>VDFB02000013.1:102662608-102698461 GCA_007258455.2 Sequoia sempervirens
TTGTTTTGTTCCATCTCAAAATTTTGAGTGTAACTATCCTCAATTTCACGTCCAAGCTCAGTATTTCCTTATTTCAAAAAAAAAGTGGCCACTTAAGCCCCCTTTTTGGGAACCATCTTGTTGCACTTACCATAGAAGAGGAAGAAGCTCCTAGAAATATTCAATACTTCTAAGTATGTGTAGAGAAATCATTCTAAAGTTCAAATCATTGGAGATAAGAGAAAACATGTATTGACAATAAGAAAAACTACTATTGCAAAGGAATGGGTAAACTTTTGGTTACTTTTTGAGATGGAACCTAAAATAGTTATTCAGGCCTACAAGGATGAAAATGGATCAAAGCTATAGAAGAAGAGTTGAGATAGATTGAGAAGAATTAGACTAAGGAATTGGTCGCAAGACTAGTAGAGAAGAATGTGATAGGAACTAAATGGGTTTTTAGGAACAAGTTGAATGAGGAATGAGAAGTTATCAAAAAGCAGGAAAGAATTATGTGTAAGGGCTACTCACAAGTAGAAGGAATAGACTTTGAAGAGACTTTTGCTCCAATAGCAAGAATGGAAGCCATTAGAATTTTTTTTCCTTTGCAGCACATAAAGACTTCAATGTATATTAGATGGATGTAAAGTCTCTATTCTTCAATGATGAGTTAGAAGAAGAGGTATATATTGAAAAACCAGAAGGTTTTCAATTATCAAAAGATGTTGATATGGTATGTAGGTTAAAGGCATTATATGGACTCAAATAGGCTCCTAGAGCTTGTATAGAAGACTAGAAAAGTACTTATTGAAAAAGGGATTCAAAAAGGGTACCGTAGATAGTAAACTTTACTTCAAGGTTGAGAGAGATCAAATCCTAATTGTGATTTTGTACGTTGATGATATAATCTTTGGAGGAAATGAAGCAATATGTAATTATTTTGTAGAGGAGATGCAAAATGAGTTTGAGATGTCAATATTTGGGGAGATGAATTTATTCCTTAGGCTACAAATTAACCAATCAAAAAAGGTATATTCATTTCATAGTCAAATATGTTCAAAAAATGTTGAAGAAGTTTGGAAAGGAGGATTTTAAACTAGTGTGTACTCCCATGGTTAATGGTTGTGAGTTGAGGAAAAATGATGAATCTTCAAAGATAGATCAGAGAAAGTATAGATCAATAATTAGTGGACTTCTATATCTAACTACTACTAGTCTGGATATCATGCATGTAGTGCATCTTATGGCAAGATTTCAACAAGATCCCAAAGAATCACTTGTGGTAGTAGTAAAAAGGATATTTAGATACTTGAAGATCACTTTAGACTTTCGTCTATGGTATCCTAGGGATACCGATTTCTCTTTGAGTGCTTATATAGATGTAGGTTGGGAAAGTTGTGAAGATGGCAGAGGAAGTACATGTGGAGGTGCTTTCTTCCATGGAAGGAGATTGCTATTTTTGTTAACCAAGAAGTAGGATGCAGTATTACTATCCACTACATAGACAAAGTATATTGCAACAACATTATGTTGCAAACATGTGTTGTGGATGAAGTAGAGATTAAAATGTCTCAAAGTATCATATGATGAACCTATTTCTATTTTGTGTGATAATACAATGCTATCAACATCTCAAATAATTTGGTAATGCATTTGAGGATAAAGCATATCTCTATCAAGGATCACTTTCTAAGAGAGAAAGTTGTTGAGAATGAAGTGAAGTTGGAGTATGTTCCTACAAAGAATCAAGTAGTAGATATTTTCACAAAGGCACTTCCAAATGATACATTTGAGTATCCTAGGAAAAAGCTAGTGGTGATTGCCCCTCCTTCTTTCAACTAGATGCATAATTGAATGCATTTATCTAGGGGAGCATTTCAAGATATATTCTTGGTCCTAGACTAATGAAGGATACCTCTTAGGGGGAGTAGGTAGTGATGCTTTTTTGTTGGTGTAGTCAGGGGGAGCATATCCTATGCCCCTAAAGGGGAGAAAGAACTAGAGAGAGAAGAGGAGAGATCAATAGAGAGAGTGAAGTAGTTTGCATGTGTTGGCTAAAGTAAATTATTTTGGTGATATCAAAGGAGGAGATTGTTGTCCTTTGTCATTATTGTCAAATGGGGAGAAGAATTCTGAAAAATAAACTGATAAAGGGGGAGAGTGAAGTCTAAAAAATTCTTTATGGAAGGGCCCAAAGAATATGATGTAAGAAGTGTCCAAGTAAGGGGAGAGTTGCTTTAGTGTTCAAGGTGCAGAGTTGATTTTGTTTTTGATGGATTTCAGAGCTGGTGTTTCCATCAATGAAAAAGGGTGAGATTGTTGCACTATATTCTCATTAGTGTTATCATTGATTTCAAAATCTAGTGTGGTAATGATGAGAAGGAATTTTGGTACTGATCAAGTGCTGTAGATATCGATGTCAACCTCTAGTGTGGTTTTGATGAAAATTGTTGAGAATAAAGTGAAGTTGGAGTATGTGCCTATAAAGGATCAAGTAGAAAATATTTTCACAAAGGCTCTTCCAAATGATACATTTGAGTATCTCAGGAAAAACATAGGGGTTATTGCCCCTCATTTCAACTAGATGCATAATTAGGTGCATCTATCTAGGGGAGCATTTCAAGTATATTCTTGGTCCTAGACTAATGAAGTCTACCTCTTATGGGGAGTAGGCTGTGTTTTTTTTTGGTTGGTACAGTCAAGGGGAGCATATCCTATGCCCATAAAGGGGACAAAGAAGTAGAGAGAGTAGTGGAGATACCAATAGAGAGAGTGAAGTAGTTTGCATGTGTTGCCTATTAAAGTAAATTATTTTGGTGATGACAAAGGAGGAGATTGTTGGACCCTTTGTCATTATTTTCAAAGGGGGAGAAGAAATTTGAAAAAAAAAAGATAAAGGGGGAGAGTGAAGTCTAAATAACTCTTCAGGAAAGTGGGAGAATATGATATAAGAAGTTGCCAAGTAAGGAGAGTTGTTTTGTGTTGGAGGTGCATAATTGATTTTATTTTTGATGGTTTTTAGAGCTGGTGTTTCCATCAATGACTAGGGGGGGAGATTGTTGGATTGTTAGAGATTGTTGCACTATATTCTCATTAGTGTTATCACTGATGTCAAAATATAGTGTTGCAGATATTGATGTCAACCTTTAGTGTGGTTGTGAAGAGAAGGTGTTATGTTGAGCAGGTCTTGCAGGTTCACTTGGACTCCAAGTGTTTTTGAGAAAATTTGAATAAAAGAATGTACAAGATGACAAAGGTGTGTTATGTGTTGAGCTTCACATTTCTTCATGGTTGAAGATGTGCTTATGCAGTTTGGACGTGATGATTAGAGGAGTTCAGAGGTGCTACATCCAGAGTTTCATGTTTTGGATCATACAGTAGTGAAAGATGTGTTTGATAGTGTGTTGCTTATGAAGAAAGTTGTTTGGGAGAAATGGAATTGTTCCACAGTTCTCTAAATTGAAGGTTCTTGTCTTGCATATTTTAGAAAGTGCTAATGTTGTCTATTTTTACCTTCCGTTGGAGAGTTTAGTGTCCATCTATTCCACAAGCTTGGTTTTTGAGTTGTATGTCCATAACAGGGTGATTAGTTGCACATGACGATATGTATGTTCAGTTTCAAGTGGTTGCACTCTAGTATGTGTGAAAATTTTGATGGTACTTGAACATTCTTGGATGTTGTGTGATGTTTGTATGTGCTACACTCGTTGTTTCTAGACCTAGAGAAGTGTGTATGTGATTGCTTGTAGTATTAGTGTAGGTTCGCCAACTTGTCATGCTAGCACTATTTGTAGAGGTGCTTCACTGTTTGTGGAAGTGTAGTGTTATTTGTTGGTGTAGATTTGGGTCCTGGTTAACACTTGGTGTGGTTCACCTTCAATTTTTTTCCACCACAGAGGTGTTTGGTGCCAACCTATTTGGTGGTTGCATACGTTGGACATTGAGGCCAACCTAAAGAATCTAAGGTCGCAAAGAATATACATGCAAGAACAATTGTTGGAGATGTTGTAGTTGTGTGAGATGGTATGAATAGAAGTGTGTGTTGAGATCTGAGATTGAGCTTCAATGCCTAAGTTTATTGAATGCAATGAGTAGAAGGTGTCTACATTTTTATTATTCCTGAAATACTGGAGGCAATGAACTGAAGCTTGTGAATGGTAGTGGTGGATTTTCATGTTGCTCTAAGGTAGTGAACCTCCTTGTAACAATTTTCTTCTTTTCTTCTTTCTCTCGGATAGTGAGTCATTTGGGCAGTGAGCTCTTCATAGTGAGCCATTATTTTCTTTTGGACTCTTCTAGTAGTGTAATGTGTAAATAATCTCTCATTATGATCGAAAATTAATTCATCATTTGTCTGTATATTTAAAACCTAATACATAAATTATCACATTTCACAATTAACTTAAAATCCAAACTTGTGACTTAAGTTTGAATTTTAAATTATTAACTTTGAGATCCATATCGACTTGACTCTCCAAAAAAAACTACTTTTGAATTATGAACTATGCACCATTTTGTACAAGAGGAAACTAAAGAACAAGTTACCTACCTAATATGTTTAGCAACATTTAGGGTCATTTTCTATCCATAAGATTAGTTTTAGAAAGAAAAAAAAAAGTTTGACTAAGTCGAATTGAAGCGCTGTCATACTTTTTGACCATAGAAACTTGTGGAAGGGCAATTTTATGTTTGACCTATCCAAGAGGAAGAATGGCTGAATAGATTATGGATGACTATTAAGGCTCAATCGATCGATCTTTGTGTGTTATAAACAGATAGGGCTCTGCAACATTGCAAGGCATTATTAACATGAGGAAATTCTTGTGGGTTATACTAGCTGTCTATTTAATTACCTCCCTTTTATTCTTAATTATATCATGGATCCTGTTTTATCTTCATCTGGTTTTGCTAGTTTTTCCTCTAGTCACTACTATTGTATTCATAGCATCTCTTATTTTACACTTCTCTGTTTTTCTTCTACATCATATGAACAAAATCAAAAACCGCGTCTCTGATTTTCAAATGCGGGAAGTCAAAATTGAAAGGATTTCCCAGCCATATTGGAAATTCATAGGACAAGATTTACTTGAAGCAACAAACAATTTTAGAGATAGGAAAGTAATTGGAAAAGACCGATTTGGAACAGTTTATATGGCATTCCTCCCCAATGGACAAACAGTAGCCATAAAATGGATGGAATTCTCAGAGGATCGTTAATGTTGTCTGAAACATTTTTTGTCAGAGCTACAGATTTTGGGGCAGCTTCGTCACAGCAATCTAATGAGAATTTTAGGCTATTTCTTCAAAGGTCAAGAAATGATAATTGTCTCCAAATTCATGCTTAATTTGAGTCTAGAAGTGCTGTTGCAGCACCCGTTGAAATGCAGATTGGATTGGAAGCGAAGATTGAATATAGCCATTGGAGTGGCACATGGGTTGGCTTATCTTCACCATGAATGCAGGAATACAATTATGCACTGTGATCTGAAACCGGGAAATATACTTGTTGATGAATTTCTGGAAGCCCATATTGCCGACTTTGGCGTAGCCAGGATTATGAACAATAATGAGCTCACACCAAGCTCTTTAGGCTCTGGCTTTACTATTGGGTGTACAGCCCCAGGTATGGTAATTTCCCTTTCAAATCCTACATAGTTTCTACTGTAATAGCCAAATTTTTTTGGTGTAAAACTGCTTGATCATAGGTTAAGTGGATCATAGAATGAATTATGATAGAATTTATGAGAGGGAGTGCTGATCTAGCTGATTAAGCTTTTAAAATTTTGAGTTTGTGGTACAGAGTCCATGTTAGAGTCAAAATGTGCAATCAGGCAAAATATTTAGTTATGAGCGAAGAGCTTATGTTTCAAGCGGATTTACTATGTTTTAGAAGATGATATTGAAAGTACAGTTAGGTCAAAGAGTGTTCTATGTGAATATTTTTGACGTTTGGATAGGTTGTTATAGTAGAAACTGCAATAGCATTCATGCTAGGGACTGTGGATACAACTGACTGAGGTCTCAAATTTGTTGGTTTGTGAGCGCTAAGTGGATGGTAAGTTTTAGATATCATCAGTCAAGCGATTTAGGCTTAAGCTTAAGGGGAACGATGTATCTATTGAATTTTAAAGAATTGAAATCATTTTATACTTTCATGTTTTGCATTTTTTCCATCCTTTCTTAAAAGAATCAGTGCTTAATATATATATTTTTTTTATGTTTTGTTTTTTCTGAAGGTCAGTTTCTTTGTGGGATATAGTTTGAAGATGCAATCTTTCTCAATATATAAGATTTTAGTGTCCTTTCAAAACCCTTTCCAATTCATAATTCTAGACAAAAGAACTTAGCTAATAAAAAAAAACCAGTGCTTAATATTTGAAAATTTTAAAACTATATAGTGTTGATGAAATTTCATCTTTGTTACTTGTTTCCAATTCTATTTCTAAATTAAATTATAGTAACCATTTTCCTTGTATTTTCTGAGCCAAATTCTAAATAATATTACTTATACTTAATGTTTTGCTTTCAGAAAAAAGCATATCATCAAATTACAGTAATTATTTTACTTATATTTTCTGAGCCAATTTCTAAATAATATTATTTATGCTTAATATTTTCTTTCAAAAAAAGCATATTAAGTGAGACTTTCTCCAAAAGCAGATGTATACATTTATGGAGTTGTATTGTTTGAACTGATAAGTGGTGTAAAGCCAACAAGTTCAAGTCTAGTTGACAAGGGCTTCACCCTTTCACATTGGGAAAACAAAGCACACACAACAAACAATTTGATAGAGTTCATTGATGACTATTTGAAAAGTGCTTTTAGGGATAATCAAATCTATGGTAAAATGGAAAGAGTAATAAAATTGGGAAACATTTGTACACAAGAAAACCCACAAAAACGATCTGATATGAAAGATGTGGTTAAGATCTTAAAGAATATAAAACAAGAAATTAGAGTTCAATATACCAATTTCAGTAGTGATAGAACAAGGGCACCAACATTGTGAGACTTTGACTGCTTCCTCTATGTCTTCTACCCAATAAAGTATAAATTTATTTTCTACAATAACTTATTTCAATTTATATTTGTGAATAGCTTACATTCTAATCATTATCTATTATTATTATGCTATATAATTGTTTACATGCTTCTTGATTTTAGAAGAGGAATATAGGAGACTCAGAATGATTCATTATGTTCAATATGTTGCAAATATTGTAATCATACTAATCACCATTATTATGATTTTTTTCCTAATTGTTGAGGCTGCGGGTGGAACCTTAAAATTTTCCTCATTTGAGTTCACACAGACCTGGGAGGTTGTTTCCAGGAAGTTCGATTTAACCCTTCTTCCTCCCAATTTTAAGACAGACCTGGGAGGTTGCAGTCTCAAATGTTACCAGCCAAAACGAAGCTAGCAGTAGTGGCTTTTCCTTCTCGTTTTCATTATTATGATTTTTTCATGAAAGTCAGCCACTAATTCTTAGTACATTAAGATGAACAACAAATTGAAGATAAGAATTTCCATATTTAACATGGATGATATTTATATGCTATTCTTAAAGTCAATAGTCAAAGAATTTTAGTCAAATATTTATTATTTAGATATAAAATTATGGTTGATTGTTTGACCATTTTTATTGAAGATATTAAATACAACATATCTTCTTCTATGACTTTTTAACTTGTATTTATTATAATCATTGAAGTTAAAAGGAACATAAACTCTTTGTTCTCAAATCATGTTTACTAAACATTTTTCTGTACATCATGTTCGATCTTAGTATTGACTAAAGAAGAAAATGCAGAACAGTAAAACATAATGTAATGGGTTATCTTTATTAAGCTAAAATTATTATTTTTGTATATACATCTATTCTATATATTGTTTTCTCCAGCATCATTTTCTTTTGGTTTAAAAGTAAAAATAGAGCTTTAGTTAAAATAGACCATTTGATAAAATAGGGCATAAAGATTATTGATGTATTTGAAGGAATTTGTGGATAAGTGTAGTAGCTTTATGGTGGCACAAATTAGTACTACTTTTCAGGAGTTCTCTATGTGTTGTGAAACCTTTCAAAGTTTAATTGGACATCTGTTATATTTTTGTAAAATACGGATAAAGTGCAGCACCCATAATAATAGTGTCCATTGTTCCTAATTATAATTGTGCATGCTAGAACTTTGTTTCTTCCTAAGAGGTTTTCTTCTCTTGAGACTGGGGCTAAAGTTGTTATTTATTTTCTCAATTAAATGTTTTGTTCCATGAAATAGAGGTTTGACTAGATACTAATAGATTGTTGTCTTTACATTGCACCTTTTTTTCAGCTGTTTATAACTAGTAATAGGTCAATATTTAATTTTGATAATGTTTTGGATAAGAATAAGAAAGTGATAGTGATTTTTTTTAACAAATATTTCTAATATGTCTCATCTCTTTTCAATTTTTGGTTTTCTTTTGTTTTCGATATGGATAAGACTATGACCATCATTTTTTTAAAATAATTATTATGTTGTTTTTTTATTTTTTTAAAATAAATAAATATTGTAAAATGTCTATTATTTTATTCTTTTTCTTTCACTGATTGCCTCCTACAAGCATCGTGCTGCCATTGTATGTTACACCTTTGGGGCACAATAGTTAAGTGATTTTGAATTTTATTTTAAGCAGATTGCAAGAATTTTCATTATGTTAGCTTCATTTGTTTCAAATAAAAAGAAAATTATTGAAAGTTAAAATTAGATTGTAGACACATAAAATGTATTGATTGGCATTACACGCTTGATCCTGACTACTAACAATGTTTCATCCTTAATCATCCCTTAGTCTAACCATTTAATTGAATGCCCTTATTTGATTAAATTCATCAATTTTCCTCTCTTAATTAAACAAATCATTTCTCTAATTAAGTCATTAGCTCTCGTTAATTAAATCAATCAATCTGATCTAATTAACCTTAGCTCATTTATTTAATTAAATAAATCAATTTTATTCAATTAATCCCTTAAGTCGCCTCATTAAATTAAATAAATCAAACCTTATTTAATTTAATCTAACCAATCATCCCCTTTAGTTAAATAAAACAAAATATTTATTTAACTATCTCTAAAATCACATTCTTCTCATCTTTGATTTAAATCAACCCATAAATCTAAGTCAAATTTGTCACTTCATCTAATCCCTCATTAAATTAATTAACCCTTAATTAATTTAATCATAATCCATGTCCCATCCTCTAGCTTTTGCCACTTGCATATGAAAATAGATTTAATTCATTTATTAAATCCCTATTTTCTCTCAACATGGCATAATAGAGGAATATTCTTCCAAATTTGAAATCCTTCCAAGTGGACTTTGTCCTTCCAAAAAGAAATTTATTTCATCTTTGCATTGAGCCAAGTGACATTTAAGACATTCATTTTTCCCTCTTACATGTCATTTCATTATTTTCAAATTCTACCTAAATGTATTTATGGGCATATTCATCAAAATGTGCACATCCCTCATCCATTCTCATCTTGACAAGTGGCACTTGGCCATTGGTTGAAAGTTAGTCCCACAATCCTTCATTTTGGGCATTTATCCATCTTGTCTTTTTATAAATAAGAGGCTTCTTCCTCATTTCATCATCCACAATTTGAGAAAACTTACTATACTCAAATCCATACTCAAGTGTTTCAATTCTCATCCATTTCATCAAGTTCTAGCTAGGTTATGTAGGTTTTTCATCTTGGAGCACACTTGAATCTTCAACAAAGTGGATCAATCATCATAAAATTATCAAGAGCTTGCATAGGAGTTGGGAAAGGGCCAATTTCCACATCAAATTGGCACAAACTCCCCCATAAGATTAAGAGTTTTCATGTTCTTATTATGATTTAATCTATTTCATTGCTTTTTCATTGTATTCTTGCTTTCATTCCTATTTTGAACATTGTTAAATGGATTTTATGGGGAACTTTGATCTTAACATGCAACTAAATCTTCTAATGTGTTTGTTTGTTCTCTTGCAGATACTAGCATCTTGGTTCTACATTTTGGTGCTAAGAGGGAAAATCTCATTTTCTAATCACGCTTTTATCAAAAAAATTATGCTTTTTGTGTTTTTTTGGTGTCTACAAGAAACTGCACCGCTAGTAGACTAGCGTCGCTATTTAGAACTGCTACCTCACCAACGTCACCATATAGCACCGCTGTAAATTTCAAACTCCAACGCTCTAGTGTTCCTACCCAAAATTCAAATTTTTAAATGGCACCACTAGTCCTATTTGCACGTGCTAGAATTTTTAAATTCCAAACTTCACCATTGGTGAAAAGAGCGATGCAATCACACTCTCTGTCCTTGCTATGGAATGATGCTGACTGACAAGCGGCTCCATATAGAACTGTTGGTTTCTTTAAACTACACCACCTGTGCAGGTTCCACCATTGGAGTAAAAGAAAAAGTCAAATTTTAGTGTTTTATGACATGTCCTTTTTTAAAATTTTGATCATTTGGGTTATTAATTGTTTTCCTGACCTCAGTTTTGCAGATTTAATTGGTTTCCTTATAGGTTGGTTTAATCAAAGTGAAGGAGAAAAAAAAAAGGTTTGAAAGAGGCATAATGTCATCACACTGCCATGATACCAAGTGTTTTTGAACACTTTAGTGTTTGTTTAACACTATTAAAGAATTCACAATTTCTCTTACAAATTTGTTATCTTTCACAAGCTTAGGATCCACTAAATTCCTTTTGGGCTCTAAAAAGAACATTTCATTTTTTTTGCTACAAAGGGGTTTAAAAAGAACATTAGGAGAAACTCACTCGATTTGGTTTTAGGATTAACAATTGAACAAGAAAAATTCCATATTTCATTTTGGTGCACTAAAAAGAATCAAATCATTGCTTTATGGACTTAAAATGAACAAGTGTTTATTTGTTTTGTAATTAGTTACTCAAAGTAATATCATTAAGAGGATGTATGTGCTTCTCTCATGCCTCACGACAATCTTGAGAATCAAAAGGCCTCTTGGTGACATTAAGTTGCATAAATAATTACCCACACACTTCAATTTGGATGTTAAAATTGAATAATTCTTGTGAGTGTGAGCGGAGCCTATTGTGTACATTCTCTCTCTTTGTATTGCATCAAAGATTGATCAAGTTACGAATATCACTTGCTCACTTTTGTTTATCTTAGAGGGCCTGCCTTGTGGGAAAAATTACTCACCCAAGGGAATGACCCAACTGAGAAAATGCTAAAGCCAAGCAACTTCCACCTGAGATATAAGTGTGGATATTGGAACAAAGACTAGTATCATGAGGATTATTCTGATGAGAAGGGTAGCAATGGTCTCTCGGCACATGGATGGTCCCCCACAAATGGAATACCTACCTTAAAACCCTTGTGTAGAAAGGCCAAAATTCCTATCTATTTATTGGTGTAAGAATGATCGTTCTGAAGCCGTCCCACACTTTTACGGCTTTTAGTAGAGATGGAAAGTATTCCATAGGAGATTCATGGGTACTAATGCTTGGCTGCCTCAAAAGAAGTATTGAGTCATGGAGGGGAGCCAGTGGGGTCAAGCATCTAACCATCTGCTGAAAGTAAGCATAGTTGGACTTGTCCAAGTGGGGAATCAACAAATATTGTCTCAAATATCCATAGGGTTGTACATTTTCTTGAAATCAAAACACATTGCTTGATCAAAAGCATTGGAAAAAAAATATTTAACATTAGCATCAAATCTCAAGCCCTTTAGAGAAGCAAATATCCTTGCAAAAATCCACATGCCCTTTCTTGCCCTTGGGATTCATATCCTTGGAGGTTTCTAGGCACTTGAATTTTATCTCAATTTTTTCCTACTAAAGTAAACATTCGGTAACTCTTGCTTTATTTCCTCAATTTCCACATGAAAAATTTTGTGGGATGAGAAGAAATTAAAACATTGGACATCTAGTTTGAAAAACCTAATCAAGAGTGTTTTTGGTAGAAAGAAATCATTAAGAAAAGACTAAAAACAATTGAATCCCACACATGTATCCCAAATGATTTCACGCAAGATCAGGATCAAGAAACCAAAGGTAAAAGCTTTGAGTCAAAAATATCACCAAAAGCATCTCTCAACACTATATGAATTCAGACGAAGACTAATTTTTAACTTTTATAAAAGAGCTTCAAGAAACAACCCAAATTTGTATGAGTTCTTTTGTCAACAAAATCCAAATATTTTTCAGAAATTTGAACACCTTGTCTAGAGTAAAGTATGTTCTTCAAAACCAAGGTCTAGTAAGCAAGTGTCTTTTTAGATAAACATAGATATGGATCAAAATAAAACCTTCATCCATCTTTCAAACATCAAGCCAAAATCATCTCATCATCAACTCTTAAAAATCTTGGAAAAATCCTTCATGTTAAAATTTGGGAAAATCATTTGAAACAAAATCCAAATAATCTTGTTTGATTAGATGTGTGTATATGCATCCTTCTTGACACATTTAAGTCAAAGTATCAAAACTTGTGAACAATTTTATCCCTTGATAACATCTAACATCAAAATCCAATAAAAAACCATCTTGTTTGATTAGGTGTTTTTAGATGAATCCTTCTTCTCACACTTAGTCAAATTAGCATCTTGAGGACAAATTTACTCTAGGACAACATCTAACCTCTTAAATTTTATGAGTTCACAATCCAAATACAAATAAAATCAAATCTAAATCCCAAATCAAACATCAAACATCAAATCCAAGTCCTAAAGTTAAACATCTCCTTCAATATTTCTCAAGAGTTCTAATCATCCGTATCATCCACCTTTCACACATTTCACCATTATACCTTTGATCCTTAAATCATCCTAAATTTTCTCTTTTGGATCTAAAAGTTAGATCAATTCAAAGAGTTAGAGATTCATCTCTTACATTATTGAAAATTGATCCCTATTTTATGGTACAAACTAGATCGCAACACAAGAAGAACATGGAGAACAACAATGAAACATCTACTCTAAGTGACTTGAGTTAGATCGCTCCCGAAATGATTCTCATTGGGTTTGGCTGTCTCTTGATTAACCTTTGTCCATTTTCACAAAACCATCAAGAGGAAGGTGTCCAAGTAGAGGATACCGCCAATAATTCCTTCAGGATGACATAGGACAAGATCACTGAGATGGTACAAAATCTTGAGAATAATAGAATCATTAACATCATGATGAGACTCAATCCTTCACTATACATGCTTGAATTAGCAAAACAAGGGGCTAAAATCCCTTCTAATTTTGATGTGAGTACCATTGTGGAAACACCTTTTGGGGTAATGCCTCTAATTTCATCCATGCCACCAATCTCATATACACCTCCATTCTGAAGCATCACTCAATCTATGCCCCAAATTACATCATCGATTGCTCCAACTCAACCCATTGTTAACAAAGGGAGCACAGTTCTTAATGCATTACAAACACACCCCCTTGTGAATAATCAAGATTTGGATGCAAACACCATCTTGGGGTAATCCATCCCACAAAATCCATCACATCCATATGTCCCCCTCACCTTTCATGATCCTAATGACCCATCATCATCATTTCATGCAACACCTTAAACTTGTCTCCCCATAACCTCATAAGGAGAAGGAGACTTATTTGGACCAGGGAGCATCTTTAACACTACATCATCATTTCCCCAAGGGAGTATGGCACTCACATTTCCACCACTCCCCCCCTTGCCATCAATATCCACATCACCTCTTAGTTTAGGGCTTCCCCATTTATCATATATCAATCAAAAAAATCAAATCAACCCTTCGATCTTTAATCAAAACATCATACATAATCCTTCCATCTTGTCATCGAAATCGCAACAATAGATGACAACCATCCCTATAATGCAAGCCACCATCTTCACATCATCAACCATCCCCCAAATATCTCAAAACATGGTCTCTTAAGGACAAAGTGTATCAATCACACCATCCACCACATAAACCCCAATCATCAATATGCCGATACCTCTCACCATAGCAAAAAGCACTATACCAAATCCACCACCACCACCACCTCCACCACCAAACACAAATGTATCAAGCCAATATAGCATTGCATTACAAGCTGGTCAATAAGCTGCCTATCAAAAGGCACTTCAAAAAATCAAAAAAAAAAAAGTTGCACAACAAACCACTCAAGCAACACAAGCCACTCAAGCAGTGCAAGCCACTCAAGCCATGCAAGCCGCACAAGCCGCACAAGCCGCCCAAGTAGTGCAAGCCACTCAAGTAGCACAACAAGCACAGGCTGATCTAGCCACACAATAAGTGTAAAAAGAACAAAAAGTGCAAAAGTTTGCTCAAGCCCAAACCCTATTATAACAGCAACAAGCTTCCCAAGCCCAAGCACAGGCACAAGCACAAGCTCGAGCCCAATACCAAGCTCAATAGCCATAGGCACAAGCACAAGCATAAGAACAATACCTTGCACAACAACAAGCATGCCAACAAGTGTTGAAACAATACCAAGAGTAGCAAGAGGAATCCCAACTAGTATCCCAAAAACAAACATTGTTGGTGCAAGAACAACAGCAAGCTCAACAACAAGCACTATTAGCGCAACAACAACAGGATCAACAACAAGTACAAGCATACTTATCGCAATAGAATGTGAATACACCATCCATCAACACACCAACCAATCCAACCATCCCTCCAACAGGTGAACCATCATAGAACACCTTCATCCCACCCCTTGACCCACAAAATGATGTAGGAACATAGATCAAGGTACTCTCACAACAAGTACTTCATCTTCAATCAGGGAGAACCATAAAAACACCCAACAAGTTGTGTCCCCATCTATTTGATAGGATCCTTGTAATGAAACCATTCCCAAAGGGATTTGAGATCCCCAAATTCGATAAATACCATGGGATAAGAAACTTTGAAGATCACATAAGGGAATTCCAGGTTCATTACATGGAAGTCACATATGACAATACCTATCTGATGTGGCTATTTCCTAGAAGTTTGGTTGGCCATGCCATGGAGTGGTTCTCTTGCCTTCCTCCTAGCATCAAGAAGTTCCAAGAGATTGTGGATGTATTCATTAAAAATTATGCATTTAATATCAGTATGGATGTTAGTCTTGAGGAACTATTAGTTCTTAAACAAGGAAAGAATGAATCATTTGCTTCCTTCCTACAACAATGGCGATCCAAGGCCAATAGGAGAAAATGGGTCATGTTAGAAGAACAAAAATTGTGTACAATCATCTCCAACCTCGATGGAGCCTTAGTATTCCATCTCAAGGTGCAATGGATTGCCACATATGATCAATTTATCCCTAAGGTGCTTAACATTGAACGATCCCTTATTTCATGAGGGACACCCACATATCTAGAACAACCAAACAATCACCCATCCAGTAGCTATAACGAGAAACCTCGCACATGGGAAAGGAACAAAAATGTCACAAACGATGGTGTGGTTGATGCTAAGGTTGTGATCAGTGCTCCAAGGAAAAATAATCAAACCTATCAACAACCATAAAACAATGATCAAAACAACACCCAAATGAACGTCGTATCTCAACACCAACCAAACATGAATTAGGTTATTAACCTAAATAATCAAGAGGGACCACCCCCACTAAATAAAAATCCCACCAAGTGGAAGTACATGACCCTTGGAGAACCACTCGAGGTCATGATAAAGAAACTAATAAATGAAAACCTCATCAAGGCTCCCACCTATGAGAATTATCAAGAACTAGAATTTAAACCACCCTAGTACAATGAAAACTAGCTCTGTGACTTTCAAAAAATCAAAGGGCATACCACTAATAGCTGCATGAGGTTAAAAAACCTAATCTAGGACCTCATTGATCAAAAAATCATAAATGAATCTCAAAATATACACGAATATGATACCTAATCAAAAAAATAAAAGGAAAAACAATAATGATAAGGGGAAGGGAACATTCAAAAGTGTCAACCATGTATATGACCATGTTGTTGCATCCCTCGATGAGTATTTCTCTATTATCACCATCAAGGGAGCCCACGCTAATTTTGGAGTCACCACAAGAGGGAGGTAGGAAAATCACCATCATAGGGTCATCTTAGCCTCCTAGAGCACCCGCTTCCAATGCAAGATCTATTCCCAATAGTTATTATGTCATTGATCAATTGAAAGGAACCCTAGCTCAGATATTCATCATGGACTACTAAATATATCATTGGCCCATAAAAATATCCTTGAAGAAGCCTTAGCCTCATCCATTGTCTCTGTAGATCTTGATACCGAATAATTCCAAGCTATGATAAAAAATATCATTACACCAAATCTTCTCACATTCTTCAATCAAGACTTACCCACCTAGCCATCTCACAATTTCACACTCCATTTGGAGGTCATGGTATATAAGAACAAAGTTAAGATGGTTTTGGTAGATGGAGGTGTAGGTTTAAACATTTGTCCCCTTAACCTAATAAAGAATCTAAGAATCTCTGAGGATACCATAGACAAAGGCAAGGGCATCACAATAAGCGCATATGATGATCAAGAGAGAGTATCTCAGGGCACTATCCAACTCCCTTTCCAAGTGGGGTCAACAATAATGGAAATCACTTGCTAGGTCCTCAACCTTGATTTTCCTTACAATATTCTCTTGGGACACCCATGGATCCATGGGATGCAAGTAGTTGCATCAACCTTCCATCGGTGTGTCAAATTCACATATCAAGGTCAGGAGGTCACTATACATGGGGATCTTAAGCCATTCTCTTATTGCAAAAGACTAGAGTACAAATATTATAAAATCTCCCAAGTGCTAAATCATGATGAATTCCCATCTACCCCATACATTGACCCAACAATCCTCACTTCCACTATTGCGATAGAGACACCCGCCACCCCCACCATCTCAGACATCAAGGTTATTATCTAGGATAATGGATGTGGGCAATAGAAACTCCCAAATAATTCCTTCATGGTAGGAGAATTGCAGCAATCTCCTAGGTCATAGGGATGACCACAATCAAAGGACGCTTCATCATCCCAAACATTCACAGTAGGCTCTTCCAAATTTTGAAGTTGGGGAGATCTAGGATGAGAAATGATAGAAGAGGACCCATCCCACCTCCTGGACAATAAAATAGACCAACAACTAATCTACCTATGGATGACAATAGTAAGGGTTCACAAATGATGCTCACCATGAGCTATGAGAGAAACAAAAAGCTTTTCCAAAATGACAATGAGCTTCTAATACCTATTATTCCTTAGATGTGACTAGAAAATCTTGGCCTCAAATGTACCCCTCTGAGTATAACCATACATGGCCAAAGTTCTCCAGTTAGAAAGGTCAACAATCCTCCTCAGCAATTAGTAGTCACCCTTTGCCTACCCGTATCCACTAGTCGTGTCATGGACAACTTTACCATCAATATAACTGATGTATGTAGTAGTGATGAGGACCCCATAACTATTTTTCCAACACTTTTGAAAGACACCTCCCTACTCATGATTAGCACCCTATCCCATGAGTCTAAAAATCAAAACCATGAAATCCACCTAGTCTATGCACAACTCATCGATTATGACCAACAAGGATCACCAATTCTAGACACATTCAAAAATGATGAGGCATTCTTAGAATTCATGTGAGTATAGGATAATTTTCCATGTAGGGATCATAAAGTGGGATTCATCATCGAGTTGGAAACACATGAATACTATGGGGAAATGATTGAATCCCTCAGTTGTAAAAGCAAAAAAATGAGAATAATCTCTAGGTACTTGAGTGAAAACCACACTATGGAACTCTTTGACTTGAAAATAGTAAAATGAAAGGATGAATTTAAAGATGAAAACCTCTTAGAGGCAGCCCTGGATGGGGGATTCAATCTTCCTCTTAGATCTCTCCATCAGGAAAAATCAATGGTTGTAGTTGAAAAATGAAATCTGGTTAACTTGGGTACAAAGGATACCCCACACATCACATTCTATGCAAAGTCATTACTATCAAAAGAATAAGATCTCCTAGCAGTCTTCTTAAGAGAGAGAAAAGTTAATTTTGTATGGAGCTATGTGGACATGCCCAGGCTCGATCCAGATATTGCGGTTCATCACTTAGCAGTCTACTTTGAAGCAAAGCTAGTTAGGAAAAAACTCAGGAAAATGCATCCTCAGATTGCTTTATTGGTCAAGATGGAACTGAAGAAACTACTAGATGCAAGATTCATATGGCCAATATACTATCTAGAATGGGTGTCAAATCTGGTTCTTGTTTCAAAACCTGATGGAGGCATCCGAATCTACACAGATTTCAGCGATCTAAATAAAGCATGTCTGAAAGATGATTTCACATTTCCTAACATTGAAATGATAGTAGACATGACAATAGGACATGGAATTCTTTCTCTGATGGACAGTTTCTGTGGGTACAATCAAATAATGATTTCCAAAGAAGACCAACACAAAATGGCCTTCACTTGTCCATGGGGGACCTACTATTGGAACATGATGCCATTTGGCTTGAAGAATGTTGCAGCCACCTACCAAAGAGATATGAAGTTAATCTTTTATGACATGATCTACAAAACTGTCAAAGATTATGTTGATGACATACTAGAAAAATCTAGAAAAAGGAGAGATCACATAGCAACCTTGAGTGCTATTTTTGACAAGCTGGAGGAATACAAGGTCCGTTTAAATCCAAAGAAGTGTATCATCGGCGTACAATCAGGAAAGCTACAAGGATACATAGTGTTAGTGAGGGGTATTGAAATAGATCCCACCAAGGTAAAAGCAATCCTTGAGATGGAAGCACCCAAAACATTGAAATAGTTTAGAGTCCTCCAAGGTAGGCTTTAGTCCATCCACAAATTCATAACACAACTAGAAGACAAACAAAACCCATATTCTCACCTACTTCACAAGGGAGTAGCGTACAAGTGGGATGACAAGTGTGAAGAATCCTTCAACAAAATCAAAGAATATCTGCTCATACTGCCAGTCCTCATGCCATTGATCCCAAGAAATCCACTAATCCTTTGTGTTAGCAACAATAGTAGCCCTCAGTGCTCTTCTAATTTAGCATAATGAAAATGGGACAGAGAGGGCCATCGATTACATCGGCTACACAATGGTACCAAGGCACGAGTTAAACTACCCATTCATTGAAAAATATTTTCTAGTATTAGTGTTTTCTTCACAAAAATTCAGACATTACATGTTGGCACACAAAATCAAACTCATCTCCAAAATTGATCCCCTCAAGTACCTACTGTCAAAGGAAATTCTCACAGTATGGATAGACAAGTGGGTCTTGATTCTATCTCAATATGACATCAAGTATGTGGAATGGAAGGAAATAAAAGGCCAAGTGATCGCATATTAGTTGCAAAAGCACCCATGTATTTAGAGAATCCACTCATATCAGAGTTTTCAAATGAATCCATCTTCAATCTTAGCATAGCTGACCACTAGAACTCTACTTTGATAGTTCCTACATGCAACATGGATCATGAGCTAGTGTCTTCTTCATCACCCCACAGGGAGAATGTGTACCTAGATCCTACAAATTGGCATTCCCTTGCACTAATAACATTGTAGAATACAAGGCTTTAAGCATAGGTCTCAAAATAGTAGTGTAGTGGCACAGCATGGCCCTCAGAGTATATGGAGACTCCCAAATAGTAATAAATCAAGTGAATGACACATAGAAAACAAAGGATGATAAACTTACTCCATACAAAAAGTTGGTAGAGAACCTCAAAGAATCATTCATTGATATCACATTTGAGCATATTCCAAGAGAAAAGAATAGAGCAACAGATGCCATGGGACCGATTGGATCCCTACTGGACATCCCTCACAATCTCTTGAGAGATGAATTCTTGGTAGAGAAGCTCCTCGTTCCAACATTCGAGGTACCAGAATCAAAATTTGTGTGAAAAATCGTTGTTCCTGGTGATCCCTAGTACCATGACATTTATACCTACCTACAAATAGATGTCGTACCTGCTAACTTACTGTCAAGCCTAAAAAAGAACCTTTGTAAAGAAAGCATCTTGATTTCTCATCCTAGGAAATACATGTTACCATAGGAGCATAGAAGGAAACCTACTACATTGTTTAAACACTAAGGAAGCATTGACCTCTTTAACAAAGGTGCATAACAATATTTGTGGTTCAAACTTGAGTGGAATGAACCTGACCAAGAAATTGCTAAGGATGGGATATTATTGGCCTACAATGGAAAGAGAAGCACATGACTATGTCAAAAGTCTCCTACAATGTCAACAGCATGGGGACCTCATCCATGCTCCATCTCAAGAGCTTCATCTTATTGTCACACCATGGCCCTTTTCATAATGGGGACTTGATCTCATTGGAGAGATAACCCCACCTCATCTAATGGCCACAAGTACATCATAACCACCATTGAGTACTTTACTAAGTGGGTGGAAGCCATCTCCATGACATACATCACTGGAAAGTAGATATCAAATTTCATCCTCAACTACTTAATATGTCAATATGGTGTTCCTGAAGATATTATCTCAGATAATGGGACAACTTCCAAGAATCAAAATGTTCGTGACCTATGTGAAAAATTCAAAATCCAACATCACTTTTCCACTCCATATTATCTCCAAGGCAATGGCCAAGTAGAAGCCACCAATAAAACCATTTTGAAAATATTCAAAAAGATAGTCAATGACGCAGGTCATGACTAGAATTTGCAGCTAAATCTCACCCTCTAGGCCTATCGAACCAATAGGTTCCACCCCCTTCTCCCTAGTCTATAGATTAGAGGCCATATTACACATCGAGATCAAGCTCCTGTCACTCAAAATATCACTCCAAAACCTCATCATAGATGAAGAGTACCGAGAATCAAGACTAAATGAGTTGGAGCTACTAGATGAGCAATGTATGGATACTTTAAATCATTTGCAAATCTATCAAAGCAGACTCAAGCGAAGTTATAACAAGAAGATCAAAAGAAGGATTTTCCAAATTGGATAACTTGTGCTAAAAGAGAACCAGAAGAACATCCCTAATCTAGATAGCAAAGGAAAGTTTGAACCTAACTAGTTGGGACCATTCATCATCATAGTGAGCTACAAGTCAAGGGCATATCGGTTATCAACACCCAAAGGTGAACCTCTATAGAAGCCCATGAATAGCTCCCATCTCAAAAAGTTTTATTCTTAAATCTTTCAAGGTATAAAACCAAAAAATAAAAAAAAATAGAAAATGTCTTGAAAAAATAGTCACCTTGATGAAAACCTAGCAAACAAGCATCTTGGTGATAACAAAAAATTCAAAAAAGTAGAAGAATGATAGAAAATAGTAAAGAAAAAAATCATCCTCTAGTGAAAACCACTTCAGTAGTACTTAGGGCAAGTACCTTGGTGAAAACCTAGAAAACAAGCACCTTGTGTAAATAAGCACTCTCCATCCACCAGGATCTTCACAACTCATTCTATGTCATCCATCCATCAAGCTTCGATCATCCATCACATTCCATATCTCCATCCATCACCCATCCGTTCGACATCCGCATCATAGATTGGTCCTATGTTCATGTCATGATCCCTCCTACTCCTACTTAGCCCATTCTCAAGGTCATTTTGTCCTGCCTTTATCGAAGTAGTCTATTGCATCATGCTAGGGGCATGTTTTCATTAGATCAGATTCATGTATATTCTTAAAGCCCCTAAATTAGAAAATCCAAAAACATCAGAAAATCAGAAATTCTAGAAACATTCAAAACATATCAAAATCCAAAAATAGGTCAAAAAGTCAAAAACAGAGTCATCTTGTTGAACTACGGGCCTTTGATCCTTGCATGTAGGCATGGTTGATCTTTGATCATCCCCCGAGACAATTAGGTCAGTCCTTTAGGAGTGCGTCATAATAAACTAGCAATCCATTTGTTCATATCTCATCAATAATCAAGTCTATGTCAGTTGAACTACGTGGTATTTGCATGTATAACCTAGGAAAGGCTAATCTTTGATCAGCTCCAGAGGCCCCTATGATAGGTCCTTAGGTTAGTCTCTTGGTCAAAATCTCATAATACCACAAAACATTTGAAAAATCTCAAAAATACCAAAAAGTGCCTCAAAATATTGCAAAACATCAAAAACATCCAAATATTTGAAAAATCCATCTATCTCATCTCACTTTCACCCACAATAAGCATCAATCACAATAATTAATCATCATCCCCAACCTTTGGTGAAATAGTTGAAAACAAGTCTGGCAATTCAAAACTGAGAACTCAAAATGTCAAAGTCTCAAGTCTAGGTTAGTACATCAACAAGTTGGTCAACTCTTGGAGTCAATAGCTCATCATCTAATAGGTCCCATATCAAATAATCTAATATCATCATGTCCTAGGATGCATCCTTCTTACAATGGACATCAGCATCAAGTGTCACCATAGTTTAGTCTTGGCTAGCAATTTTGAAGAACATCAACTTGTTTGTTTACTTTATCTTTGTCTTTTGTCATATGTTATCATGCTCATTCCAAGGACCTCTCGATGATGTCTAAATCAAGGATTTAGAGAGATAGGAATGTGGAAATGATCATTATCTTTTTATCTATTGTTCTTGTTGGATGTCTTTGTAAAATAACCTCGGTGAATACTTGCTTTATTAGGTGTATATGGAAGGTGTTTTAGATATCTTGTTGACCACATAGGAAGGCTTGCCTTTCTATGTTTTGGTCTGAGATGTTTGAAGTACCTGAAGTGTATCCTAGTAAGGCTTCTATATGTTAGGTGTGAACAAGGATACTCCTATCTAGTTGTCAAGTTAAAGTCCATCACACTAGGTACAACACCATCCTGGTTCTTTATACCTTGATGCATCGTACTTATGAGTGTAATCAAACATAAGGTAATTGGCCCTTTGAAAATCCCAACTACTCCACAATAAAATCATCATCATCATCATCATTTTTATCTCATGTCTTGTTGGAATCTCTTTTTTTCTTCTATCTCTTGTTGTTCATGCTAACAGGGTATTGTGATAGTTAATCGCAAGTCATCATCATCATCATTGCATCCATCTTGCATCCACAAAACCATTAGCATATTGCATTATACATATCATATCATATAACATTACATAATCATTCCATATAAACATCAATTTCATCCATCATATCATAACATTACATAATCATCCCATGGGTATGTGCAGGATCATGATGGGCCAAAAAGTGGCAATATGATGGGTATGTGGATGATGAAATTTTTTTACCTGAAATTGATGAAATTAAAATGGTTTTTAAAGGACATTCTCATCTTTCCACCAGTATAAATTATGTTTTACTTTGAAATTAATAAGTAATTATTATTCATTTTCTATTCAAATTACGACTAAAGTCCTGATTAATAGACTAATTGAAAAACATGTATAGCTTTCAAATGGTGACACATTTTATTAATCCAAAGCATGTGTCACATTCTATGCTTCACATAATATAGTATTAAGAAAAGATTCAAAATTGAATTTCATGAAGTTTTGACCAAGTTAAGGTGGTCACATATACAAGTTTTTTATATTTTTTAAAAGTTGTAATAAAAAAATCATAATTAATTATTCACTTGGAAAAAAATTACAAAAAAATATGCATCACATCGAGACATTAGTCCTCTACTTATATCTAAAATATTATAAAAAAATATTATTATTTTATTGTGGTTAGGGTGGTCAGATAGACACCTAATTCTTATTTTTTCCCTGAAATTTAACTACTATTGCATTGTAATTTCAATTTTTCACCAAATAGATTTTATTTTTTTTAAACAAACCTAGTAGTTTAGAAACTACATTCAGTTTGCTACAGATTCTATTCTTACATATTTTAAAAATAATATAGATAACTTATTCAAATTTTTATGTCAAGTTGCCTAACCCTGATTTTTCTGATTTTTTTTCCACTTAAGGGCCTATTTTTTCCATGATGATCCTGCACAAACCCTCATCTCACATATAAGCATCCATCATATCATTACATATAAATCACATACCCATACCATAAGCATCATCACATATCATAACACATATCATCATCATATCACATCATCATAAGTGCACATCATATAATTGAAAGGAACACCACACCATTTTGCATACATCATGAAAAAGTGCATCAAAAAAATTAATGAAAAGAGAAAAAGATTGGATTAGCATCACCACATACAATATAATACACATCACATAATCATTGCATTACATCATAAAACATCATCATCATAGCATCAAAATATAGAACATCATTACATAGCATATAGAACATAAAGATCATCCTTAATGCATATATAAGATAAGAAATATCACATATCATCGAATCAAAATCATCATCTCATATATCATTGAAATAATATACTATCATGGTACAAAAAATTAGATCATTGTACATGTGTATATAAATGGAGTACAATGGCATGGGGCTATCAAAAATGAGCCCAAGGGGTGCAAAAAGAATCATGTCTTGATCAAGAATAGGCCTAGCCCTGTTGGCGGCTTCCCTCACAGCTTGCCCTCTTGCCATGATCCTTTGCTGGCCTATGCCCTATCCTCTATGAAAAATCTAGCACTCGAGATTCCTACGGTACAACCTGGTAATAATACAATTTATAGTAATTGACCTCTTGAATGGCCTTTCTGTAGGCTCGAAGTGATACTATTCTCGGGGAGGAAGAGGCGGCCATGCTCTCTAACTGTTGATGTTGGCCCATCTTGGCCACTGACTGTAACTTTGTCGCCTATCTCTGTAGGACCGATTGGTCCCTCTCAGCCCATAACTAATCTCTCTCAACTGTCAAAGCCTATACCTGGTCCTGCAACTACAAAATCTTCCCATCTCCCGAATATGGCTATTGGGGTCACTGATCCTGATATTGATCCTTGGGTGGCATTTTGATCTTGTCTTAGTGTCTTAGATCCTAGTCCTGCTGGGGGGTATCCTATCTTTGTTCTCCAACCTATGAATTTGTGGGTGGTTAATATTGTGGCCCATGATCCTAAACCTAGTGAACTGGTGGTGGCCCACCAGTGCTCTGATCCTGATCCCCATTCCCCTGGACCTGTCCTACTCCCCTATGCCTAGCTCTTCATTGAGGGAATAGTATCCCTAGAACTTTCAGCTAAAGTGGAGGCCAAAACCAATCTTGGTATGCCTATGTAGTCCCTAGATCTGCCTATCCCTAGTCATATGGAAATGGCTTGGCCACCACTTGTTTGAAAAAGTCAACTACCTCCTAGGCTGGTATGTAGTAGCCCCAAGAGCTCTGGCTCATTGTCCTCACAAAGATGGTCGATCCTCTACCTCTCCAAACTACCTATGTACCTTGCTCGACAGGTACATCTCGAGCATCGTAAGATCTCACCCCTGCATCAGTCTATCTTGGTGAGAAAAGAACAACTGTTGGACATCATCAAACTAGGCCGGTTGTCCAAGGTATGGCAACCACATAAATGCTCTCATGTCATCAAGGACTCTCTACCAGTGGGGAATCTTGTGTTGTCCTATATAGGTGAATGAAACGCCACCTCAATACCACCAAAAAATTGGATCATTTGGCTCCATGGGAACCTAAACAACTCAAGGTTGAAGCACAATGATCTACTCCCAATCCCAGACATGTAGAAGTGTCATGCCTACCCCAAGTGCTTGGCCATCTAGGTACGAAAACTCATGTAGGTCCATGTATAGCGAGGCTAGAAGAACTGGCCCCCATGCAAACAATGTCCATCGCCGAAACATCTACTCCCAAGCGAGCCCCCATCCATGACTGAAATAGCGGTCATGCTGATCTGGTGTGACAAGACCTGAAATAATAGGTACAATAACCAATCAGAATCCTAAAACAAGAAGCATATAGCGCTCTAACTCGATCTACCCCTCACAAAATACAAGTTGCTAAAGGCCTATAACGTCATAGCATGCATCCCTCCCGACATCTGAATCATAAATAACATGCTCGTCATGAATGGGCAGTCTATAGATGTGCCACACATCCTCGAGTGTGACTGTAGCCTTGCTTGTTGAGAGGTAGAAGGAAGAGGTCTCATTGTGCCATCACTCAACGAGTGTAGTCAGCATCCCCAATTGAGTACTCACAGGTGGCACATAGGTGATGTACCAGAGGCCAATCCTCGCTAGGTGAGCTCCTACTGTCATTTAGTCAACTCGTCCAAACTACTAAAAAGTTCCTGAGACCTATACTCGCATGAGTAGATCTCTCTCCCCTCCTCCTACATCAAGAAAAGTCACCGTGTTAAAATTCATCAAAAAAAATATTGATCCTGGCTTATCTCGGCATCCCAAAAATAACTTTAGCGTAGTTGCCTCTAAAGGCGGTGTAGTTTGCAAATTTCAAACTATGACCCTAGAGCATTCAAACTCCCAAATTGTGTCATGGTGTTACAGTTTGTAAAAGTGGCAAAGTTTAGTAGGAAACCCTAAGTTTAAAGTGCACTGCGGTGGTGCACCTTACAAAGGCAGTGGAGTTTGGAATTTAATCCTAAACTCCAAATTGCAGTGCAGTGTCACTACCTGCGATGGTTGCGTTGTTTGAAAAATCTAGTGGCACAATATAGCCCCGCTCCTAGAGACTTAGTTTCCTAATGCATTAAATGAGTACAAAAATCAAAAAATAAGCTCGGGTCAAGTCGACTCACCAATGGCCCAGTGCCAAGAAGTCTCTGTTGCATCCATACTCTGTGATAATTATGCATGGGAAGTTTTCGTTGCACCATTTCTCTAGAAGTTCAGAGCTCAAAATCGCAGAAATTATAGAGGCTGAATGTGAAAATAAATTAGAAGTGGCCCCCCAAGGCCTATTTAAGCCTTAAAATTAGGGTTTTCTAACCCCGTTTAGCCATCCAGGAGGGGTCTAAGTCCCCTCATCCCATTTTTGTCCATCTGAGGGTCATTTTATGTCATTTTTTGCATGTTATCTTATTTTTTGACATCCTAGAGCCTTTTTGGACCCGTCGGGCACCTTGTCCTTTTTTTTTGCAAGATCACCCAAAAATCAAACTATTCATCTGATCTCTTGAGTGGGTAGTATATTGGTATATTTTCTCTCTCAAGGGCAATAGTGGAGAAAATTTTAAAATCAATTTTTTTTGGATTTTGATTGAGACATTTTACTCTTTGAATTAGCACAACAAGTGCATTTATTCAAAGAGGGGAAAAATGTAGACACATAAAATGTATTGATTAGCATTACACGCTTGATCCTGACTACTAACAATGTTTCATCCTTAATCATCCATCAATCTAACCATTTAATCAAATACCCTTATTTGATAAAATTCATCAATTTTCCTCTCTTAATTAAATAAATCATTTATCTAATTAAGTCATTCTCTCTCGTTAATTAAATCAATCAATATAATCTAATTAACCTTAGCTCTTTATTTAATTAAATAAATCAATTTTACTTAATTAATCCCTAAATTCATCTCATTTAATTAAATAAATTAAACCTTATTTAATTTAATCTAACCAATTATCCCCTTTAGTTAAATAAAACAAAATATTTATTTAACTATCTCTAAAATCACATTCTTCTCATCTTTGATTTAAATCAACCCATTAATTATCTAAGTCAAATTTTTCACATCATCTAATCCCTCATTAAATTAATTAACCCTTAATTGATTTTATCCTAATCCATGTCCCATCCTCTAGCTTTTTCTACTTGCACATGAAAATATATTTAATTCATTTATTAAATCCCTATTTTCTCTCAACATGGCATAATAGAGGAATATTCTTCCAAATTTGAAATCTTTCCAGGTGGACTTTGTCCTTCCAACAAGACATTTATTTCATCATTGCATTGAGCCAAGTGGCATTTAATACATTCCTTTTTCCCTCTTACATGTCATTTCCTTATTTTCAAATTCCACCTAAATGCATTTATGGGCACATTCATCAAAATGTGCACATCCCTCATCCATTCTCATCTTGACAAGTGACACTTGGCCATTGGTTTAAAGTTAGTCCCACAAATTGCTTCATTTTGGGCATTTCTCCATCTTTTATTTCTATAAATAAGAGGCTTCTTTCCTCATTTCATCATCCACAATTTGAGCAAACTTACTATACTCAAATCCATACTCAAGCATTGCAATTCTCATCTGGTTCATCAAGTCCTAGCTAGGTTATGCAGGTTTTTCATCTTGGAGAACACTTGAATCTTCAACAAAGTGGATCAATCATCATAAAATTATCAAGAGCTTGCATAGGAGTTGGGAAAGGGCCAATTTCCAGATCAAATTGGCACCAACTCCCCCATAAGATCAAGAGTTTGCATGTTCTTAATAGGATTTAATCTATTTCATTTCTTTTTCATTGTATTGTTACTTTCATTCCTATTTTGAACATTGTTAAATGGATTTAATGGGGAACTTTGATCTTAACTTGCATTTGAATCTTCTAATGTGTTTGTTGTCTCTTGTAGGTACTAGGATCTTGGTTCTACATAGATTATCTTGTCTTGACCTTGTACTGGAAAGTTCAAGGTTAAGTGTTAGGTTACCATGTCTTTTTTGGACCGAGACACTTTTAAATGGGTAGGTATTCTACAAATGAATGGGTGCCTATTTTAATGTTGAAAAATGGCAGATCCAACTTCTTACACTTACCTTTCATTTCCACTCTTGTCATGTAAATTTGATCTAGGTAGATAAAAGGATAAATTAAGAATTGAAACCAACCTTTGAGATATAATAATAAGAACAAGTTAGATTAAAATTATTAACAAAATTTTACAAAAAACATGTCATTTATAAACTAGTTATTGCATTGGGTACACAACCCAATAAAAATAATTCCAAACCAAAGATAGAAATTTCAATTATATAATTTTGACCATTACAAATATACTTAAAATAATTAGACATTCATTTATTTTTATTTAAAATTATGTAAAAATTAACATTAAATTTAATTTTAAATAAAATATTATTACAATTTTTCAAATTGTATAAAAAGAATAATATAACATAAAAAATATTCAATAATATAACATAAAAAATATTCAATAATAATTAAATATAAATTATGTTTTAATTAATTTAAATAATATATATATATATATATAACTTTTTAACATTATAATAAATCATTTAAATTATTTGAGAATATTAAATTAAATTATTTAAAATTTGCATTGCACTTAAACAATTAAACATGATTGTTACAATTATTTTTGTAATGAGCAAGAACACAAAATAAAGTTTTCTTCGATTTTGTAATTTAAGGGTATCTATATGTTTGATTGAACTTTATTATGTTTATAATTAATACAATTTATCACTCCAAATTTAATGAAACTTGGTTCTTGACTAGTTTTAATAGATTATATTTATTTGGATGTTTAATTAAATAATTTTTAATTTAAATATACACTCTTAATGAAAAATATAATATATTTTATATTTTTATTTTATTTTTATAATAAAAAATTATCCTATTTATACATTAAAATTTAGATTTTATAATAAATGTAATTCAATTATATATACACATAAAAAATAAAAAATTATTATTATTTTAATTCATCCTTTTTATATTTTAATATTATTACATTCCATGCATATCTTTTCTTCTTTCTCTTTTATATTGTAAAAATATATATTAAATGTCTGCAATATAGATTACTTGAACTCCAAATTTTTAATTTCCCTTAATTTCAAATTTCAAGTGGATTTATTAGTTTTTCGAAGAGGATACTACAACTACAGTAAGGTCAAAGAGCCTTCTATGTGATTCCTTTTTGTTGACAATATTGTAAAAGCATTCACTTGTTCGAGGTCTCAAAATTGTTGGTTTGTTTAGGGTGAAGTGGATGGTGAGTTTAGATATATCATCTCTCGAGATTTAGGCTAAAGCTTAAAGGGAATGGTTTATCTATTAATATTTAAAATTTAAAAATGATTTTATACTGTCATTTTTTTTTTTAAAGTTTTGTATTCATGTTTAATATTTGAAAGTTTTTAAACTAGCATACATATATTAAATATTAATATATATAAAATGCATTGAGAGTTATCTTTTCTAGAGGCATTTATTTTCATCAACTTATTCAAAACAATAGTAAACTACTCATATGTTATCACTGTTTCAATCAATCAAATAATATATGAGCAAAATAAATCAGAAGAAAAGACTCAATAGCACATTAGAGGTTAATTGGAGAGATTCTTAGTGAGTTCCTTCAATTATAATTTTATTTTCAATACATATGTCCAATTTTTTCTTTAAACAAACGTGATACAATTGTCAATTAAGATAATATCAAATATTAAATTTATGTATTTTCTTCACAAAGATACAAGATAAGTTAACCAAACCCTAGTTTTGATTCTAGTGCGTATTAAGAAAATGTAACCTTGCCAAGTTCCGAACCAAATGATCCCTAGCAAGTCCAACAAACTCAACTTGGGAGATTTTCCATCCCACTCAATAATAAAACAACCAGAAATAAAAAGCAATAAACCTTACGACTCCTTGAATCTTTGTTTTGTTTTATTGCAACAAAATATTATAACAATGCAATTGGTTTCAAGAGGACTAAAGCCAAATTTGTGATAGCTATATTCAAGTGAATCCAAAAAATGTAAAGCCAAACTTAGGAGAAATCCAACTCTAAGAGAATAAAGCCAAACTTGGAACCACAAAGTTTTGAAATGGTTATGATTCAACAGTTATGATTCAACAACCTCTTTTAATAGAGGTCTTAATGAATTCAAAGATAAGAACATCTAAAGAAATTTGTGAATAAAACAAATTTTAAGCTAATTTAAAAACAAAGCAAAAAAACTAAAAACTATTGAAAAATAAATTAAAATAAAATAAATACACTATTGAAATTTTTTTTACAAATAAATACAATGAAATTTCTTATAATTATAAAAAATATATTTGTGTTACTACAATAAAATGGTCACTTTAAAAATTTAAAAAATTATTACATTCATGACACTAAGTATTTAGTTTTAATTTATTTTAATAGAGGCCTTCATGAATTTGTGAATAAAACATTGCTTTAAAAACAAAGCAAAAAAAACTAGTAGACAAAAATTACAAATAAATACATTGAAATTTGTTTAAAATTATAAAAATATATTTATGTATTTTACCTCAACATCTTGCAGGATGTCAGGATGGTTTAGCTAAGGAATCAGGAAGGAAGGAAGACAGGATATGAACCAATGGTATTTTATATGTGAGTTGAATTAATTACAACAAAGGGTAGTATTATTTATTAAAAGTATTTAAGGTTAAAATTGTATTTAAAATTTTAAATGTTTATTTATGTTTTAAAAAAGAAAAATTATTTGGGTTTGTTAAATAGGCCAATTAAAATGGTAAATAATTAACATTGTTTATTCATTGTTGGTAGGAATGTTGTTAGAATAAATTGTTATTTAATTAATTAGATATTAATGTAATTAAAAGAAACTTTTGAAGCTGATTAAAAATAAAAGAGGTATTTAGAGTAAGAAAATAAATAAATAAAAGAATGAAAAGATGAAAGGCAATGTGATTTGATGTATCTAATGAAAGAAACACTTTTAAAAATTAAATTCTTTATTTTTGCTTTTTATTTTGTTTTAGACAAGTGGAATATCTTTTATTTAATTAAGAATTTTGTTTGCAATTTTATGGAACAAGGGTGAAAAAAGAATTGCTGATGCCTTTTGAGAAATCTTGAAGTTTCAAAAGTTATTCGTTTACTGTTTGATGGGATTAAGGTTGAATTGAGATTTGAGCTTTGGTTAGAATTCGAGGCATTAAGGAGAAACTCATGCATTTGGGGCATGGGGAACGAAGCGAGCATCGTCGATTTCAAATAAACCACAGGGACTCAGGTTTACTTTATTTTTAAATGTTTATTTAAATTGTGTTGTTAAAAGATTGTCTGTACAAAATTGTAGATATTTGTTTTGATTTTGTAAAATTATAAAAAAAAAAAGAATTAGATAATTTGTTTACATATGTTGAAATATTGTCTGTTAATTCGTTGTAAAATTTTAAAAAAATCTTTGTAGAAGAATTGTGAAAATCTTAGATCCTCTCTAAGGAAATGAATTTAAAATGTGAAGGGACTGAAAGAAAATAATGAATATTTGAGAGAAATATACACATATAATTTGAGAGAGACCTCTGGCAAAGTTTGAAAAATGAGAAATCCTCGATAGTGAAGATGAAATCCTATAATAAAATAATAAATATTTTCCTGTAGAAAACAGCAGAGACATAGGGTCACTAAATTCATCATAACTCACAATTTACGAACTGGGTATGGCTGAATTTCTTATATGTGTTAAAATACTTAATGGCGCACCTTCAATAAAAATTGTAGAAAGACAGATCCGAAAACAAAAGTTATACAAATCGTAATACACTAGTTTTATTATTAGCATTGTTTGAATATAGTAAATTATTTTAATGTATTAATTAATAAGTATTTATATATATGTTTAATTATATGTATTATATATATATATATTTAAATATATTTGTTTAATTGGTTATTTTGATAGAATAGATATTTTTAAAAGAAAATAAGCCTTAATTTATTGTATGGTTTATATCGAGACAATTGTAATTGGTTATATTGAAGGTTGAAATCTTTTAATAATCATATTAATTTAATTTTTGGATCTTTGGTTTTAGTGAGAACTCTTAAATGATTTCACTTGTAGATTTTAGAATTGCCCATCTAAGAAATATCTTGATAAAATAGAGATCATTTTAGATTCTTCCTTATGTAGACTTAGGAGGTATGGTTTATTAAATTAAAATCAATATGTTATTGGTTACTTAATTTTTATAATAGGCCTGTGTGATATTCATTTATTGTTGGTTTAGAAAATTTATCATTTAAGTTATGATGTGATAAACCTAGCTTATTATCCATTACCATTACTTGATATACTTATACCAATTAGAATATCTACGAACTCATATTTATTCATTCTAATTATTAATATTGGAACAATAACTGATGGACTATAGTTTTAGGTAGCTTTAAGATTCAACTTTATTAATTGCATATATTATGTTAGTTCAATTTATTAGCTATACATGGGTTCTAAAGATGATTGATTGATATTTTAGTGAATAGGAGCTAAGAAATAGTAAAGGATAACATAGTTCAAGTGTAGATTACTATTTTGATTATAATTGTAAATGGTACTATCATATAATTCAAATATTAATATTATATTGTTGAATTCTCATTTTGAATGACCCTTGAAATGTTTTCTTACATTAATAATCAATTTGTATATTATAAATTGATATCGTTGAATGTTTAAGTTTTGAGTATTAGTTTATTGAGTGGTATTTGACTAGTGATAAGGATATGATATCTATTGTAAGTGCTTATACTAACTATTTGTTTGTTAACCAAGAAGGATGTGAAATCATTATTTTCTTCCACGGTGGATAGCTTTAATATATATAAGTATATCTTTTATCGTGAGCTATCTAGCTAAAAGGAAATGTTGTTATGTCTTGTGACCTTTCTTGTGCAAGTATAAATACATATTTGAGTAGACTATTTTTTTAATTTTATTTTTGCAAGAATATGCTTGTCTAGTTCAGCAGTCTTCGGCTTCACCTAAGTGGGTGGCAACCGCCTACGAAACTGTCTGGGGTGAGGGACCCTAAAAAGGGTTGCATACCCACTCCTCTAGTATGTAATGTTGTATGGGTCACATAATGCTTATGCATAGAGGATTGAGGTTAGTGTGTATTTGTGGTGTTGTGTTACTTTTGTGTTGGGGTAGATTCCTCCTTGAAAGTCTTATGAGTGAACCCTTGGTTGGTCAGTCAATGAGTTGGAGCAGCTCAAGTTGTCGAACTACAGTGCTTCTATGAATTATATATGTAGGCAAGGCCATCGAATGATGAGCTCCCGAGGCATTAGGTTGGGCCCCTAGGACTGCTCTCCTAAGTCTTGTTTGTGATTTGTGATTTATTTTTGATAACATAAAAACTACCATTGATTTATATAGTTTCTCTTAGTGATCATGTGCTAACTATCTTTGATCTGATGTGTGTTCCAAGTCATGTAGACCTTGTAGGTATAGGCATTGAGAGCAAGGACTTGTCAATAAAATAGAATGTAAGAGGAATGTTAAGCCGACCTAAGTAAGTAGACTCTATTGCCAAATTTAGTAAATCACTTCTATCGTTTCTTGTAGCTTGTGTAATCATTGAATATAGCTATAAGTAGTGAATTGTGTTGTTGTTATCTTTATTTTCATTGTTAGTTGATTGTGAAGTAACCTCGCGTGCCCCAGAGAACTAAGTGTAATAGTGTAAAGTAATGTGTTATGTGATTATGGTTAATTTTCTTGCATGTTCAACTGTGTTATTTAAAAAAAAATTGTTTGCAATGTTTGTTCTCTGGGTTTTGCACGGCGGGCGTTACAACTTGGTATCAGAGCCAAGGTTGCAGCACTGGGATATTTGGGTAATGTTGCTACCATATTTAGTTGTGGTGAGTCGTTGTGTCAATATGGATATAGTTTTACCCTTGTGTCATTTGGGTGTAGATTGGCATGTTGAGTCTTAGCTTGTTGAGGGTGAGAGTTATGTTCATCATTCTCTTGTGTCTCTTAACTTCGAGTTTGAGTGAGGTCAAAGTGACTTTGAAGTTAGTTATATTTTCTTATCTTCGTTCATCTTTTCTTTGGGTTTATGTTTGTTGATTTTATATTATGTGAATTTTTATTTATTTATTTATTTTTCCTCATTCCACCTCTTTTGACATATGTGATTTTAAGGCTATGTGCTGAAAATTCACTATAAGTAATGATGGGTAGAAGTAGAAATAGATAAAAGAATGACTTTAGTGTTTTCCTAGATTGAGATTGCATGTATTTTTATTGAATTATACTATATAAGTATAAAAGGAATGTACTATAGTATAATCATATTGTCAAGTAGTGATCCGTTAAAATAATTATGATGGTTCCTTTACGATTGGTGCAAGTGAGTGACTTGATCATGTAACATGTATGAAATATTGTTTAGGGTGAATCTTCAAAATTAATTTAACAAACTTATTTTAGTGTGTGCCTTGCAAAGAACACTTCTTCTTCTCCTTGTGTTTTTGGATGCATAAGTTTTAAAGGAATGCTGTAGGAGTACATTGGTTATTAAATGTTTACATATACTAGTTAATTTTAAGTTTTATGAAAGGAAGTTATGAGTAACAAGTTTAGGAATAAATTTGAATTTTCAAAATTTTCTTCATAAGTATAAATTATAGGTGAAGGGGATCATATATTATTTGCACCAGTATATAGGGAAAAATATTATTGAATTAAAGTCTGTAGAGTGTTAGAGGTGTGGTAAGAATATTGCATTGTATGAGTGTGATTAGGTGTATGGGTAAAACAATCTCCTAGGTATTTTCATGAAGTAGGAACGAAATTAAATATTTTGATTTTTTTAAAGTGTTGTATTTCGATGGTGTTTAAAGGCCTTGGGTTGATCAAATAAATATTTTACCTTAGGAGAAAATATGATGATGTATGTTCATTTAATGAAATCTTGAATTAATACAAATTGATGTGTTGTGGTGTGTAATTGATTGACGATACTCCTTAATTGTTATTGAATCTGGTATGTAAATAAATGGTAATGTTTTGTGTTGTAAGACAATGCATTTGGACATGTATATGATGTGTTTCTATGTTAAGTGCACTCTCCCCTGCAAATGTAAATGATATAACTTGGGTAAAATGTTGTTTCATGACATGAAAAGAAAAGTTTCTTTATGCATGTATTAGTATGAATGATGGAAGCAAATATGAATTCTATAATTGAA
>VDFB02000013.1:102698561-102790387 GCA_007258455.2 Sequoia sempervirens
AATAAAATCATCATCATCATCATCATTTTTATCTCATGTCTTGTTGGAATCTCTTTTTTTCTTCTATCTCTTGTTGTTCATGCTAACAGGGTATTGTGATAGTTAATCGCAAGTCATCATCATCATCATTGCATCCATCTTGCATCCACAAAACCATTAGCATATTGCATTATACATATCATATCATATAACATTACATAATCATTCCATATAAACATCAATTTCATCCATCATATCATAACATTACATAATCATCCCATGGGTATGTGCAGGATCATGATGGGCCAAAAAGTGGCAATATGATGGGTATGTGGATGATGAAATTTTTTTACCTGAAATTGATGAAATTAAAATGGTTTTTAAAGGACATTCTCATCTTTCCACCAGTATAAATTATGTTTTACTTTGAAATTAATAAGTAATTATTATTCATTTTCTATTCAAATTACGACTAAAGTCCTGATTAATAGACTAATTGAAAAACATGTATAGCTTTCAAATGGTGACACATTTTATTAATCCAAAGCATGTGTCACATTCTATGCTTCACATAATATAGTATTAAGAAAAGATTCAAAATTGAATTTCATGAAGTTTTGACCAAGTTAAGGTGGTCACATATACAAGTTTTTTATATTTTTTAAAAGTTGTAATAAAAAAATCATAATTAATTATTCACTTGGAAAAAAATTACAAAAAAATATGCATCACATCGAGACATTAGTCCTCTACTTATATCTAAAATATTATAAAAAAATATTATTATTTTATTGTGGTTAGGGTGGTCAGATAGACACCTAATTCTTATTTTTTCCCTGAAATTTAACTACTATTGCATTGTAATTTCAATTTTTCACCAAATAGATTTTATTTTTTTTAAACAAACCTAGTAGTTTAGAAACTACATTCAGTTTGCTACAGATTCTATTCTTACATATTTTAAAAATAATATAGATAACTTATTCAAATTTTTATGTCAAGTTGCCTAACCCTGATTTTTCTGATTTTTTTTCCACTTAAGGGCCTATTTTTTCCATGATGATCCTGCACAAACCCTCATCTCACATATAAGCATCCATCATATCATTACATATAAATCACATACCCATACCATAAGCATCATCACATATCATAACACATATCATCATCATATCACATCATCATAAGTGCACATCATATAATTGAAAGGAACACCACACCATTTTGCATACATCATGAAAAAGTGCATCAAAAAAATTAATGAAAAGAGAAAAAGATTGGATTAGCATCACCACATACAATATAATACACATCACATAATCATTGCATTACATCATAAAACATCATCATCATAGCATCAAAATATAGAACATCATTACATAGCATATAGAACATAAAGATCATCCTTAATGCATATATAAGATAAGAAATATCACATATCATCGAATCAAAATCATCATCTCATATATCATTGAAATAATATACTATCATGGTACAAAAAATTAGATCATTGTACATGTGTATATAAATGGAGTACAATGGCATGGGGCTATCAAAAATGAGCCCAAGGGGTGCAAAAAGAATCATGTCTTGATCAAGAATAGGCCTAGCCCTGTTGGCGGCTTCCCTCACAGCTTGCCCTCTTGCCATGATCCTTTGCTGGCCTATGCCCTATCCTCTATGAAAAATCTAGCACTCGAGATTCCTACGGTACAACCTGGTAATAATACAATTTATAGTAATTGACCTCTTGAATGGCCTTTCTGTAGGCTCGAAGTGATACTATTCTCGGGGAGGAAGAGGCGGCCATGCTCTCTAACTGTTGATGTTGGCCCATCTTGGCCACTGACTGTAACTTTGTCGCCTATCTCTGTAGGACCGATTGGTCCCTCTCAGCCCATAACTAATCTCTCTCAACTGTCAAAGCCTATACCTGGTCCTGCAACTACAAAATCTTCCCATCTCCCGAATATGGCTATTGGGGTCACTGATCCTGATATTGATCCTTGGGTGGCATTTTGATCTTGTCTTAGTGTCTTAGATCCTAGTCCTGCTGGGGGGTATCCTATCTTTGTTCTCCAACCTATGAATTTGTGGGTGGTTAATATTGTGGCCCATGATCCTAAACCTAGTGAACTGGTGGTGGCCCACCAGTGCTCTGATCCTGATCCCCATTCCCCTGGACCTGTCCTACTCCCCTATGCCTAGCTCTTCATTGAGGGAATAGTATCCCTAGAACTTTCAGCTAAAGTGGAGGCCAAAACCAATCTTGGTATGCCTATGTAGTCCCTAGATCTGCCTATCCCTAGTCATATGGAAATGGCTTGGCCACCACTTGTTTGAAAAAGTCAACTACCTCCTAGGCTGGTATGTAGTAGCCCCAAGAGCTCTGGCTCATTGTCCTCACAAAGATGGTCGATCCTCTACCTCTCCAAACTACCTATGTACCTTGCTCGACAGGTACATCTCGAGCATCGTAAGATCTCACCCCTGCATCAGTCTATCTTGGTGAGAAAAGAACAACTGTTGGACATCATCAAACTAGGCCGGTTGTCCAAGGTATGGCAACCACATAAATGCTCTCATGTCATCAAGGACTCTCTACCAGTGGGGAATCTTGTGTTGTCCTATATAGGTGAATGAAACGCCACCTCAATACCACCAAAAAATTGGATCATTTGGCTCCATGGGAACCTAAACAACTCAAGGTTGAAGCACAATGATCTACTCCCAATCCCAGACATGTAGAAGTGTCATGCCTACCCCAAGTGCTTGGCCATCTAGGTACGAAAACTCATGTAGGTCCATGTATAGCGAGGCTAGAAGAACTGGCCCCCATGCAAACAATGTCCATCGCCGAAACATCTACTCCCAAGCGAGCCCCCATCCATGACTGAAATAGCGGTCATGCTGATCTGGTGTGACAAGACCTGAAATAATAGGTACAATAACCAATCAGAATCCTAAAACAAGAAGCATATAGCGCTCTAACTCGATCTACCCCTCACAAAATACAAGTTGCTAAAGGCCTATAACGTCATAGCATGCATCCCTCCCGACATCTGAATCATAAATAACATGCTCGTCATGAATGGGCAGTCTATAGATGTGCCACACATCCTCGAGTGTGACTGTAGCCTTGCTTGTTGAGAGGTAGAAGGAAGAGGTCTCATTGTGCCATCACTCAACGAGTGTAGTCAGCATCCCCAATTGAGTACTCACAGGTGGCACATAGGTGATGTACCAGAGGCCAATCCTCGCTAGGTGAGCTCCTACTGTCATTTAGTCAACTCGTCCAAACTACTAAAAAGTTCCTGAGACCTATACTCGCATGAGTAGATCTCTCTCCCCTCCTCCTACATCAAGAAAAGTCACCGTGTTAAAATTCATCAAAAAAAATATTGATCCTGGCTTATCTCGGCATCCCAAAAATAACTTTAGCGTAGTTGCCTCTAAAGGCGGTGTAGTTTGCAAATTTCAAACTATGACCCTAGAGCATTCAAACTCCCAAATTGTGTCATGGTGTTACAGTTTGTAAAAGTGGCAAAGTTTAGTAGGAAACCCTAAGTTTAAAGTGCACTGCGGTGGTGCACCTTACAAAGGCAGTGGAGTTTGGAATTTAATCCTAAACTCCAAATTGCAGTGCAGTGTCACTACCTGCGATGGTTGCGTTGTTTGAAAAATCTAGTGGCACAATATAGCCCCGCTCCTAGAGACTTAGTTTCCTAATGCATTAAATGAGTACAAAAATCAAAAAATAAGCTCGGGTCAAGTCGACTCACCAATGGCCCAGTGCCAAGAAGTCTCTGTTGCATCCATACTCTGTGATAATTATGCATGGGAAGTTTTCGTTGCACCATTTCTCTAGAAGTTCAGAGCTCAAAATCGCAGAAATTATAGAGGCTGAATGTGAAAATAAATTAGAAGTGGCCCCCCAAGGCCTATTTAAGCCTTAAAATTAGGGTTTTCTAACCCCGTTTAGCCATCCAGGAGGGGTCTAAGTCCCCTCATCCCATTTTTGTCCATCTGAGGGTCATTTTATGTCATTTTTTGCATGTTATCTTATTTTTTGACATCCTAGAGCCTTTTTGGACCCGTCGGGCACCTTGTCCTTTTTTTTTGCAAGATCACCCAAAAATCAAACTATTCATCTGATCTCTTGAGTGGGTAGTATATTGGTATATTTTCTCTCTCAAGGGCAATAGTGGAGAAAATTTTAAAATCAATTTTTTTTGGATTTTGATTGAGACATTTTACTCTTTGAATTAGCACAACAAGTGCATTTATTCAAAGAGGGGAAAAATGTAGACACATAAAATGTATTGATTAGCATTACACGCTTGATCCTGACTACTAACAATGTTTCATCCTTAATCATCCATCAATCTAACCATTTAATCAAATACCCTTATTTGATAAAATTCATCAATTTTCCTCTCTTAATTAAATAAATCATTTATCTAATTAAGTCATTCTCTCTCGTTAATTAAATCAATCAATATAATCTAATTAACCTTAGCTCTTTATTTAATTAAATAAATCAATTTTACTTAATTAATCCCTAAATTCATCTCATTTAATTAAATAAATTAAACCTTATTTAATTTAATCTAACCAATTATCCCCTTTAGTTAAATAAAACAAAATATTTATTTAACTATCTCTAAAATCACATTCTTCTCATCTTTGATTTAAATCAACCCATTAATTATCTAAGTCAAATTTTTCACATCATCTAATCCCTCATTAAATTAATTAACCCTTAATTGATTTTATCCTAATCCATGTCCCATCCTCTAGCTTTTTCTACTTGCACATGAAAATATATTTAATTCATTTATTAAATCCCTATTTTCTCTCAACATGGCATAATAGAGGAATATTCTTCCAAATTTGAAATCTTTCCAGGTGGACTTTGTCCTTCCAACAAGACATTTATTTCATCATTGCATTGAGCCAAGTGGCATTTAATACATTCCTTTTTCCCTCTTACATGTCATTTCCTTATTTTCAAATTCCACCTAAATGCATTTATGGGCACATTCATCAAAATGTGCACATCCCTCATCCATTCTCATCTTGACAAGTGACACTTGGCCATTGGTTTAAAGTTAGTCCCACAAATTGCTTCATTTTGGGCATTTCTCCATCTTTTATTTCTATAAATAAGAGGCTTCTTTCCTCATTTCATCATCCACAATTTGAGCAAACTTACTATACTCAAATCCATACTCAAGCATTGCAATTCTCATCTGGTTCATCAAGTCCTAGCTAGGTTATGCAGGTTTTTCATCTTGGAGAACACTTGAATCTTCAACAAAGTGGATCAATCATCATAAAATTATCAAGAGCTTGCATAGGAGTTGGGAAAGGGCCAATTTCCAGATCAAATTGGCACCAACTCCCCCATAAGATCAAGAGTTTGCATGTTCTTAATAGGATTTAATCTATTTCATTTCTTTTTCATTGTATTGTTACTTTCATTCCTATTTTGAACATTGTTAAATGGATTTAATGGGGAACTTTGATCTTAACTTGCATTTGAATCTTCTAATGTGTTTGTTGTCTCTTGTAGGTACTAGGATCTTGGTTCTACATAGATTATCTTGTCTTGACCTTGTACTGGAAAGTTCAAGGTTAAGTGTTAGGTTACCATGTCTTTTTTGGACCGAGACACTTTTAAATGGGTAGGTATTCTACAAATGAATGGGTGCCTATTTTAATGTTGAAAAATGGCAGATCCAACTTCTTACACTTACCTTTCATTTCCACTCTTGTCATGTAAATTTGATCTAGGTAGATAAAAGGATAAATTAAGAATTGAAACCAACCTTTGAGATATAATAATAAGAACAAGTTAGATTAAAATTATTAACAAAATTTTACAAAAAACATGTCATTTATAAACTAGTTATTGCATTGGGTACACAACCCAATAAAAATAATTCCAAACCAAAGATAGAAATTTCAATTATATAATTTTGACCATTACAAATATACTTAAAATAATTAGACATTCATTTATTTTTATTTAAAATTATGTAAAAATTAACATTAAATTTAATTTTAAATAAAATATTATTACAATTTTTCAAATTGTATAAAAAGAATAATATAACATAAAAAATATTCAATAATAATTAAATATAAATTATGTTTTAATTAATTTAAATAATATATATATATATATATAACTTTTTAACATTATAATAAATCATTTAAATTATTTGAGAATATTAAATTAAATTATTTAAAATTTGCATTGCACTTAAACAATTAAACATGATTGTTACAATTATTTTTGTAATGAGCAAGAACACAAAATAAAGTTTTCTTCGATTTTGTAATTTAAGGGTATCTATATGTTTGATTGAACTTTATTATGTTTATAATTAATACAATTTATCACTCCAAATTTAATGAAACTTGGTTCTTGACTAGTTTTAATAGATTATATTTATTTGGATGTTTAATTAAATAATTTTTAATTTAAATATACACTCTTAATGAAAAATATAATATATTTTATATTTTTATTTTATTTTTATAATAAAAAATTATCCTATTTATACATTAAAATTTAGATTTTATAATAAATGTAATTCAATTATATATACACATAAAAAATAAAAAATTATTATTATTTTAATTCATCCTTTTTATATTTTAATATTATTACATTCCATGCATATCTTTTCTTCTTTCTCTTTTATATTGTAAAAATATATATTAAATGTCTGCAATATAGATTACTTGAACTCCAAATTTTTAATTTCCCTTAATTTCAAATTTCAAGTGGATTTATTAGTTTTTCGAAGAGGATACTACAACTACAGTAAGGTCAAAGAGCCTTCTATGTGATTCCTTTTTGTTGACAATATTGTAAAAGCATTCACTTGTTCGAGGTCTCAAAATTGTTGGTTTGTTTAGGGTGAAGTGGATGGTGAGTTTAGATATATCATCTCTCGAGATTTAGGCTAAAGCTTAAAGGGAATGGTTTATCTATTAATATTTAAAATTTAAAAATGATTTTATACTGTCATTTTTTTTTTTAAAGTTTTGTATTCATGTTTAATATTTGAAAGTTTTTAAACTAGCATACATATATTAAATATTAATATATATAAAATGCATTGAGAGTTATCTTTTCTAGAGGCATTTATTTTCATCAACTTATTCAAAACAATAGTAAACTACTCATATGTTATCACTGTTTCAATCAATCAAATAATATATGAGCAAAATAAATCAGAAGAAAAGACTCAATAGCACATTAGAGGTTAATTGGAGAGATTCTTAGTGAGTTCCTTCAATTATAATTTTATTTTCAATACATATGTCCAATTTTTTCTTTAAACAAACGTGATACAATTGTCAATTAAGATAATATCAAATATTAAATTTATGTATTTTCTTCACAAAGATACAAGATAAGTTAACCAAACCCTAGTTTTGATTCTAGTGCGTATTAAGAAAATGTAACCTTGCCAAGTTCCGAACCAAATGATCCCTAGCAAGTCCAACAAACTCAACTTGGGAGATTTTCCATCCCACTCAATAATAAAACAACCAGAAATAAAAAGCAATAAACCTTACGACTCCTTGAATCTTTGTTTTGTTTTATTGCAACAAAATATTATAACAATGCAATTGGTTTCAAGAGGACTAAAGCCAAATTTGTGATAGCTATATTCAAGTGAATCCAAAAAATGTAAAGCCAAACTTAGGAGAAATCCAACTCTAAGAGAATAAAGCCAAACTTGGAACCACAAAGTTTTGAAATGGTTATGATTCAACAGTTATGATTCAACAACCTCTTTTAATAGAGGTCTTAATGAATTCAAAGATAAGAACATCTAAAGAAATTTGTGAATAAAACAAATTTTAAGCTAATTTAAAAACAAAGCAAAAAAACTAAAAACTATTGAAAAATAAATTAAAATAAAATAAATACACTATTGAAATTTTTTTTACAAATAAATACAATGAAATTTCTTATAATTATAAAAAATATATTTGTGTTACTACAATAAAATGGTCACTTTAAAAATTTAAAAAATTATTACATTCATGACACTAAGTATTTAGTTTTAATTTATTTTAATAGAGGCCTTCATGAATTTGTGAATAAAACATTGCTTTAAAAACAAAGCAAAAAAAACTAAAAACTATTGAAAAATAGACAAAAAATTACAAATAAATACATTGAAATTTGTTAAATTATAAAAATATATTTATGTTACTTGTAGTACCCCTCCATTATCACCTGGGATGTGCAGGTAGTTTGGCTAAGGAATCAGAAGAGGAAGATAGGACAATAGTTTCTAATGGTATTTTATATGTCATGATTGAATTAATTAAATAAGGGTAATATTGTTTATTAAAATGTTAGATTAAATTGTATTTAAAATTTTAAATGTTTTATTTATGTTTTTTTAAAAAAAAGAAAAAAGTCATGAGTTTATTAAATGATAATTAAAATATTAAATAGTGTTTATTATTTTAATTAATTATTTGTTGAGGATAATTGTTAGAATAAATTATTTAAATTAATTAGATAATGTGTCTTGCAAGTAAAGCTTGCAAAAGCTGATTAAAATAAAAAGTATTGAAGAATAGAAAAATAAATAAATAAAAGAATGAAAAAGATGAAAGAGCAAATGTGATTTGATATCTAACTGAAAAGCTTGCTTTTAAAGAATTAAATTCTTTTATTTTTTATTTTTGTGAGCTTTTTGAATAAATTGGAATATCTTTTATTTAATTAAGAATTTTGTGAGCTTTTCACACAGAGATTTTATGGAGACAAGAATTGAAAAAAAAAGAATTGTGATGCCTTTTTTTTAATCTTCTGAAGTTTTCAAAAGAGATTTTTCATTCTTTTGTTTTGGGGAATACTTTGAAAAGAGTCGTGGGATTAAGGATTTGAATTCGAGATTTGAGCACGGTTTTCTGAAGAGGAGATTCGAAGCAGGAAGGAGAAACTCATCGTAGAGGCCATCGGGAACAAACAAACATCATCAGATTCTCAAATAAGCACAGGACTCCAGGTTCTTTATTTTAAATGTTTATTTAAATTGTGTTGTTAAAAGATGGTCTGTACAAAATTGTAGATATTTATTTTGATTATGTGAAATTATAAAAAAAAAAAGAATTAGATAATTTGTTTACATATGTTGAAATATTGTCTGTTAATTCATTGTGAAATTTAAAAAAAATCTTTGTAGAAGAATTGTGAAAATCTTAGATCCTCTCTAAGGAAATGAATTTAAAATGTTAGAAAGTTTGAAAAGAAAACAATAGATAATTTAGAAAATCTCACATATAATTTAGAAGACCTCTGTAGGATTGAAAAACAAAGGAAATCCTCTGATAAATTAGGAAAAATGAAATCCTATGATAAAATAATAAATATTTTCCTGTAGAAAACAGCAGAGACATAGGGTCACTAAATTCATCATAACTCACAATTTACGAACTGGGTATGGCTGAATTTTTTATATGTGTTAAAATACTTAATGGCGCACCTTCAGTAAAAATTGTAGAAAGACCCAGATCCGAAAACAAAAGTTATACAAGTCGCAATACACTAGTTTTATTATTAGCATTGTTTGAATATAGTAAATTATTTTAATGTATTAATTAATAAGTATTTATATATATGTTTAATTATATGTATTATATATATATATATTTAAATATATTTGTTTAATTGGTTATTTTGATAGAATAGATATTTTTAAAAGAAAATAAGCCTTAATTTATTGTATGGTTTATATCGAGACAATTGTAATTGGTTATATTAAAGGTTGAAATATTTTAATAATCATATTAATTTAATTCTTGGATCTTTGGTTTTAGTGAGAACTCTTAAATGATTTCACTTGTAGATTTTAGAATTGCCCATCTAAGAAATATCTTGATAAAATAGAGATCATTTTAGATTCTTCCTTATGTAGACTTAGGAGGTATGGTTTATTAAATTAAAATCAATATGTTATTGGTTACTTAATTTTTATAATAGGCCTGTGTGATATTCATTTATTGTTGGTTTAGAAAATTTATCATTTAAGTTATGATGTGATAAACCTAGCTTATTATCCATTACCATTACTTGATATACTTATACCAATTAGAATATCTACGAACTCATATTTATTCATTCTAATTATTAATATTGGAACAATAACTGATGGACTATAGTTTTAGGTAGCTTTAAGATTCAACTTTATTAATTGCATATATTATGTTAGTTCAATTTATTAGCTATACATGGGTTCTAAAGATGATTGATTGATATTTTAGTGAATAGGAGCTAAGAAATAGTAAAGGATAACATAGTTCAAGTGTAGATTACTATTTTGATTATAATTGTAAATGGTACTATCATATAATTCAAATATTAATATTATATTGTTGAATTCTCATTTTGAATGACCCTTGAAATGTTTTCTTACATTAATAATCAATTTGTATATTATAAATTGATATCGTTGAATGTTTAAGTTTTGAGTATTAGTTTATTGAGTGGTATTTGACTAGTGATAAGGATATGATATCTATTGTAAGTGCTTATACTAACTATTTGTTTGTTAACCAAGAAGGATGTGAAATCATTATTTTCTTCCACGGTGGATAGCTTTAATATATATAAGTATATCTTTTATCGTGAGCTATCTAGCTAAAAGGAAATGTTGTTATGTCTTGTGACCTTTCTTGTGCAAGTATAAATACATATTTGAGTAGACTATTTTTTTAATTTTATTTTTGCAAGAATATGCTTGTCTAGTTCAGCAGTCTTCGGCTTCACCTAAGTGGGTGGCAACCGCCTACGAAACTGTCTGGGGTGAGGGACCCTAAAAAGGGTTGCATACCCACTCCTCTAGTATGTAATGTTGTATGGGTCACATAATGCTTATGCATAGAGGATTGAGGTTAGTGTGTATTTGTGGTGTTGTGTTACTTTTGTGTTGGGGTAGATTCCTCCTTGAAAGTCTTATGAGTGAACCCTTGGTTGGTCAGTCAATGAGTTGGAGCAGCTCAAGTTGTCGAACTACAGTGCTTCTATGAATTATATATGTAGGCAAGGCCATCGAATGATGAGCTCCCGAGGCATTAGGTTGGGCCCCTAGGACTGCTCTCCTAAGTCTTGTTTGTGATTTGTGATTTATTTTTGATAACATAAAAACTACCATTGATTTATATAGTTTCTCTTAGTGATCATGTGCTAACTATCTTTGATCTGATGTGTGTTCCAAGTCATGTAGACCTTGTAGGTATAGGCATTGAGAGCAAGGACTTGTCAATAAAATAGAATGTAAGAGGAATGTTAAGCCGACCTAAGTAAGTAGACTCTATTGCCAAATTTAGTAAATCACTTCTATCGTTTCTTGTAGCTTGTGTAATCATTGAATATAGCTATAAGTAGTGAATTGTGTTGTTGTTATCTTTATTTTCATTGTTAGTTGATTGTGAAGTAACCTCGCGTGCCCCAGAGAACTAAGTGTAATAGTGTAAAGTAATGTGTTATGTGATTATGGTTAATTTTCTTGCATGTTCAACTGTGTTATTTAAAAAAAAATTGTTTGCAATGTTTGTTCTCTGGGTTTTGCACGGCGGGCGTTACAACTTGGTATCAGAGCCAAGGTTGCAGCACTGGGATATTTGGGTAATGTTGCTACCATATTTAGTTGTGGTGAGTCGTTGTGTCAATATGGATATAGTTTTACCCTTGTGTCATTTGGGTGTAGATTGGCATGTTGAGTCTTAGCTTGTTGAGGGTGAGAGTTATGTTCATCATTCTCTTGTGTCTCTTAACTTCGAGTTTGAGTGAGGTCAAAGTGACTTTGAAGTTAGTTATATTTTCTTATCTTCGTTCATCTTTTCTTTGGGTTTATGTTTGTTGATTTTATATTATGTGAATTTTTATTTATTTATTTATTTTTCCTCATTCCACCTCTTTTGACATATGTGATTTTAAGGCTATGTGCTGAAAATTCACTATAAGTAATGATGGGTAGAAGTAGAAATAGATAAAAGAATGACTTTAGTGTTTTCCTAGATTGAGATTGCATGTATTTTTATTGAATTATACTATATAAGTATAAAAGGAATGTACTATAGTATAATCATATTGTCAAGTAGTGATCCGTTAAAATAATTATGATGGTTCCTTTACGATTGGTGCAAGTGAGTGACTTGATCATGTAACATGTATGAAATATTGTTTAGGGTGAATCTTCAAAATTAATTTAACAAACTTATTTTAGTGTGTGCCTTGCAAAGAACACTTCTTCTTCTCCTTGTGTTTTTGGATGCATAAGTTTTAAAGGAATGCTGTAGGAGTACATTGGTTATTAAATGTTTACATATACTAGTTAATTTTAAGTTTTATGAAAGGAAGTTATGAGTAACAAGTTTAGGAATAAATTTGAATTTTCAAAATTTTCTTCATAAGTATAAATTATAGGTGAAGGGGATCATATATTATTTGCACCAGTATATAGGGAAAAATATTATTGAATTAAAGTCTGTAGAGTGTTAGAGGTGTGGTAAGAATATTGCATTGTATGAGTGTGATTAGGTGTATGGGTAAAACAATCTCCTAGGTATTTTCATGAAGTAGGAACGAAATTAAATATTTTGATTTTTTTAAAGTGTTGTATTTCGATGGTGTTTAAAGGCCTTGGGTTGATCAAATAAATATTTTACCTTAGGAGAAAATATGATGATGTATGTTCATTTAATGAAATCTTGAATTAATACAAATTGATGTGTTGTGGTGTGTAATTGATTGACGATACTCCTTAATTGTTATTGAATCTGGTATGTAAATAAATGGTAATGTTTTGTGTTGTAAGACAATGCATTTGGACATGTATATGATGTGTTTCTATGTTAAGTGCACTCTCCCCTGCAAATGTAAATGATATAACTTGGGTAAAATGTTGTTTCATGACATGAAAAGAAAAGTTTCTTTATGCATGTATTAGTATGAATGATGGAAGCAAATATGAATTCTATAATTGAAGACATTGATGTTTATCTCTCGTAAAGTGTATGATGTAGTAAATGGTGATAAAAATATTTTTTTTTGTGAATCAAGAAGATTATTATGTGATAAAAAAAAAAGAAAAAGAAAAAAAAAGAGTATGTTTGTCTAGGAGAAAGTGGGTGAGAATTGTTTAGGCTTATGGTATTAATTCTAGCTTTAAGGGAGTTGATAAAATTGATCTTTGAACTTGAGGAAGAGGATAATGTTGATATTTAAGGAATTGTAAAAGTGATTAAAGAGTTTATAAATTCAGAAGAAAAGTATGGAGGATGTTGGGAGTACTTGTTTTGATATATAGCATCAATCATGTATGTGCATATGAGAATAAGGAAAATTCATTTTCTATAATAGTAGGTATGAATGTACTCCTTGTTTTGTGGAAACCAGTATCTGTGCAATGTTTGTGTGTTGTGTTAAACCCGTGCTTGCTTTGTGTGCCCATGGGATGGTGATACTGTGTACCCATTCATGGAGACTATATTGTATTTGTTGGTGTGGAAATTAGCCATACCATTATGTGTGCTTGTATGTTTATTACCTGATTGAGGGCCAACCCACGTGTGGTTGAAAATCTATACATATAAGAGTAGCCAAAAGCTAGTTTCATGGATTCTTTTCTTTTGGTTCTCTAGTCCCTCAATCTGTGAAGGGGTAGTAGCAGCCACAAAGTTCCTTGGGCGGAGTGTGTAGCGTGCACCTATATCGACGCAGAGTATTCTTAGCTCAACCAATCCCGAGGAAATGTACTCACTACTTCCCCTTATGATGGATCAGGGTACTTGATTCATATGTGCTAGCCTAAACCCCACAGTTTTGAGTATAGCAGCATTGGTTGTTAGTGTTTGTTTGGCCGTCCATAGGGACGTTGAGATGACATTAGCAAGTGAACCTTGTCCGTATGAGAGGTGAAGCTCGAGTAGATCCATATTGATATGCCCATATATGTATTGCATACACCGTATTTGAACATGTTCCGATGTGATGAAATGGATACGATGCCACACCCCACTGATGTTCCGACACAGTGCTGGTGATGATGCCATGTTGTTGATGGTAGCGAGCTGGGCTCGAGGACATGATGCCACGTGCTTAGACACGTGATGGTGCACTATGAGATGTGCTATGATAGCCTACTTGTGTGATGAGTGTAATGGGGCCTCACGCATTTGTAGAGGGATACTCATGTTTGCTTTCAACAGTGTTTGGGTTGGTTAGCATATGGGTAGGTCTTGGCCATGTATACCTCTAGCGATGGCGAGTACCTGCGTGTGCCTTTTCCATGAGGTATCGCTATGCGGGGTGTGTCTAGCGCATGCCTACTTTCACAGAGCCACGGACACACTGCCATGCGGCATACGACCAGTGCGTGCCTTCTCTGGCTAGTGTATGACCATGCCGCACTGAGATGCGATGCAGGATGGAGGCCGAAGTGCACATCCTATGCGGGCAACCAAGGAGTGTGTGGGCCACTTGGTTAGTCCATGTCGTGTGACGACGCGAGGCAAAGTGTAGCCAAGGAGCACACTCTGGGTCATGTGGATGGCGTGCTCACTCCACACCACATGGGGGCTATTGTATAGCTGGATGTTGTTCCCTCCTTCCTCGTTTGGTGGCTAGTATTTAGTCACACAGTGTTGTATAGTGCAATTTCTAAGATTGTGAACTTTCTTTATAATTATTGATGATTTTCTAGTGATTGTGAAAGCTGACACCTTGTTATATTGGATTGTGATGGTTTAGCCATACCTTGTGATATTATTTGTTCGTAGCCCTCGTGGTTACATTTGATTTAGTGTTGAAATTGTGCACATTTATTTCTTTATTGTTGAAATTGAATTTTTATTTTCTTTTAATTATGACTTTGGTGGCTAAACTAATTTATCCTTATTATTTTCAAGGTCGGCTATGTGTTGTATTGTGATTCCTCTCTAAGGACGTATGAGGCGGACCTGGTGAGTGTATACGAGGAAGTAGACGCAGGGAACCTTGAGGATGGGGGTATGTGAGGCTATTTTATAGCTAGGACTCACTACCCACCTGTGTGTGATGACTATCTCTTGGAGGCTAACCACCTTGTACAACAAGAGATGGGTCATAGTGGTCTTGTTTGGATGGTCTCGCCATGTGTGTGTGCCCTAACACCATCAAGCCACTAAGTGTGTGAGGTATGGATTATGTGAGATGGATATTGGCTCTTGGCTCATGGATTATGTATCATAGATTAGTATGTTGCTTTCCGGTGTCCAGATGGACCCTTGTGTAGCCTTGTGATGTGCCTTTCCCAGTGATGTGACTGTGTATGTATGTGTTAGAAGAATATTTCTGATATTTGTGCCTATTGATGTAAAAGAAGGATAACCATACTATCTTAAATGTGGGTATATTGTGACTCTGTGGTATAAATGGATTGGATATTATTAAGAATTGTAAATTGTGACTTAAAATATGTTACTAAAACATGATATGGTGTGTACTTTTGTTAATTCCAAGTAATCATTTGAGGTGGTTTCCTTCTATAATATTTTGAAGATGTTTGTTGTGTAAATGGAAAATTGAGTTAACGAGAGTACTTGCTTTGTTATTAGTGCTGAAACTAAGTATGTTATTGTAAGAGATGTAAGGAATTATAAATAAAATTAGTTAAGAAGATATTATTTTCAAATGTGAAGTTGGATAGTGATTCTAATTGCAATGATTCAGAAAGAGGGTGTACATCAATTATATATTAGAGAAAATTTGATACTAATGTGGTTATGTTTCCATTTTGAGCCTTGTGACTTCCAGGAGTAAGTCAAGTTTTAGGGGGGGAGGATGTAGTACCCCTCCATTCTCACATGGGATGTGCAGGTAGTTTGGCTAAGGAATCAGAAGAGGAAGATAGGACAAGAGTTTCTAATGGTATTTTATATGTTGTGATTGAATTAATTAAATAAGGGTAATATTGTTTATTAAAATGTTAGATTAAATTATATTTAAAATTTTAAATGTTTTATTTATGTTTTTAAAAAAAAAAAGTTATGAGTTTATTAAATGATAATTAAAATATTAAATAGTGTTTATTATTTTAATTAATTATTTTGTTGAGGATAATTGTTAGAATAAATTATTTAAATTAATTAGATAATGTGCCTTGCAAGTAAAGCTTGCAAAAGCTGATTAAAACAAAAAGTATTGAAGAATAGAAAAATAAATAAATAAAAGAATGAAAAAGATGAAAGAGCGAATGTGATTTGATATCTAACTGAAAAGCTTGCTTTTAAAGAATTAAATTCTTTTATTCTGGATTTTTGTGAGCTTTTTGAATAAATTGGAATATCTTTTATTTAATTAAGAATTTTGTGAGCTTTTCACACACAGAGATTTTATGGAGACAAGAATTGAAAAAAAAAAAAAGAATTGTGATTCCTTTTTTTTAATCTTCTGAAGTTTTCAAAAGAGATTTTTTCATTCTTTTGTTTTGGGGGAATACTTTGAAAGAAGTAGTGGGATTAATGATTTGAATTCGAGATTTGAGCACGATTTTCTGAAGAGGAGATTCGAAGCAGTAAGGAGAAACTCATCGTAGAGGCCATCGGGAACAAACAAACATCATCAGATTCTCAAATAAGCACAGGACTCCAGGTTCTTTATTTTAAATGTTTATTTAAATTGTGTTGTTAAAAGATGGTCTGTACAAAATTGTAGATATTTATTTTGATTATGTGAAATTATAAAAAAAAAAAGAATTAGATAATTTGTTTACATATGTTGAAATATTGTCTGTTAATTCATTGTGAAATTTAAAAAAAATCTTTGTAGAAGAATTGTGAAAATCTTAGATCCTCTCTAAGGAAATGAATTTAAAATGTTAGAAAGTTTGAAAAGAAAACAATAGATAACTTAGAAAATCTCACATATAATTTAGAAGACCTCTGTAGGATTGAAAAACAAAGGAAATCCTCTGATAAATTAGGAAAAATGAAATCCTATAATAAAATAATAAATATTTTCCTGTAGAAAACAGCAGAGACATAGGGTCACTAAATTCATCATAACTCACAATTTACGAACTGGGTATGGCTAAATTTTTTGTGTTAAAATACTTAATGGCACACCTTTAGTAAAAATTGTAGAAAGACCCAGATCCGAAAACAAAAGTTATACAAATCGCAATACACTAGTTTTATTATTAGCATTGTTTGAATATAGTAAATTATTTTAATGTATTAATTAATAAGTATTTATATATATGTTTAATTATATGTATTATATATATATTTAAATATATTTGTTTAATTGGTTATTTTGATAGAATAGATATTTTTAAAAGAAAATAAGCCTTAATTTATTGTATGGTTTATATCGAGACAATTGTAATTGGTTATATTGAAGGTTGGAATCTTTTAATAATCATATTAATTTAATTTTTGGATCTTTGGTTTTAGTGAGAACTCTTAAATGATTTCACTTGTGGATTTTAGAATTGCCCAACTAAGAAATATCTTGATAAATTAGAGATCATTTTAGATTCTTCCTTATGTGGACTTAGCAGGTATGGTTTATTAAATTAAAATTAGTATATTATTGGTTACTTGGTTTTTATAATAGGCCTGTGTGATATTCATTTATTGTTGGTTTAGAAAATTCATCGTTTAGGTTATGATGTGATAAACCTAGCTTATTATCCATTACCATTACTTGATATACTTATACCAATTAGAATATCTATGAACTCATATTTATTCATTGCAATTATTAATATTGGAACAATAACTGATGGACTATAGTTTTAGATAGCTTTAAGATTCAACTTTATTAATTGCATATATTATGTTAGTTCAATTTATTAGCTATATATGGGTTCTAAAGATGATTGATTGATATGTTAGTGAATAGGAGCTAAGAAATAGTAAAGGATAACATAGTTCAAGTGTAGATTACTATCTTGATTATAATTGTAAATGGTACTATCATATAATTCAAATGTTAATATTATATTGTTGAATTCTCATTTTGAATGACCCTTGAAATATTTTCATACATTAATAATCAATTTGTATATTATAAATTGATATCGTTGAATGTTTAAGTTTTGAGTATTAGTTTATTGAGTGGTATTTGACTAGTGATAAGGATTTGATATCTATTGTAAGTGCCTATACTAACTATTTGTTTGTTAACTAAGAAGGATGTGAAATCACTATTTTCTTCCACGGTGGATAGCTTTAATATATATAAGTATATCTTTTATCGTGAGCTATCTAGCTAAAAGGAAATTTTGTTATGTCTTGTGACCTTTCTTGTGCAAGTATAAATAAATATTTGAGTAGACTATTTTTTTTAATTTTATTTTTGCAAGAATATGCTTGTCTAGTTCAGCAGTCTTCGGCTTCACCTAAGTGGGTGGCATCCGCCTAAGAAACTGTCTGGGGTGAGGGACCCTAGAAAGGGTTGCATACCCACTCCTCTAGTATGTAATGTTGTATGGGTCACATAATGCTTATGCATAGAGGATTGAGGTTAGTGTGTATTTGTGGTGTTGTGTTACTTTTGTGTTGGGGTAGATTCCTCCTTGAAAGTCTTATGAGTGAACCCTTCGTTGGTCAGTCAATGAGTTGGAGCAGCTCAAGTTGTCGAACTACGGTGCCTCTGCAAATTATATATGTAGGCAAGGCTATCGAGTGATGAGCTCCCGAGGCATTAGGTCGGGCCCCTAGGACTACTCTCCTGAGTCTTGTTTGAGATTTGTCATTTATTTTTGATAGCATAAAAACTACCATTGATTTATATAGTTTCTCTTAGTGATCATGTGCTAACTATCTTTGATCTGATGTGTATGCCAAGTCATGTAGACCTTGCAGATATAGGCATTGAGAGCAAGGACTTGTCGATAAAATAGAATGTAAGAGGAATGTTAAGCTAACCTAAGTAAGTAGACTCTATTGCCAAAATTAGTAAATCACTTCTATCGTTTCTTGTAGCTTGTGTGATCATTGAATATAGCTATAAGTAGTGAATTGTGCTGTTGTTATCTTTATTTTCATTGTTAGTTGATTGTGAAGTAACCTCGCGTGCCCCAGAGAACTAAGTGTAATAGTGTAAAGTAATGTGTTATGTGATTATGGTTAATGTTCTTGCATGTTCAACTGTGTTATTTAAAAAAAAAAATTGTTTGCAATGTTTGTTCTCTGGGGTTTGCACAGCGGGCGTTACATTACTACTATAAATAAATGTTCACCCTTAAAAGCTTAAAAAATTGTACACTAAGTATTTAGTTTTAATTTACTTTTTTAATTAAATTGATTTTAAAATATAAAAAAACATTACCGCCACTTGTGTAATATGCCTTCTCAATGTAACTCTGACCTAATTATTTTTATTTTACTTTAATTTATCTTTCTAACATTCAAAATAAAAAAAAATGTAGAAATATATATTATAAAATTAAAAAAAAATCTTTATAATTATAATACAAATGATGAAATACTATTGAAATGAGAAAAAATGATGAAAATAAGTTCCTAAGAAGGATAACTCTTGACGTAATTTATATAAATAATAATATTGTATAAGTACTAATTTATTATAATTATTATTATAATTAAATTAATTATAATTATTAATATTAAATCTTAGTATTAATAATAATAAAAATGAAATCATTCTTTTTTGGTGAAAGTGGCAAGCCACTATTATATTTTATTATATATTAAATAAAGTATTACAAAATTTGGTTTTTGGGAGTATATCGACAAGAAAGAACTAGTAAGAAACCTCTAGTTATAGCTTCGAACATGTAAAAAGGAAATAATTAGAAAGTCCAATTAGATCGTTTGTACAAAGAATGTTGATGATTCAAAATTTAGCATTATCCCAAGCAAACCTATTGATGGAACCTTAATTCTCATTGTCCCATCTTAAACCCCCTATTTCCTGCTACCAGTCACTATTTTAATACTTTCTATTAAGCAGTTAGTTTCCTCATCATGAGTTTAGAAAAATAAGCCATATTATGATTTAGGGTTCTTTAGTTTTCATTTATTTATCGTATCATCCTAGGAAGTCCCCTCCATCAAAAAAACTTATTGAGTACATGCATTAAATTTTTCACTTAAGTTCAGTCGACCTTATGTCCTTATCACTCATCACTAATCATTTTTGAGATATATGTTTTAAAGTAGCAATGAGCAATGAGGTGATATATCTTTGATATCATTCATCATGAATTGTTTTTTGAGCTTTTTTTTGCAATTCGCGATGAGCGAGGTTCTTAAGGGATCACTTATCACTAATTTTTTTGAGTTTTTAAAGTTGCAATAGAGATAAGCAATGACTTCTCACCTTATCATCCCAGTTTCATTGCTCATCACTAGTATGTTGTAAAGGTATTGTTTACAATTAGTGATGACTGAGATGAATGAGTTCCCAATGGTATCGCACCTCATGGATTTGTTTAGAGCACTAAGGGTATGATTAGCAATGAAAGATATGATCCCTTATGAGGAAATTTATTTGACCAACTTGAATACATCCTATTTGTGATGTATTTTGTATCATTGATTGTTATGTAGGTGTACATGTCAAACTATGGTGCTTGCATCTCTTGTCACTAATGGGAGTCAAGATACAAAAATAAACTAGCAAGGAGCGATGGGGATGAAGATGATTGGGAACCTGGCTACAAATCCAAGGGTTGAGATTTTTTTGCATAAGGTACTTGCATCGCTAATCATGATGGAAGAGAAAGAAGTGAACCAACGATTGGCGACAACTACTACATGAAGAGGCAACATGTTAGAATCTTAAGGATTTCGTATAAAGCAAAGAGAAAAGTAGCGAGGTGGATTGTCAACCATTGATGCAATTTTAAAGTTGAAAGATCAACTATCAAGGTTCAAAATTGAACAACTACTTGCCAATTCGCTCATGTGAGCTTATTATCAAATATTAATGGTGACGTGCTCCCATCTTAGCCATAAATAAAAGTAGATATCTAGTTTGTCGTGCATCCTAGTTCACTAGCTAGTGGAAGGAATACCAAAGGCTAAAGAATTTGCAAGGAAAGCCGCAAAAATTATCTACAACTAGGGTGATATAGCTTTTGTCTGGGTAAGAAAAACTGATACCTCCTCTTATTTAAGGTAGTAGGATGAACGCCCATGAAAGCTGATGAGAAAATTGACGGGAAATGCAATTTAATCTTTTTTTATTGATTTCAATTTGATAATTAAGCATTGCCTAAATTGTGAAGAAATTTTTAATGTTCAAAAATATTGTTTTATCCCATCATAATTGTGAATGAATTTTTTTGGCTATAAGGAATTGGAAACCCTAGTCTCCATTCACATTAAAAAAATGAGTGACCCAGAGCTTAGTGAGTCCAGTGTTAGACCTAAAAGAAAACCAAAGAAAAAAGGGTCAAAAGACCTAAAACTTAGCATGCTTCAACTGAAGTCGAGCCCAAACCAATAGCTAAGGCTAACCCTTTGATTGGCACCCCTATAGCTTCCACAAGATCCAAAAGTGCAAAGAAGGAAACAAAAAAGTTTAGGCAAGATAATTCTAGAGATATTAGATAGGGAGGGTCATGAATTGGTAAAAGGCCCATAAGACAAGTTATTACCACTAGGTTGATTGATAATGCTAATGAGATTGGTGAGAAACCCCAGCCCAAAAGTAGATGGAAATTGTTTAAGTATTCTTTCAATAGGAAAAATTCTAGTAGGCCTGCATGCTTTTTGTGGGGATTGAATTTGGGAAATCTAGTAGTTCTAAATGTGTTTGTGGAGGCTGATTTAATGATGGAGCTAGCAAGGCACTATGACCCTATTGACAAAAAAATCAAGAGTTATAATGGTAATATAATTTTGGAGCTAACTAAGGATAAAATGTTGGATGTGGTTGGGTTGAATCCAAACTACACTACAAATTTCAGGTGTGCTAACTTGTTTGTTGAATATCAAGGAAGAAAATTTGCATATAGAGATGTGATACTTGTGGGACATAGAAAGAATAAGAAAAAAATCAATGTTCAAGATGTTGAGTCTTTTGAGTTTGAAGAATTTGAAGACTATTTCAAGAACACATATTATTGTCTAAACCAAGTGCTATCTCAATATTTTGAGGTTAGAATATCTCTTGATTTATTAGTAATTATGGTAGATATACAAGAATATAATTGAAACACTGGTTTTGATTATGCTAGTTTTGTTTCCCAACAAATGCATGAGGATTTGCTGAATTTGAAAAGGGAGTCGCTCCCTCTATTTTTCACTCAGTATTCCTTACTAATGCACATGCTCTTGTGGGAGGGATATTATGAGTGGAAAAGGAAATTGAATTTGAGGATTGTGAATAGTGAAAATGAGGCCATCCCTATGAAAATGTGGACATATAGTTGGGATCAGGACTGCTCCAATTCCAACTACATTTTTTTTGCAATTTTTATAAGACATGGAATCTTAGAGTCATTGGGTGTGGCACCTAGATTCAGAATTTCTCCAAAAATAAGAAATGTCATTCACCCAATGGATATACCAGGCTTTGTAGCCACACATAATTGGGGTGACTTATTTTTACATTTTGAATATACTTTGATTAGGGTTTATGGAGCTAAAGTAGCACCCCATTATTTACCCTTATATGTCTCAGATAGGTTGGCTTTCATGGAACTCATGTGGAAAATAATCTCAGATATGCTCTTTTTCTTATTTTAAGGTCACTACACTTAAAGGGTATGAGAAATTGGGCATTATGGTAAATAATCTCAGAATTCCTATAGATATGGTTAGAGTTTTTGATCCAAAAGTATTTTTGGCTAGAAAGAGAAGACAAAAGAACTTAGGCATCATACATCATGAATTTCTCTATAAAGATGATGTACTAAGAAATCTGACAAGTGACATGAGGGTATTATGGCTAGGAAAAGGGAATGGACAACTATGACAAACCTTGAGGAGAAGATTATGAAAAGGAATACCTTCTATTAGTCCATACAATGAAATTGTAGACCCCTTGGAGAGGGCCTTTAGTATGATAATAGACTATCTATAGCACCCCTCCATTTTTGCTCTTTGCTCAGACAGTGTTCTTTTTTGTTATGCTTTGTTTCTGTTAATACTTTGACTATGGTACTTGGTTACTATTTGATCGCTAACCATAAATTGATGTGAATGTTATATTTTGATGTGATGGTATTTTATTTTGATGTTATCATTATGGTATGCTTTGGATTAGCTTATAATATATTTGAATTAATGATGCTTTATTCTTTTGATTATATTTTTGATGTTAGATTCGTTAGTTAGAAATACTGTATTGGTGAAGGGGACAAGATTGCACCACTCGCTTGCGAGCGCCCTTCAATTCTGTGACTTCCTCTTCGCAGTGTGTTTTATTATGTTATATATATGCATGTTTGATATACTCTTTGTTCACAGGTTGATAGGTAAAGGACATCAACTCCATTTAGTTTCACATATTTGATCGTGTCCATTGCCCAACGGTATTTGATTGGGAGATAGTAGCTAGGTTTTCTATGCCAAGTCATCACCCTAGTCATAGTGTGTCGTCGGGTTTTAGTCGAGTTAAGTTTCTTTAATATTGTTCATATCACCTTTATTTTATTTAATTGCGAGTTGGAAAAAGTAAATAAATGGATTTATGTATTTAAGTTGGTTATTAAATTTATCTGGTTATAATGTTAGAAATGTTATTTAATTTATTAATTAATTTAATTTCATTAATAAAATAATCTAATCTTGGATTAGATTTATTTTATTGATTAATTAAATTAATTGTGTTGAATTGAATTAAGTTATTCATTTTGAATTAATAGATATTTTGATTAAAATTGGAAAAATGAAAATATGTTTTAATTTACATTTTTTTAAAAAAAAATTAGAATGTAAAAGAAATTAAAGATATTTCCTATTCTGTTTTTAAAAATTTATGAGGGTGGTTGGATAGATTTTTTTTTTTTTCTATTATTGGGATTTTGATGGAGTTTTTTGGGAGAGGATGAAAAATTGAAAAACAAAGGAAAATAATTTTTGGTTTGGTTTTGGGATTTGGAGAAGTTGGATTTCTTGGAGGAGCTGGAATCAAAAGAAGAATTCAGAACACCATTGACAACCTTTCAAGCTTTTGGGAAAACTAGGTTTTCTTCCTATTAAAATAGTTTTTCGTTTTGAAATATTTCACAATTTATGTTATGTTGATTGGAAATATTTAAACTCTATTTGATTTACAAGAAAACCCCAGGTTAAATCTTGCTTCAAAACTTGAAACCTTAGTCTTGAAATGAACTTCTTCAAAAATTGCATTATGGTTATAAATGTTTCATTATAAAATTTATTTGCTCAATTTGCTTATGAAATTATAAATTTGAGTATATATATATATTGAAAACTTCATATATATATCATTTTATATTTCTGCATGTGTTATGCTGGTGAAATTTAAAAAAAAATAAAAAAAAATGGTTTCTACCCCTGGAAAAATAACGCATTAAAAATCCATAGGGGTTTTAAGAAATTATTTTTGTTGTAAAAAAAATAAAATTAAAATCAAGTTTTTGGGGAGTTGCGCCCAGCACGTCCCCGACACCTACTACCGTTGCCACCACCGAAACTAGGGATGACTATGTATAAACATAGCCACTGCCCTTTTGGAGGTGTCGATTGTGTTTACACACAATCACCCCCAGTAATGGGGTCAACTGTGTGTAAACACAACTAACCGACCAGTGTGCTTGGCACATGTAGCCCTAGAAAACACGCTTTGACTATTGTAATTTCCTTTTTTTCTAAGGATTAAAATATATTTTAATATTTTCAATAATATATTTTTATAATATTAAAATATTAATATATATTATTTAGTAAAATATATATTAATATTTAATATTATATTATATAATATTAAAATATTAACATATATAAATATTCAATTTATATATATATAGTTGAGTTATCAATGTTATTATATGTATATATAAATTTAAATATATATATATATATATTAAAATTATTGATTTTAAAATGGAGTGATTTAAATATACTTGAGGAATTTAAAATATTGTGTTCATAGTCAAATTATTGATTCTATTTTAAAAATAATATATTTGAAAGGACAAATATTGGATTTAAATGTAATGTGTTTAATAGCGAGATTAATTGATTTTAAAATGATTTATTTTGCAAAGGACCAATAGTTATTTTTAAATGATAGGTTCTAGATCATAGAAGTAAATGTTTATTATTAATTAAGAGCAATTAGGGAATTACATATCTGGTTACATTTTATCCTTTCTTTGAAAGAGACATAATTTAATGAGTGTTATTGTAGAAATAAACTATTGAATTTTATTAAAGGAAGTGGATTTAGGGAATCCAAAGTAGATTTAGTTCCTGTTAAATTGCTCTTTTAAATATGATTTCTTCTGTTATCTTCTGTTATTGCTTTGGGGGAAATTGATTAGAAGGGTTGTTAAGTCTTGTAGATGGGGTTTTCATTTAATTGTGTGGGTTGTCGTAATATGTTAGTCAACCTTTGGATTTCCTTGGGTAGTGCATGTTAATGTATCTAGTTAGATACTCGGTTATCATGAACGGGACGTGTTGACTTTATGTCATGGATAGGGATTTAATATCCTTAGGTCACACTTGTGTACCCTTGGGTTGTGGAGTTATTCCACGTGTTGTCTTAGAGCAGTGGCTTGCAATGAGGGTCATCACACAAAGTGGTGCCAGGGTAACTCATTGTAAGTTAGTTAATCTAGTGATAACCTAAATAAATTGATTAGAGGAATAGGTAGTATCAAACACTTAATAAGATTAATTTTTCCTCACTAATGGATGCAAGGGATTGTATAGACTTGGGATGGGATGAGCAGGCCTGGAATGGCAAGATCGTTATCTTGTCTTTAGAAGAGATAACTGATTTTGCATTGGTTTGCATGAGGAGTTGGGAGTTATTAGAGGTTTTCAAGATATCTCGAGGTGGGGACTAGGACACAGGAAGACTTACCAAGATATCCCATGTAACATTGTGATGACACTTCTCCTAAGTCAGCAGTATGTTTGTATTAGTGATGCAATTGATTATTTAACTCTAAAAGCATTGCAACGATTGTGTTAAGTGATGTTGTATTTCTATTTGATTCAATTTAGTTATGTTTTAGCCTCTGTCTAAAGGTAGATGGTCTTGTCTAGGAATCCATGTTACTATCTCCTAGCATGGGGTGTGAGCCTTCGGGTATCACTTGGCTGGGTAGAATGTCCACCTTACTCCGTTGGGTTTTCTTCTTGCTTGTGTGGATGAGATTTCTAGTTGGAGAGCTCGTAGGATCCAGTTACTTTTTAGGTTTCATTCATTTCAGTTGAATCTTGTAATTGATTATCCCTCTTTTGTTATTCAGGTGGAAGATGTAATATGTAACCATGCTTATTGGATGTACCTCATTTGGGGAATGAGAGTTGTAATCTTATTGTGAAAATATGTTATTGTAAATCATGAGGTATCTCTTATTCTTTGATGTAATTTATCTTGTATGGAATGTATGTGTTCTTAATTTCTTAAGTAATTAAATGTTATCATTTCAATTCATGTTTTGTTTTTGGGTTTTAAAGTAATCTCAATCTCGTAACCTTAGAGGTTGTTGGCAATGGGTAATGAAATTTCATATTAATTATACTTGAACAAAAAAAATTGTGCATTTGACTAGTTAATTGCAACTTCCTCTAGTGTTGTGTGGCAGGGCGTTACACATGGTATCAGAGCCAGGGTTTAAACACTGGGTAATCTGGGATTATGACGAACCCATTAAGCTTTTAGTTGTGTAGTTTTAATTTGTGTACCTTGCCAAATACCTTGATGTTTCTGTGCAGGATTATGTCTCGCAGACGCGAAAGAGGTAAAGGGTGTGGACGTGACCATGTAGGTGGTCGCGATGGGAGTTAGCATGACTCTCATCCTCATCTTTCACTTATTCTAGATCAAGAAGAACATCATGCATCGTAGAATGTCTCAGGAGGTAGTGATCGATAGAAGAATCCTCCAAGGATTGAGGCTATGTGTAGAGAAATTGAGGAGGCATTAGTGCTACTTGTTAGAGGCAGGCTGAGGTTCAGGGTAATCTTGGTGAGAGGGACATTCCACCATAGTCAGAGATGCATATGAGAGATATACTCAGGGAAATCCCACCACTGTATGATGGAGCATGCATAGGGTTAGAGGCTGAGACTTGGCTTATAGATCTTGATAGGTGCATTCCTATGCATCCTTACAACAGCAATACCAAAGCGCAGTGAGCTATCATGCATCTGCAGGGGTTTGCATCCACATGGTGGAGGCTGAAGGAGTAGAAGCTCCACATTGATATTAATTTAGTATCTTGAGAGATTTTTCTAGAGCTATTCAGAGCTTGTTTCCTATTCGATCACTGGCGTCAGCATCGAGGTGATGCATATGTGTAGGATGATGATGGGCCAAAAAGTGGCGATATGATGGGTATTTGTAAGGTATGTGGGTGACGAATTTTTTTTACCTAAAATTAATGAAATGAAAAGGGTTTTTAAAGGATATTCTCAACTTTCCACCAATATAAATTATTCTTTATTTTGAATTTAATAAATAATTATTATTCATTTTCTATTTGAATTAGAACTAAAGTCATAATTGATAGGTTGATTGAAAAACATCCATAGCTTTCAAATGATATCACATTTTTTGAATCTGAAACATACGTCACATTCTATGTTTTGTATACTATAGGATTAAAAAAAATGAATTTCATGAAGTTTTGACCAAGTTAAGGTGGTTAGACGAACAAGTTTTTATATTTTTTAAAAATTGTAATAAAAAAAATGATTATTAATTATTTACTTGGAAATAAATTAAAAAAAAAAATGCATTACATCGGGACATGAGCCATCTACTTATATCTAAAATCTTCTAAAAAATATTATCATTTTATTGTGGTTAGTGTGGTTAGATAGACACCTACTTCTTATTTTCTCCCTGAAATTTAAATACTACTACATTGAAATTTCAAATTTTCACCAAATAGATTTTGTTTTAAAAAAAATAAACCTAGTAGTTTAGAAACTAAATTCAATTTGCTACTAATTCTATTCTTACATATTTTTGAATTAATATAGATAACTTATTCAAATTTTAATGTCAAGTTGCCTAACTTTTATTTTTCTGAGTTTTTTCTCACTTAAGGGTCTATTTTTTCCATGATGATCATGCACATACCCTGATGAGTTTCACACTTTGCGTCAGTTGGCCTTGTCATTGAGTAGTATGAGTGACACTTCTACAAGCTCAAATATTTTATAGGGATAGGAGGCGATGAGGGGATGTTGGTTCACCACTTTGTTAGGGGCTAAAATGCCTGTCATAGTGGAGGTGTGAGGGTTTTTGAAACCAAAACCATGGAAAAAGTGTTGGACAAAGCACGCCGAGTAAAGGATAATCTGGCCATAGCACCAGGAGGCCATATGGGTGTTCAGATAGGCAGTAGTTTAGTAGCAGGGTCTAGTGCTTGAGGAGGTTAGCCTCAAGGAGGTATGAGTTCCAAGGCTTAGCACAAACCTTTACAGAGTGGTTAGTAGCAACAACAGGTTTCTCAAGGGAAACATAAAGGTTTCCAATAGAGGTAGGGGGATAGGAACTGGAGGCATATGAAACCCTTTAGCTTTGAGTAGCCAAAACAAAGTTCTCAGTACACTTTTAGGGGTAGTGCATAGTAGTCTAGCGCACCACCTAGAGGCAGGGGCTATGGAAGAGCTACTAGGTGTTTTGCATGTGGCCAATAGGGTCATATAGCTAGAATGTGTCGCAACAGGGGCCAATTTGGTTTTTCTTAGGGACCAGTGGCATCTGAGTTGATAGTTGGAGATGTAGGTAGAGGGCATCGTGTTTTCACAATGGTTGATAACTGCTAGATAGAGCATCAGAGTACTGTTGTTGGGACATATGGTATGTTGTTGGGTAACCCAATTACCATTTTCTTTGATTCTATAGTGTTAGAATCCTTCATTTCTTCTTCCATCATGACATGATGTAGACTGAATACAGTAAGGAAAGTCGATCGGTGGCAGGTTGAGTTAGCCTTGGGTGCTAGAGTCGCATCCCATTCCCTTGTACCAAAGTATAGATTTTAGGTTGGACCTCTCCATACTAAAATGGGTTTCTGAGTTATTCCATTTGGTTCTTATAACATCATAGGGATGGATCAGTTAGAGGCACATAGTGTGGTCATAGATTGTCATTGTAACTCAATTCGATGCATTGAGGCATCTAGTAGAGAAGTAGAGATAATGGGAGTTTAGTAGCCAATTTCCCTGAGGGTCATCTCAGCTATTTAGTTGAGAAGGTGTGTGTGTTAGGGTTTCCAATTATCTGTTGTTACAGTGAATGATTTGGATATATGAGGTGGAGGAGAGAAAGTCTCTCTCAATAGTCACCCCATTCTTCAAGAGTATTTTGATGTCTTTCAAGATGAGATTCCAGGAATGCCACCTTAGAGGGACATAGACTTCAAGATAGACCTTGTACCTAGATCGAAACCCATTTCATGAGCTCCTTATTGTATGACCACCCAAAAGCTGAAAGAGCTTCACTGGAAGCTTGAGGAGTTGTTAGAAAATGGTTTCATTTGCCCTAGTGTTTCTCCATGGGGAGCACCAGTTATCTTCGTGAAGAAGAAGGACATTTCACTTCTATTATGTATTGATTACCGATAGTTGAACAAAGTGACCATCACAAATCGATATTCACTTCCTAGGATTGATGATCTATTCGATGAGATCAAGGGTGCCACAATCTTCTCAAAGATTGATCTTAAGTCAAGATATCATCAACTTCGTATCTTCAACTCAAACATCCATAAGACAATGTTTTGAATGTGGTATGGTCACTATGAGTTCACAGTAGTACCGTTTGGGTTGATGAATGCACCCTCTATGTTCATGAGTCTAATGAACATGGTATTTCATTCGTACCTAGACAAATTTTTTCTTGTGTTCTTTGATGACATTTTGATATACTCTAGGACAGTGTAGAGCATGAGGAACATTTTTGGCAGGTATTACAGTGCTTATGGGATAATCAGCTTTATGCTAACTTGTGGAAGTGTGAATTCTTCAAGACTGAGGTATAGTACCTTGGTCATGTGATCTTAGGGAAAGGTATTTCAGTTGATCCCGCAAAGATCCAAGCAATCTTAGAAATGCTTGCACCCACAAATGTGGTAGAGATACGTAGCTTATGGGGCTAGTGGATTATTATAGGCATTTTTTGTAAGGCTTTTCGAGAATAGGGTATCCTATCACCTCCCTTCAGAGGAAAGGGAAGAGGTTTGTGTGGTCAAAGAAGTGTGAGGTAGCATTTCAGAATCTTAAGGAGAAGCTGACTAGTGCACCAATACTTGCGATACCTGATCCGACTGGGGACTTTTTAGTTTGTACATATACCTCCTTGGAGGGATTAGGTATAGTGTTGATGTAGGAGGGTTGTGTCATTGCATATGAGTCACAGAAGCTTAAGGATTATGGACTGAACTAGCCCACACATGATCTTGAGTTGGCGATAGTTGTTCATGCATTGATGAGATGGAGGCATTTCCTTCTTGGCTATAAGTTTTAGTTGCATAGTGATCACAAAATCCTTTAGTATATTTTCACGTAGTCCAAACTTAATGCTAGGCAGAGGTGTTGGATGGAGTTTCTCTATGAATATGACTCTGAAGTGAAGTATATCTAAGGAAAGGAGAATGTCATAGCGGATGCACTTAGTAGGTGGATACATGAGATATCTAAGTTGACTCTTGTTGTAGATTTGCAGAGTTAGATTCTTTCTTCCCTTTCAGTGGATAGTTGGTATCAGGAGATTAGGACAAATATTAAGGTAGGTAGACCCCTTGAGGGTAGGTATTCACTATATTCTCTAGATTCAAATGAGATATTGAGGCACATGGGATGCATATATGTTCCATCATCACGTGATATTCTCACCTTGGTCATGATTGAAGCACATCACGCACCTTATTCAGCCCATCCAGGGGTGAAGAAGATGCATGTAGATCTGTGTCAGTTGTATTTTTGGCCAAGAATGAAGCGCGATATTGTGGATTATGTGTCACAATGTCTTGAGTGTCAGTGGGTGAAGGTTGAACACCAACATCAAACATGGCTTTTGTAACTGCATTTAGTACTAGAGTGGAAGTGGGATATAATCTCATTAGATTTCATTATTGGTTTACCCAAATCTTTGAGAGGACATGATGGGATTCTGGTGACAGTTGATAGGTTCATGAAGGTATCACACTTCTCACCTATTTGATCTTCCTATACTACATTGTCCATAGCCAGAGTTTTCATTGAGTACATAGTGAGGTTACCAGGTATTTCGTGTCAGATTATTTTTGATAGGGATCTAGTGTTCACCTTAGCTCTTTGGAATTTATTACAGCATGTGATGGGTACATAGTTAAAATTAAGTTCAGCTTATCACCCAAAGCTAGATGGATAGACCGAGAGGGTCAATCAAATCCTCAAGGATATGTTACATATGTATGTGATGGACCAACAGACGCGATGGGAAGATTATCTCTATTTGGAAGAGTTTGCTTATAATAATAGTTTCCAGAGTTCTATCAACATGCCTCCATTCCAAGCATTCTATGGGCGACCATTTCACACTCCCTTGAGTTGGGATCAACTAGTGGACAGAGTAACTTTGGGTCCTAAGATGTAGCAAGATATGGAGCAGTAAGTGGATAGAATTAGAGAGCACTTGGTGGTAGTGTAGGATAGGTAGAAGAAGTATGTAGATGTGCATAGAGTGGATCATCAGTTTTCTATGGGCGATAGACTCTTCATGCAGGTGCATCTGTGAAAGAGTCCAATCCATTATGGAAAGGGATCTAAATTGGTGCCTCGCTTTGTCAAACCCTTCGAGATACTCAAGAAGTTTGGTCCAATTGCTTACTATCTTGCTTTACTGCCCAATCTCTCATGTATTCATGATGTATTTCATCTTTCAACTCTTCGGCCATACCATCCAGACATTTCTCATGTACTTGATTGGAGTGCATTATAGGTAGAGGATGAGTAGCTAGCTTTGGATCCCTTGGCCTAATGGAGTGCGAAATGCTTGCTCTTTGAGGGCGAGATATTGATCAAGTTAGGGTCCAGTGGGATCCTAGGGATGATATGCCATCCACTTGGGAAGATACAACTAGAATGAGGGAGCTCCCTATTTTTTTGCACTCTTATGGGATTAAGCCTGACACTAAGGGGAGGATGTAGCGCCCCTCCATTTTTTCTCTTTGATTAGACAATGTTCTTTTTTATTCCTTTTTTTTGTTAATACTTTGACTATGGTACTTGGTCACTATTTGATCACTAACTATAAAGCGATGTGAATGTTATATTTTGATGTGATGGTATTTTATTCTGATGTTATCATTATGAAATGTTTTGGATTAGCTTAGCAGATATTTGAATTAATGATGCTTTATGTTTTTGATGATATTATTGTTGTTAGATTCGTTAGTTAGTGATACTGTATTGGTGAAGGGGACGAGATTGCACCACTCGCTTGTGAGCGCATTGCGATTCCACAATTTCCTCTTCATGGTTTGTTTTATTATGTTATATATATGCATGTTCAATATAGTCTTGGTTCACAGGTTGATAGGTACAGGACATCGACTCTAGCTGGTTTCATAGGTTTGAGCGTGTTCATTGCCCAATGGTATTCGAGTGGGACATAGTAGCTAGGTTTTTTGTGCCAAGTCATCACCGTAGTCATAGTGTGTCGTCAGGTTTTAGTCGGGTTAAGTTGCTTTAATATTGTTCATCTCACCTTGATTTTATTTAATTACATGTTGGAAAAGCTAAATGAATGGCTTTATGTATTTAAGTTGGGTATTAAATTTATCTGGTTATAATGTTAGAAATGTTATTTAATTTATTAATTAATTTAATTTAATTAATAAAATAATCTAATCTTGGATTAAATTTATTCTATTGATTAATTAAATTAATTGTGTTGAATTGAATTAAGTTATTCATTTTGGAATTAATAGATATTTTGATTGAAATTGGAAAAGTAGAAATATGTTTTAATTTGCATTTTTTTTAGAAAATTAGAATGTAAAAGAAATTGAAGATATTTCCTATTCTTTTTTTGAAAATTTATGAGGGTGGTTGGATAGATATTTCATTTTTTTTCTATTATTATGATTTTGATGGAGTTTTTTGGGAGAGGATGAAAAATTGAAAAAAAGGAGGAAAGGAATTTTTGATTTGGTTTTGGGATTTGGAGAAGTAAGTTGGATTTCTTGGAGGAGCTAGAATCAGAAGAAGAATTGAGAACACCATTGACAACCTTTCAAGCTTTTGGGAAAACTGGGTTTTCTTCCTATTAAATTAGTTTTCATTTTGAAAGCTTTCACAAATTTTGTTATGTTGATTGAAAATATTTAAACTCTGTCTGATTTACAAGAAAAAGCTAGGTTAAATCTTGGTTCAAAACTTGAAACCTCAGTCTTCAAATGAACTTCTTCAAAAATTGCATTATGGTTATAAATGTTTCATTCTAAAATTTATTTGCTCAATTTGTTTGTGAAATTATAAATCTGAGTATATATATATTGAAAACTTCATATATATCATTTTATATTTGTGCATGTGTTATGCTAGTGAATTTTTTTAAAAAAGAAAAAAAAAAATTTCTGCCCTTGGCAAAATAATGGATTGAAAATCCGCAAGGGTTTTAAGAAATTATTTTTGCTGTACAAAAAATAAATTTAACATCGAGTTTATGGGGAGCCACGCCCAGCGTATCCCCCACACCTGCTACCACTGTCGCTACCCAAACTAGCGACGACTACGTATAAACACAACCATTACCCCCTTTGGGGGTGTCGACTGTGTTTACTCCTAGTCACCCCCACTAATGGGGTCGGCTATGTGTAAACATAGCTGACCGACCAGTGTGCTTGGCGTGCGAGGCCCTAGAAAACACGCTTTGACTTTTGTAATTTCATGTTTTTTTAAAGATTAAAATATATTTTCATATTTTCAATATTATATTTTTATAATATTAAAATATTAATATATATTAGTTAGTAAAATTTATATTAATATTTAATATTATATTATATAATATTAAAATATTAACATATATAAATATTCAATTTTATTATATATATATAGTCGAGTTATCAATGTTATTATATGTATATATACATTTAAATATATACAGATATTAAAATTGTTGATTTTAAAATGACGTGATTTAAATATACTTAAGGAATTTAAAATATTGTGTTTAGAGTCAAATTATTGATTTTATTTTGAAAATAGTATATTTGAAAGGATAAATATTGGATTTAAATTTAATGTGTTTAATAGCGAGATTAATCATTTTTAAAATGATTTATTTTGCAAAGGACCAATAGTTATTTTTAAATGATGTGTTCTGGATCATAGAAGTAAATGTTTATTATTAATGAAGAGCAATTACGAAATTACATATCTAGTTACATTTTATCCTTTGTTTGAAAGAGACATAATTTAATTAGTGTTATTGCGGAAATAAACTATTGAATTTTATTAAAGGAATTGGATTTAGGGAATCCAAAGTAGATTTAGTTACTGTTAAATTTCTCTTTTAAATGTGATTTCTTCTATTATCGCTTTAGGGGAAATTGATTAGAAGGGTTGTTAAATCTTGCAGATGGGGTCTTCATTTAATTGTGTGGGTTGTCATAATATATTAGTCAACCTCTAGATTTCCTTGGGTAGTGTGTCTTAATGTATCCAGTTAGATACATGGTTATCACTAATGGGACATGTTCACTTTATGTCATGGATACGGATTTAATATCCTTAGGTCGCACTTGTGTAACCTTGGGTTGTGGAGTTATTCCACATGTTGTCTTAAGGGAGTGGCTTGTAATGAGGGTCGGCACACAAAGTGGTGCCAGGGAAACTCATTGTAACTTAGTTAATCCAGTGATAACATAAATAATCTAATTAGAGGAATATGTAGTATCAAATACTTAATAAGATTAATTTTTCCTCGCTCATGGACGCAAGGGCTTGTATAGACTTGGGATGGGATAAGAAACCCTAGAATGGAAAGATCATTATCTTCTCTTTACGAGAGATAAATGATTCTACATTGGTTTGCATGAGGGGCCAGGAGTCATTAGAGGTTTCCAAGATATCCTGAGATGGGGGTCGAGACCTAGGTAGACTTATGAAGATATCCCATGTAACATTATGACGACACTTCTCCTAAGTCATCAGTATGTTTGTATCAGTGATGCAGTTGATTATGTAACTCTAGAACCATTGTAACCATTGTGTTAAGTGATGTTGTATTTCTATTTGATTCAGTTCAGTTATGTTTTAGCCTATGTCTAGAGGTAGATGGTCTTGTCTAGGAATCCATGTTACTATCTCCTAGCACGGGCGTTGAGCCTTCAGGTATCACTTGGTTGGGTGGAAAGTACACCTTACTCTGTTGTGTTTTCTTCTTGCTTGTGTGGACGAGATTTCTAGTTGGAGAGCTCGTAGGATGCAGTCATGTTTTCAGGTTTCGTCCATTTTAGTTGAATCTTGTAATTTATTACCCCTCTTTTGTTATTGAAGTGGAAGTTGTAATATGTAACCATGCTTATTGGATGTACCTCATTCAGGGAATGAGAGTTGTAATCTTATTGTTAAAATATGTTATTTGAAATCATTAGGTATGTCTTATTCTTTGATGTAATTTATCTTGTATGGAATGTATGTGTTCTTAATTTCTTAAGTAATTAAATGTTATCATTTCAATTCATGTTTTTTGTTTGGGTTTTAAAGTAATATCAGTCTCATAACCTTAGAGGTTGTTGGCAATGGGTAATGAACTTGCATGTTAATTGTACTTAAACATAATTTTTTTTACATTTGAGTAGTTAATTGCAACTTCCTCTAGTGTTGCATGGCGGGATGTTACAAATGGTATCAAATTCAGGGTTTAAACACTAAGTAATTTGGGATTATGATGAACCCATTAAGCTTTTAGTTGTGTAGGTTTTAAGCTGTGTACCTTGCCTAATACCTTGATGTGTTTGTGCAGGATTATGCCTCGTAGACATGAAAGAGGTAGAGGGTGTGGACGTGGCCGTGTAGGTGGATGTGGATATGTAGGCAATCGCAATGGGAGTTCAAATGACTCTCCTCCTCATCTTTCACTTATTCTAGATCATGAAGAACATTAGGCATCACAGAATGTCCCAGGGGGTAGTGATCGACAACAGAATCCTCCAAGGATTGAAGCTACACGTAGAAAAATTGAGGAGGAATTATCGCTCCTTGGTCAAAGGTAGGCCGAGGTTCAGGGTAATCTTGGTGAGAGGGAAGTTCCACATTAGTTAGAGATGCATATGTGAGATCTACTCAGGGCACATCCACCACTGTATGATGGAGCAAGCACTGGGTTAGATGCTGAGACTTGGCTTATAGATCTTGATAGGTTCTTTGCTATGCATGCTTACAGAAATAATACCAAAGCACAGTGTGCTATCCTGCATCTTCAGGGGTTTGCATCCACATGGTGGAGGCTGGAGGAGCAGAAGCTCCACATTGATATTAACTCACTATGTTGGGAGATTTTTCTAGAGCGGTTCAGAGCTTGTTTCCTATCTAAGCACTGGCATCAGCGTCAAGGTGATGGGTATCTCTAGGATCATGATGGGCCAAACAATGGTGATATGATGGGTATTAGTAGGGTATGTGGCTAACGAATTTTTTTTACCTAAAAAGAATTAAATGAAATGGGTTTTTAAAGGAGATTCACAGGTTTCCACCAATATAAATTATGCTTTATTTTGAATTTAATAAATAATAATTATTCATTTTCTATTTGAATTACAACTAAAGTCTTGATTAATCAGTTGATTCAAAAACATCTATAGTTTTCAAATGATATCACAATTTTTGAATCCGAAACATGCATCACATTCTATGCTTCATATACTATAAGATTTAAAAAAAAAAATGAATTTCATAAAGTTTTGACCAAGTTAAGGTGGTTAGACGGAAAAGTTTTTATATTTTTATAAAGTTGTAATAAAAAAACCATAATTATTTATTTACTTGGAAATAAATTACAAAAAAATATGCATCACATCAAGACATGAGTCCTCTACTTATATCTAAAATCTTATAAAAAAATATTTTCATTTTATTGTGGTTAGTGTGGTCAGATAGACACCTACTTCTTATTTTTCCCTAAAATTTAAGTATTACTACATTGAAATTTCAAATTTACACCAAATAGATTTTTTTTAAAAGAGAATAAACCTAGTAGTTTAGAATCTAAATTCAATTTGCTAATAATTCTATTCTTACATATTTTTGAAATAATATAGATAAATTATTCAAATTTTAACGTTAAGTTTCCTAACTTTTATTTTTCTAAATTTTTTGCCACTTAAGGGCCTATTTTTTCCATGATGATCCTACACATACCCTGATGAGTTTCACGCTTTGTGTCAATTGGCCTTGTCAGTTGAGAAATATGAGGGATGCTTCTATGAGCTCAAATAGTTTATAGGGATAGGAGATGATGAGGGGATGTTGGTTCACCACTTTGTTAGGGGCTTAAATGCTTGTCTTAGCAAAGGTGTGAGGGTTTTCAAACTGAAAACCATGGAGAAAGTGGTGGAGAAATTACATCAAGTAGAGGAGGATTTGGCCATAGCATTGGGAGGCCACACAGGTGTTTAGATAGGCAGAAGTTTAGTAGCAAGTTCTAGTGCTTGAGGAGGTCAGCCTAAAGGAGGTATGCCTTCCAGGGCTCAGCAGGGACCTTCGTAGAGTGGTCAGTAGCAGTAATAGGTTGCTCAAGGGAAACATAAAGGTTTCTAGTAGAGGCAAGGGGACAGGAACTAGAGGCATATGAAACCCTCCAGCTTTGAGCAGCTGACACAGAGTTCTCAGTCCACTTTCAGGGGTAGTGCATAGTAGTTTAGTGCACCACCTGGAGGCAGGGGCGATGGCAGAGCTACTAGGCATTTTGCATGTGGCCAGCAGGGTCATATAGCTAGAATGTGTCCCAATGGAGGCACATTTGGTTTTTCCTAGGGACTAGTGGCATCTGAGCTGATAGTTGGAGATGCAAGCAGAGGGCATCGTGTTTTCACAGTGGTTGATAACTACCAGATAGAGCATCAGAGTACTATCCTTGAGACATATGGTATGTTGTTGGGTAACCCAGTTACCATTTTCTTTGATTCTATAGTGTCAAACTCCTTTATTTCTTCTTTCGTCATGATGTGATGTAGACTAGGTATAGTAAGGCAAGTTGATAGGTGGTAGGTTGAGTTAGCCTTGGGTGCGAGAGTCACATCCCATTCCCTTGTACCTGAGTGTAGATTGGAGGTTCAACCACTCCATACTACAATGGACCTCCGAGTTATTCCATTGGGTTCTTATGACATTGTCATAGTGATGGATTGGTTAGAGGCACATAGTGCAGTCATAGATTGTCGATGTAAGTCGATTCGATGCATTGAGGTATCTGGTAGAGAAGTAGAGATAGTGGGAGTTTAGAGGCCAATTTCCCTGAGGGTCATCTCAGCTATGCAGTTGAGAAGGTGTATGCGATAGGGTTGCCAATTATTTACTGTTATAGTGGATGATTTGGATTTAGGAGGTGGAGGAGAGGAAGTCTCTCTCAATAGTCAACCCATTCTTTAGGAGTATTCTGACATCTTTATAGATGAGATTCCAGGGATTCCACCTCAAAGGCACATAGACTTCAAGATAGACCTTGTACCTAGATCGGAACCCATTTCCCAAGCTCCTTATCGTATGACCACCCAGGAGCTGAAAGAGCTTTGCTTGCAGCTTGAGGAGTTGTCAGAAACTAGTTTGATTCACCCTAGTGTTTCTCCATGCAGAGCACTAGTTATCTTTTTGAAGAAGGACATTTCACTTTGGGTATGTATTGATTACTGACAGCTAAACAAAGTGACTATTAGGAATCGATATTTGCTTCCTAGGATTGATGATCTATTTGATCAGATCAAGGGTCCCATGATATTTTCAAAAATTGATCTTATGTCAGGATATCATCAGCTTTGTATCTTTGACTTGGACATCCATAAGACAATGTTTCGAACGTGGTATGGTCACTATGAGTTCACAATAGTATCATTTGGGTTGACGAATGCACCCTCTATGTTCACGAGTCTGATGAATGTGGTATTTCATACATACCTAGACAGATTTGTCCTTGTTTTCCTTGAAGACATTTTGGTATACTCTAGGATAGTGGAAGAGCATGAGGAACATTTGTTGTAGGTATGATGGTGCTTACAAGATAATCAACTTTATGCTAACCTGTCAAAGTGTAAATTCTCCAAGAATGAGGTACAATACCTTTGTCATGTGATCTCAGGGGAAGGTATTTCAATGGAGTTTGCAAAGATCCAAGCAATCTCAAATTGGTTTGCACCCACGAATGTGATAGAGATACATAGCTTTATGGGCTAGCGGGCTATTACATGTGTTTTGCGCAGGGCTTTTCAAGAATAGTGTATCCTATCACCTCCCTTTTGAGAAAAGGGAAGAGGTTTGTGTGGTCAGAGAAGTGTGAAGCGACATTTTAGAATCTTAAGGAGAAGATGACAAATGCACCAATACTTGCGATACCTAATCTAACTATGGAATTTGTAGTTTGTATAGATGCATCCTTGGATGGATTAGGTGCAGTGTTGATGTAGGAGGGTCGTGTCATTGCATACCAGTCACGAAAGCTTAAGGATCTTGAGCTGAACTACCGCACACATGATCTTGAGTTAGCGAAAGTTGATGATGCATTGACGAGATGGAGGCATTTACTTCTTGGCTATAGGTTTTAGTTGCACAGTCATCACAAAAGCCTTCACTATATTTTCACACTGTCCAACCTTAGTGTTAGGGAGAGGCATTGGATGGAGTTTCTCTGTGAATATGACTCCAAAGTGAAGTATATCTAGGGAAAGGAGAATGTTGTAGCGGATGCACTTAGTAGGAAGAGACATGATATATTTGAGTTTACTCTTGTTGTAGATTTGTGGAGTCAGATTTTTTCTTCCCTTCCAGTAGATAGTTGGTATCAGGAGGTTAGGATGAAGATTGAGGTAGGTAGACCCCTTGAGGGCATGTATTCAGGATATTCTCTGGATTCAGATGAGATATTGAGGCACATGGGATGCATATACGTTCCTTCATCAGGTGATCTTCTCACCTTGGTCATGATTGAAGCACATCATGTACCTTATTCAACCCATCCATGGGTGAAGAAGATGTATGCAGATCTATGTCAATTGTACTTCTAGCTAGGAATGAAGAACGATATTGTGGATTATGTGTTGCAATTTCTTGAGTGTCAGTGGGTGAAGATTGAACACCACCATCCAACAGGGCTTTGTTAACTACATTTAGTACTAGAGTGGAAGTGGGATATAATCTCAATTGATTTCATTATTGGTTTACCCAACTCTTCAAGATGACATGATGCGATTATGGTGATAGTTGATAGGTTGATGAAGGTATCACACTTCTCACCTACTCGCTCTTCCTATACTACATCATTTGTAGCCAGAGTGTTCATGGAGGACATAGTGAGGTTACATGGTATTCTATGTCAAATTATTTCTGATAGGGATCTAGTGTTCACCTCAAGTCTTTGGAATTCATTACAGCATGTGATGGGACACAGTTGAACTTCAGTTCAGCATATCACCCAGAGACAGATGGATAGACCGATAGGGTCAATCAAATCCTTGAGGCTATGTTACATATGTATGTGATGGACCAGTAGATGTGATGGGAATATTATCTCTATTTGGTAGAGTTCGCTTATAATAACAGTTTCCAGAGTTCTATCAGCATGCCTCCATTCCAGACATTGTATGGTAGACCATGTCACACTCCCTTGAGTTGGGATCGACTGGAGGACAGAGTAACTTTGGGTCCTAAGATGTTGCGGGATATGGAGCAGTAGGTGGATAGGATTAGAGAGCACTTGGTGGCAGCATAGGATAGGCAGAAGAAGTATGCAAATGCGCATAGAGTGAATCGTCAGTTTTGTATGGGCGATAGAGTCTTCTTGTGGGTGTGTTTGCAAAAGAGTCCAATCCATTAGGGAAAGGGCTCTAAGTTGGCGCCTCACTTTGTTGGACCCTCTGAGATACTCGAGAAGTTTGGTCCAATTGCTTACTGCCTTGCTTTACTGCCTAGTCTCTCGCATATTCATGATGTATTTCATGTTTCAGTTCTTTGGTCGTACCCTCCAGATATTTCTCATGTACTTGATTGGAATGCATTATAGGTAGAGGATGAGTAGCTAGCTTTGGAGCCAGTGGCCATAATGGAGTGCAAGATTCTTTCTCTTTGAGGGTGAGATATTGATCACGTTAGGGTCCAATAGAATCGTAGGAATGATACATCATCTACTTGGGAAGATACAACTAGAATGAGGGAGCCCTATCCCTATTTGTTCACACACTTCCAGGAGTAATCCTAACCCTAGCAGGAGGATGTAGCACCCCTCCATTTTTGCTCTTAGATCAGACAATGTTCTTCTTTGTTATTTTTTTTCTATTAATACTTTGACTATGGTACTTGGTTACTATTTGATCACTAACTGTAAAGCGATGTGAATTTTAAGTTTTGATGTGATGGTATTTTATTTTGATGTTATCATTATGGCATTCTTTGGATTAGCTTAGTAGATATTTGAATTAATGATGCTTTATGCTTTTGATTATATTATTTATGTTAGATTTGTGAATTAGTAATACTATATTGGTGAAGGGGATGAGATTGCACCACTCACTTGCGAGCACCCTATGATTCTGCAATTTCCTCTTCACGGTGTGTTTTATTATGGTATATATATGCATGTTAGATATACTCTTTGTTCCTAGGTTGACAGGTACAGGACATCGACTCCAGCTGGTTTCATAGGTCTGAGCGTGTCCATTGCCCAACAGTATTCGATTGGGACATAGTAGCTAGGTTTTCTATGCCAAGTCATCACCCTGGTCATAGTGTGTCGTCGGGGTTTAGTCAGGTTAAGTTGCTTTAATATTGTTCATCTCACTTTGATTTTATTTAATTGCAAGTTGGACAAGGTAAATAAATGGCTTTATGTATTTAAGTTGGTTGTTAAATTTATCTAGTTTTAATGTTAGAAATCTTATTTAATTTATTAATTAATTTAATTTAATTAATAAAATAATCTAAGCTTGGATTAGATTTATTTTATTGATTAATTAAATTAATTGTGTTGAATTGAATTAAGTTATTCATTTTGGAACTAATAGATATTTTGATTGAAATTGGAAAAATGAAAATATGTTTTAATTTTATTTTTTTTTAGAAAATTGGAATGTAAAATAAATTTAAGATATTTCCTATTATTTTTTTGAAAATTTATTAGGGTGGTTGGATAGATATTTCTTTTTTTTTCTATTATTGCGCTTTTGATGGAGTTTTTTGGGAGAGGATGAAAATTTTAAAAACAAAGGAAAGGAATTTCTAGTTTGGTTTTGGGATTTGGAGAAGTAAGTTGGATTTCTTGGAGGAGCTGGAATCAAAAGAAGAATTCAGAACACCATTGACCACCTTTCAAGCTTTTGGGAAAACTAGGTTTTCTTCCTACTAAATTGGTTTTCATTTTGAAAGCTTTCACAATTTTTGTTATGTTGATTGAAAATATTTAAACTTTGTTTGATTTACAAGAAAAACCTAGGTTAAATCTTGCATGAAAACTTGAAACCTCAGTCTTGAAATGAACTTCTTCAAAAGTTGCATTATGGTTATAAATTTTTCATTCTAAAATTTATTTGCTCTTTGTGAAATTATAAGTCTGAGTATATATATATTGAAAACTTCATATATATCATTTTATATTTGTGCATGTGTTATGTTGGCGAATTTTTTTTAAAAAGGAAAAAAATTTCCACCCCTGGAAAAATCATGGATTACAGATCCGCAAGGGTTTTAAGAAATTATTTTTGTTGTAAAAAAAATAAATTTAAAATTGAGTTTATGAGGAGTCGCACCCAACGCGTCCCCCACACTTGCCACCACTGCTACCACCCAAACTAGGGATGACTATGTATAAACACAACCATTGCCCCTTTTGGGGGTGTCGACTGTGTTTACACACAGTCACCCCTAGTAATGGTGTCGGCTGTGTGTAAAAACAGCCGACTGATTAGTGTGCTTGGTGTGCACGGCCCTAGAAAATGCGCTTTGACTTTTGTAATTTCATTTAAAAAAAAAAAATTTAAAATATATTTTAATATTTTCAATATTATATTTTTATAATATTAAAATATTAATATATATTAGTTAGTACAATATATATTAATATTTAATATTATATTATATAATATTAAAATATTCACATATATAAATATTCAATTTTATTATACATATATATAGTTGAGTTATCAATGTTATTATATGTATATATACATTTAAATATATATATATATAAATTGTTTATTTTAAAATGGCGTGATTTAAATATATTTGAGGAATTTAAAATATTGTGTTCATAGTCAAATTATTGATTTTATTTTAAAAACAATATATTTGAAAGGACAAATATTGGATTTAAATGTAATGTGTTTAATAGCAAGATTAATCAATTTTAAAATGATTTATTTTGCAAAGGACCAATAGTTATTTTTAAATGATAGGTTCTGGATCATAGAAGTAAATTTTTATTATTAATTAAGAGCAATTAGGGAATTACATATCTGGTTATATTTTATCCTTTGTTTGAAAGAGACATAATTTAATTGCTATTATTACAGAAATAAACTATTGAATTTTATTAAAGGAGGTAGATTTAGGGAATCCAAAGTAGATTTAGTTCCTATTAAATTTCTCTTTTAAATGTGATTTCTTCTGTTATCGCTTTGGGGGAAATTGATTAGAAGGGTTGTTAAGTCTTGTAGATGGGATTTTCATTTAATTGTGTGGGTTGTCATAAAATGTTAGTCAACCTTTGGATTGCCTTGGGTAGTGCGTCTTAATGTATCCAGTTAGATACCCGGTTATCGCAAATGAGATGTGTTGACTTTATGTGATGGATAGGGATTTAATATCCTTAGGTTGCACTTGTGTAACATTGGGTTGTGGAGTTATTACACATGTTGTCTTAGAGGGGTGCCTTGCAATGAGGGTTGACACACAAAGTAGTGCCAGGGTAACTCATTATAAGTTAGTTAATCCAGTGATAACGTAAATAAACTTATTATAGGAATAGGTAGTATCAAACACTTAATAAGATTAATTTTTCCTCGATCATGGACACAAGGGCTTGTATAGACTTGGGATGGGACAAGAAGGCCTAGAATGGAAAGATCATTATCTTGTCTTTACGAGAGATAACTAATTCCACATTGGTTTGCATGAGGGGCCAGGAGTCGCTATAGGTTTCCAGGATATCTCGAGATGGGGGTTGGGACCTAGGAAGACTTACCAGGATATCCCATGTAACATTCTGATGGAACTTCTCCTAAGTCATTAGTATGTTTGTATCAGTGATGCAATTGACTATTTAACTCTAGAAGAATTGTAACCATTGTAGTAAGTGATGTTGTATTTCTATTTGATTTAGTTTAGTTATGTTTTAGCTTGGTTGGGGGGAATGTGCACCTTACTCCGTTGGGTCTTGTTCTTGCTCATGTGGATGAGATTTCTAGTTGGAGAGCTCATAGGATCTAGTTACTTTTCAGGTTTCATTCATTTCAGTTGAATCTTGTAATTTATTATCGTCTTTTGTTATTCAGGTGGAAGATGTAATATGTAACCATGCTTATTGGATGTACATCATTCGGGGAATGAGAGTTGTAATCTTATTGTTAAAATATGTTATTTGAAATCATGAGGTATCTCTTATTCTTCGATGTAATTTATCTTGTATGGAATGTATGTGTTCTTAATTTCTTAAGTAATTAAATTCTATGGTTTCAATTCATGTTTTTTGTTTGGGTTTTAAAGTAATCTCAATCTCGTAACCTTAGAGATTGTTGGAAATGGGTAATGAACTTGGATGTTAATTGTACTTAAAAAAAAAAATTGTGCGTTTGAGTAGTTAATTGAAACTTCCTCTAGAGTTGTGTTGTAGGGCATTACACTATCAGTCTGGTCAATTTAGAATAAAATTAAAGGAGGTTGTAGATAGATCCTAGGTCCTCTTAGAGAAACAATGACAACAACAAGCTTTGGATATCCCATAAGGGCTTGATGATGTTTAAGATGTTAGGGAGGAACAAGTGGCATAACATGTGCCAGGAAATGAAGAAATTGAGCAGAAATTTCCCCTTCCCCATATTGAAGAGACTGATAGTTTAGATGTTCCTCCTGATAGGATTTTCTACTGGCATTATGATAGAGAAAATGATGATGATCCTAGAATTAGGGAGTGTGATGAGTTCTTTGCTGATGATAAATTTGTGCAGACCAAGGAGTTTCAGGAGTTTATGATTCAACAAAGTAGTAAGGAAATAAAAGAGAGACTAGAAGTAGCTCAAGTCAATGTTGGACCTTCTAATCAGGAGGAAGCTAAGAAAGCAAAGGAAGAGAAGATTTAGGCTGAAATTGCAGCCATTACTCCTATTGAATCTCGAAGAATTCTTAAAAATAGTGGAATCATGCTATTACAATGATGTACTATCACAATTTCCATAGCCTATCATATAATTAGAAGAGATCCTCAAGCTTTGATATTTGAAGACCAGTTTGAAAATAAAGTATGTGTTTTTGGGTATAGTCCAAAGCTGCATACCCTTGCAATTTGGTCTATGGCACCTAATACTAGCAAACATGAGGTTGCTAGGGCTATTGAATAAGTCATTAGTTCACTGGTGGTCAAAATAGCTACTGTCATAACTCTGATCCAAGCAACTGAGTAAACTACACATGTTGGAATGCTTAGTGTGGACACTGCACATATTTCTCAAAATAAATATGAATCTTCAGTCAAGGAATATAATAATGCTTTGAATGAATTGAGTCGAATGAGAGATACCATTCAAGCTGCTCAAAAGATAGTAACTTAGCCTTCTCCCTCTTCCTCATTTTATATGTCTACACAAGATAGGGAAACTTTGGCCATCAAAATTGATGATTTAAAAGGAAATTTAACCTCTGAAAAGGAAAATGTCAAGAAGGCCAAATTAGAGATAGTTAGGATGGGAAATGAATTTTTTAGAGAAGTGCTTAAGAATAGGGTGACTAGGTTGGTCCATAGGGCTAATGATGTATGGGACACATATAAAAGAATTCATGAGGAAAATGCAAAGTATCTGCAAGTACAGGAGGCCTTCAGGAATGACTAGAATAATTGGATTGCTAGGGTAAGTGCATTGAAAGAAATGATGCCTAAAATTAAAGAGGATCTTGAGGCACCCACAAATCTTCCTGACATCTTGAAAACTATTGACTCAAAAAGATGAGGTAACCACTTTCCATGGAAAATTGGGAATACAACTCAAAAGCAAGTTGAAAATATTCAAGGAAATGGAGAACCATGGCTTGCCTCAAATATTGAATTTCAAAGCTAAATTGCATTCATTTGAAGTCTAGAAGGAAAATTTGGCAGGATTGCTTAAAGCTACGATGATGCACTTGTCTCTCACTGATTACCTCTTCCTCATTCCAGACATTGATATGATGGTAGAGATTGAATAAAAAATGGATATATTTGTTAAGGAAGCCAAAATTTTAATTGATGCAAGGTACTCTTAGTATGCTACTAAGGTGCATAATTTATTGAATGTTAAATGGCCCAATGAGGAGGAATACAATGTTTGGTTGGAGAAGTATACAAAATCAATAAGAAGAATAATGGATAGGAGAAGAATAATGCATAGCCTAAAAATAGTATAGATTAGGCTTTTGATATAACATGGTAAAATATTATTCTCTCCTCAACGCTCAACGTGATTAGAAAGTGGTGATAATATGGATTAACACATTTTTGACCCTTTTCTACTTTCTTTGCCTTGTTTCGTAAGTTTTGTTGTTTTTATTTCCTTACAATTGGAATTTGGAGCACATGGAGAATATCCTATAACTGTGGTAACAAACTAATGATGTGTTTTAAGGTGGGACATATTTTCCACAAATATTTGAGGATATTTCTACCTCATGTTTATTTGCTTCACCTGAAGACTCAAGCGTAACTAGGAAGGGAATATTGCCACAAGAAGTTCTATGAGATCATGACATGTGTGCTATTTGGTCTGAGGCTTGTTTTGCTCCTTCATCTCTATAAGAATGAATTCAAGACTAGAAGCATGAGAGTTAGAAAATTTTGAGTTGATATTGTTAGTGTTATCTAAAAAATATGAAGCAAGTTTTTGAGTCTTTGTTTTAAGTTTATCTTAGAGTTCATACTTATGCATGCAAGACTGATAATGATATAAAATTTTATAATACAAATTTATATTGAGTTTCATGTTTATTGTCTCTCCCTACATGTGTGTTATGAGTTATAATTGAAAGTAGTGAAGGATTTCTTTCATTTTTCTCTGTCATTATCTGATGGATGTTTAGTTTCATGTTTTCCTATCAATACAATGAATTGATGTAAATTCTTATATGAAAGTGATGACTTATAATTACTATGTGATAGGATATCCATAAGTAGTGATAATCCTAAAAGTCACAAAGAAATATTGTAATGCAATATTTGTTGGGATTATATGTGTTATTATTTAAATTGTTATCAGTTTATGTCAAAGGATATTGACTTCGTGCTCTGGATAAAGACACTGGTTCATGTGGGATATTAGTGTTACATTTATAGTATTGATTCATTACTTACTCAATATTTTAACTATAAAATTTCAAAAGGAACACTGTTGTTATTCATTCTTTCATGTGTCTTTTCTCTCAGAATCAACTTATATAACCTTAGCATAATAAGTTGCCAACTTATTTAATGTTACTATTAAGTGGTATCATGAGAGATATAGGCTATTGATAATGTATTTGGTAGCAATTGTAAAAAAAATTAGTTACGCATTGTGGGATCACCCTCCCGAGTTTCACAGAGCCCAAAGAGTAGGAATAGATGTTTAGTAGCCTCTATTCATTTGTTGGCCAATCCCTTTAAGTATTATTGATAATTGTAAATGGAAAAATCCATAGGTATGTCTAGAGATCAGTTTGGTTCTTAAAAAGTAACCAACAAATTGGTGACTCTACTAAGGACTAGGTAAGTCCAAAACTCTCTAAGTTTAGATCAAGTACAGTCAAAGTTAGTTGTTCATTGTGAATATTCCTTGATGTTTGAGGAATAATTAGTTTTAATTTTATTGTATTAGTCACATCATACTATGTCTTATGCATCAAGTTCTATTTCATTCTGCCATTGTATGTAAGGTAATGTTTAAAATCTTTTTTTGGACTAACAAGTACAAAATCAAAGTGCAATCACTTTTTGTTTCCCAATATCCTAGGTGGTGACTCTGAGTTCTCTAGTACCAATGTGAATACTACCTCTCCAAAAGAAAACAACAAAAAATATTTTGCAATACTTGAGATTATGAGGAAGACTAGAAGTTATGCGAAGAAGCATCCTAAGCAGAAGGAAAAGCAACTTGAATGGGTCAAGAAATGCTCTGAATCAAGTAAGTTTGTTGATTCTCATTCTAATGTATCTCCTACTTTTCATGTTGATATAAGTAGTGCAAGTTTCCATGAAGAGGGACATGATGTTCAAGGATCTAATATAGACTAGGGAAGTTTTCTAGTAGAAGAATTTTTTGATAGTGAGAGAAAAGTTTCAATCTAAGAGGAGGATAGGTGGGAATTTTGGGGAAAGAATAAGAATTTCCCTGAGTCCTCAACCCCAGGAATTGGTTCCATTTTCAATGGAAATAATTTTAAGCCACGAGGTAAATCCCTTGATGAGCCAGTCCACTTTTCTCTTGAGAATGATCTCGTTTAAACCAACCTTACTTTACTCCTACCCCAAGTGAACATGGAGATATTTTGGAAAATGAGGAAGATATAGATAATGACATAAAAGCCATTGAAGAAGAAGAGTTAAGATTCTAGGAACAAGAAGAAAGAAGAAAGAAAGATTTAAAGAAAAGGAAGATAATATTAGAGCTAAGCAACTTGACGGAGATGCTAGAAGGAGAAATTTGGAAAAATGAGAGAGGAAGCCACAAGGTGTAGAACATCTGAGGAAAATATTTCTAAGATGACTGATGATATCCCTGGAGTAATAGTCACAATGGGAGCTTTAGCTACTGATAATTATACCACATCTGTCTTAACCACTAAAGCCTCAGATCCTCCTATTATTACCAAGAAAACATCATTTGTAGATCATGGGAAGAGACCTCTTGACCCACCCAAGAAAACTACATTCAAAACCAATGATAAAACCAATACTTCATTTACTCAGATCCCCAAAAATAAAGCCAAAATTGACCCAATCCCATCTGATATACCTCCAAATTCTGAGATACTAACGTTGTAGTTGGAAGGTGAAAAGCTAAGAGAAGATTTGAAAAAAGTTGAAATGATAGCCTCTAATGCTGAAGTGGCTGGAAATATTCCATTTCTTCAAATGTTCACTCATATACCTGAAGCCTCGAGTTGTAGACATACTAATAGTGAGTTGCAAAATGGGAAATCTAATGGAAATACCCCTAGGGGAAGTGGTGGTTGAAATCATGGAAATGGTGGTGGAGGAGGAAATAAGAAAGATAAGTTTTACTTCGAAGATGATGGAGGTAAAAAAGAAGGAGGTGGTGGTGAAAGTGGTAAGGAAAGGGATGGTAGCCACTCTAATAGTAGGAAAGATAATGAACACAGAGATGATCATAGGGATAGGAATACTAGGAGACTGCTCCAAGTAGAAAGATACCAACAATTGTGTTTCATTGGAATACTTGGCTATCCCAGCCCATTCCCTAAATATTTTAGGCTTGATCTAGTCAAATTCTCTAGAAATAACGCTCTAAGTGGCGAAGACCACCTCAAAGAATTCACTAACGTTATGGATGACTTTGAGATAGAGGAAAAATATGTCATGATGAAATTATTCATGCAGTCTCTTATTGAGGATGAAAGAGAATGGTACAAAATTTTACCTGCTAAGAGCATTGGCTCCCAGGAAGAGTCCACAAGAGTTTTTAGAGAACAATATGGTGATAAGATTGATTCAAGTTTTCTATTGAATCAATTCAATAATATTGTGAAAGGGTCCAATGAATCTTTTGTTGAGTTTAATATAAGGTTACAAACAGATAGAAAAACAATGGCTCCTCATTTACACTTAAATGATCATGTATTGTTGGTAAATTACTGCAATGCTTTTGATGCAAAGATGAGTTACCGTATGCTAGATAAGCATCCTCAATCTTTAAGTGAAGCTTTTAAGATAGTAGAACATATTGAAAACATCAGCAAAACAACTGGTAAAGTTGGTAGACGATATGATTTGAGACTTTTCAAAAGTTCAAAAAGGGAAGAAAAGAATTCAAGCACTAAAGGGGGAACAATTGAAGATAAGCTTGAAAGCTTCATGAAAACTATCAATGATAAAATTGAAAGGAAAGATAAGGCCAAAGGAATGAGAGACCCCCTATGTTGCAAGATGACCCTTACAATACCAATTGGTATAATGGGAAGCCTATCTCAAATAATAAGAGAAATTCCCACAAAAAGGTACCTCCAAACCCTCTACAAAAGAATTCAATAAATGTTTTTGAAGAGATTCTTTGGTGTATGACTTTCCAAATGCCACATTCCTCGTAGCAGTGTGCAGTAGCATAGATGGTGGAGGTAGAAGATAACATGCTTGAGGATTGTGATAAAAAATATCAAGATGAGGATGATGTGCTTATGATTATGGGTGATTCTGATATTTCTTTTAGTGAATGCTCTTCTGATGAATATTTTTTTGAAGTAGATGTTGAAAATCAAAGGAAAATTTTTAACACATATCATTAGTAGGTTCTTTCTCATGAGGATGACACTAGTAATGATTAGGATTACAATTTGGAGGTGATTGAAGATGGTGTGTCATTAAGAAGATCTTTTGTGAAAGAGATTGCAAAATATACAACAGTCTTAGCTGGTCAAGCTAGAGGTTCTTATCATTTGAGAAATAGAACTGTCGAAGGTGAACAAAGTAATCTTGTTGGTCTGTTCATCAAAGAAAAAAGGCTAAGGGAAAGTAACATGAACCTGATAGAAAAATAGAAGCTATCAAAGATAAAGAAGACAAGGGAGATGAAATTTGGGCCAAGAGAATGGGCAAGTTAAAAGCCACTCCTAGACAAAAATCTTCTACTAAAAATCAAAGACATAGAAGCAAGTTCCTGAAGCCTTAAAGAAGGATACTAAACACAAGGTTGAAGTAACCAAAAATCAACCAAAAGAAAATATCCATGAAAAATGTATGCCTTAAAATGAATTTCCCAAATATACTCTTGTTGACACGTTTCAGTTACTTATCCAAGTTAAAGTGTTTGTACCTTTTCTTGAAATGATGAGGATATAAGAACACAAACAAAAGGCAGTGGACCTTATCACTGGCACTACTATAACTAGTAATGATTTAGTGGAACTTGCTCTTTCAAAACTAAGTGATAAGGATAAAAAAAGTAAGGAATTTGAAGGAGTAATTGCTTAGATTCCTTTCATTTTTCTTGGAAATTCTGTGAACACTTGTCTAGATAGGATAGATCCATTTTTTCTTACCATGATAGTTGGGGGGAATTTCATAAAGAATTGTATTATCGACTCTTAGAGTGCATGAAACAATACCATGCCAATTAAAATCATGGATTCCTTCGGGTTAAAAGTTGACAACATTTAGGGAAAATGTTATGCTATGGATGCCAGATAGGTCCCTATGGTAGGTGTGATAAATAAGCTTCCATATAGGTTAGAAAATTTCCCTGATAAGGAGTTTAAAATGAGTGTGGTATTAGTTGATATGCCACCTAATTATGGAATGTTGTTATCATGAAAATGTAGTGCATATATTGGTGGAACTATGCAGTGTGATATTCCTTATGCCACATTTCCCATTAATGGAAGGAATATCCAAGTAATGAGTGAATCTAGGGTCCCACATATGTTGGAACATGTCACTGAATATGACACAATTCTTTCCATAGACACTGACATTGGTGGGTTCAAGGTCTAGAAACTAGAGGAAGTACCAAAAGAGATTGAAAGATGTCCTTGACCCATAGAAAATGAAGTTTCAAGAATGTCTAATAAAGAGGGACTATGGAAAATGTACTTTGATGGTATGAGCTCTAAAGATGGATCTAGTGCAGGGATTTTACTAGTATCACCAATTGGAAGTACTTATAAGTTCTCTTTTACACTGTCTTCTATCTATACAAATAATGTGGTAGAATATGAAGCCTTGTTATTGGGACTAAGACTTGCTAAAAAACATGGAATCAGAAAAATAATGGTAATTGGTGATTTTGAGCTTGTAATATCCCAAGTAAGAGCTAAGTACACTTGCAAAAATAAAAGATTGAGGCAATACCAAAATGTTGTTTGGGACTCCATTGAATAGTTGGATGCTTTTGGAATAGACTAGATGGAGAGAGGACATAACAAAGTTGCTCATCTACTAGCTAATATTGCATTGAGTCTTGATGATATAACTTTTTCTAGGAATTTCAAAGGTTGAGATAAAGACAAGGCCTTCGATCCCTGACAATGTATACAATTGGCATATTTTTAATGATCATGAGGATATCCTTAGATTTCTAAGATGTGCTGATAAGTATGAGGGTCATGAAATTGATTTTAATGAATTTGTAGAAAATATTGATGGACAAAACACAGTTTTTGGAAAAGAGGTCATCCAATTAAAAACAAACAAAATTCCCAAAGGCCTTGTAGCTCTTGAAAGGGTCTTTGATAATCAAGAGACTAGTAAGGCCAAAGCAACTATTTCCCACCCAAAAGACCTAGAAGAAGTGAACTTGGGAACTGAAAATGCCCCAAAGAAGGTTTATATAGGAAAAGGGATGAAACCAAAGGTGAAGGAAATGCTAATTTCCTTACTAAGAAAATATAGGCACATCTTTGCTTGGTCATATGATGACTTGAAAGCTTACAAGGAGGAGTTGTTTTAGCATGAGATTCCTTTGAAAGAGGATGCAAAACCCTTTAGACAAAAGCAAAGACCAATTAATCTTGCATTAGCTCCCAAAATGTAGGAGGAGTTGATAAAGCTGAGGGAAGCTGGTATTATAAATCCCATTAGACACTCTTCATGGGTATCCAATTTAGTACTAGTGGGAAAAAATAATGGGGATATAAGATTGTGTGCTGATTTTAGAAATTTGAATATATCCTCATTAAAGGACAATTATCCCTTACCGAACATGGAAGCCATGTTATGAAAGGTAACTGGTTGTGAGTTGTTGACATGATGGACTATTTCTCAGGGTATAATCCAGTAAAAGTGAAGGATTTTGAGTAGTATAAGACTACATTTACTACTCCTTGGGGTACCTATATGTATGGAAGGATTCCCTTTGGCTTAACAAATGCGGGTGCCAGTTTTTAGAGGGCTATGGATGCTGCCTTCTCATATTTTATTGATTCATTTATGGTTCTGTGTCAAGATGACGGCCATTTATTCTAAGAAAGAAGAGGATAATTGCATGCATCTAGAAAAGGTTTTTTTTTGGTCAATAGAGTATGGAATATCTCTAAATCCAAAGAAATGTTCATTTGGGGTCACCAAGGGAAAACTACTAGGACATAGTGTCCAAGGAATGAGTAAGGATAGATCCTGAAAGAGTAGCATCTATTGAAATGATTCCCCATCCAATAAATGTTAAGAGTATCCTAACATTTTTTGGGTAAATAACTTTTTTGAGAAGATTTGTAACCAACTTTGTAGAAACTACAAGACCTATTTCCAAAATGTTAAAGAAGGGTGAAAAGGTACTTTGGAGTGAAGAGCCCAGCCAAGCTTTTAAGAAGATAAAACAAGCCATTAAAGAGGCTCTAGTTTTGAAGTCTCCTAACTTCTCTAAACCAATACAAATTTTATCTTTTGCTTCTTTTCATAATATTGTTGTTGTTTTACTACAGAAAAATGAGCAAGGTTTTGAATAGCCAATTGCATTTTTTAACAAATCTTTACAAGATGCACAATTGAAGTATGATACTACTGAGAAACAAGCCTATGCTTTGGTATAGGCTGTAAATAATTCTAGGACTTACCTACAAGGGGCTACAGTTGTTGCTTTTGTATTAAGTGCAGTTGTGAAGGACATTTTTACTCAACAAGAGACAATAGATAGAAGGTGTAGATGGATCAACAAGATCCAATAATTCAACATTGAAGTTCAAATTACCAAGTTAGTGAGAGGATGAGGCCTAGCCAAGTTGATGGCAGAGGTGAATTTAGAAGCCAATAAAGATAGTCACACTAAAGTAATTAATGTTGCACCTCTCTGTGATATGCAAACATGCAGATGGTATAGAAGAATTATCCAATATTTGCAAACTTTGTAATGTCCTACTAACATGGTTGATAATGAAAAAAGAATGTTGAAATTACATGCTATCAAGTATTTGATCATTGATAATGAGTTATGGTGGAGAAGCTTGGATGGACTACTTTTGAAATGTGTGGATGGAAAACAACCATTGGAACTTCTGCAAGAAATGCACAATGGGGTGTATGGTGGTCATTATATGGAAAAGACTACTACACACAATATTTTAAGAGTTGGATTCTGGTGGCCTACAATTTTTAAAGATGCTCACAACTTGGTTAAAACTTGTGATGCCTGTCAACAATTCTCAGGAAAACTAAAGTTTTCAAGAAATCTGCCACTCAGACCTATGACGGTTGAAGCCCCTTTCCAATAGTGGGAATTAATTTCATTGGGACATACCGAATTAATCTAGTGGAGGTCACTCATGGATTTTTGGTGCTACCGACTACTTTACAAAATGGGTGGAATCCATACCTACAAAGAAGGAAACAAGCAAGGTGGTAGTTGATTTTCTATTGAATAACATTTTTATCAAATTTAGAGTCCCTCAGAGGATTATCTCAGACACTACTATGTGTTTTAGATCAGATGAATTCAAGGATTTTTGTGAGAAACATGACATACAATTCTCTTATTATTCACCTTACCATCTCCAAGGAAATGGTCAAGATGAGTCCAACGATAAGAGCTTGATGAAGATAATCAAGAGAATTATGGAGAAGAACAAAAAGGCCTGGGACTCAAAATTAAAATTGGCACTCTTGGAAGATAAAGTGACTATGAAAATGTCTATTGGTTATTCACCATTTGGTTTAGTAAATGGTCTGGAGGAAAGATTTCCATAGAATAACCTACTCAAAATGTACAAGTTTTTGTAGGAATATGATGAAGAAATATGTGATGATATGTAGCACAAGATTAATAATTTGGTGTATTTGGATGAATCTAGGAGGGAAGCTCAAGATAAAAAATTGAAGATGCAATTGCAGGTTAAGCACTTATATGATAGAAAAACTTCCCCTAGGAAGTTTGAGGCTAACAGCATGGTGTTAGCCTTGAATGCAAGCTTTCAGGATAAGGGAAAACATGGAAAATTTGAAGCATTATGGATTGGCCCTTACTTGATAGCTAGCACTCACGAAGAATATTGATATTTTCTTTAGAGATTAACAAGTGAACTTTTTGAACTGCTAGTACATGGATAGTTCTTAAAGGCATACTTCTCATGAGTATGTTATCTTCCATGTACATCCTTTTTGTATATTATGTATATAGGTGTGTTTGCTTCTTCTTTTGTTTTGGGTTTTGCTACCTTGTCTAGATAGTTCCCCGTATTGGGTTCTTTTGGTGTTAATCCACACTTTGGTCTGCTCCAACCTAAGATTCTAGTGATCTTGCCATGCCTAAAAGAGGCATACATCCCAACTGATGGAACCTTAATTCTTAGTGTACCATCTTAAACCCTTGTTGCATTTAGGAGGGTTTTATAATTTATTTCCTGAAATTCAATTGAGCGTTCTATTTGGTTGTTGACCCCATATTTCCCATTGTTGGTCACTATTTTAATACTTTCTATTAGGCAATCAGTTTCCTCATCATGAGTTCAGAAAAACTAAGCCATACTATGATTTTGGGGTTCTTCATTTTTCATTTATTTATCATATCATACTAGGAAATCCCCTCCATCAAAAAAACTTATTGAGTACGTTCATTAAATTTTTCACTTAAGTTTAGTCGGCCTTATGTCCTTATCGCTCATCCTTGATCATTTTTTAGATAGATGTTTTAATGTAGGGATGAGCGATGAGGTGATATCTCTTTGATATCACTCCTTGTGAATTTTTTTGGAGATTTTGTTTGTGATTAGTGATGAGCAAGGTTCTTCAAGGATCACTTATCACTAATGTTTATTGAGTTCTTAAAGTTGTAATAGCAATAAGTGATGACTTCGCACCTTATGATCCCAATTTCATCGCTCATCACTAGCATGTTGTAAAGTGAATATTTACAATTAGTGTTGAGTAAGATGAATGAGTTCCCAATGGTATCACACCTCATGGATTTATTTTGAGCACTAAGGTTATGATTAGTGATGAGCGATATGGTCCCTTATGAGGAATTTTCTCTCGTTTACTTGACTACATCCTATTTACAATGTCTTTTGTATCATTGATTGTTATGTAGGTGTACGTTTCAAACTATGGTTCTTTAATCTCTTGTTGCTGATGGGAGTCAAGATACAAAGTTAAACTAGCAAGGAGCAATGGGGATGAAGATGATTGGGAAGCTGGCTATAGATCCAAGGGTCAAGATTTTATCGCATAAGGTACTTCCATCACTAATAAGGATGGAAGAGAAAGAAGTGAACTAGTGATTGGCGACAAATGCTACATGAAGAGGCAACACGTTGAAATGTTAAGGATTTCGTATAAACAGAGAGAAAAGTAATGAGGTGGATTGTCAACCATTGATGTAGTTTTAAAGTTGAAAGATCAACGATCAAGGTTCATAATTTAATGACTACTTGTCAGTTCACTCACACGAGCTTACTACCAACTATTAATAGTGACATGCTCCATTCTCATCCATAACTAAAAGTAGATATCTAGTTTCTCATGCATCCTAGTTCACTAGCTAGTGGAAGGAATACCAGAGGCTAAAGAATTTCCAAGGAAATCTCTAGAGATTATCTGTAACTAGCATGATATAGCTTTTTTCTACATAAGAAAAACTAATACCTCCTTTTAATTAAGGTAGTAGGATGAATGCCCATGAAAGGTGATAAGAAAATTGATGGGAAATGCAATTTAATCTTTTTTTGGTGATTTCAATTTGATAATTGAGCACTACCTAAATTGTGAAGAAAATTGTCCTATTCAATAGTAGATTTTTGTCCCATCATAATTGTGAAAGAATTTGTTTGGGCATAAGGAATTGTAAACCCTAGTCTTCATTCACATTACAAACATGAGTGACCTAGAGCCTAGTGAGTCCAGTGTTAAACTTGAAAGAAAACCAAAGAAGAAAAGGGTCAAAACACCTAAAAATGAACATGCTTTAGCTGAAGTCGACCCCAAACAATTAGCTAAGGCTAACTCTTTTCCTGGTACCCTTGTGGCTTCCATAGGATCCAAAAGTGCAAACAAGGAAACATAAAATTTTATGCAAGAAACTTCCAGAAGTATTAGAGAGTGAGGATGACAAATTGGTAAAAGGCCCACAAGACAAGTTGCTATTATAACTAGGTTGATTGATAATGTTGTCGAGATTGGTGAGAAACCCCAACCCCAAAGTGGATGGCAATTGTTTAATTATGCTTTCAACAGGAAAAATTCTAGTAGGCCTACATGCTTTTTCTGGGGGATTGAATCTTGGAAAGCTAGTAGTTTTGAATGTGTTTGTGGAGGTTGATTTAATGATGGAGCTAGCAAGGCACTATGACCCTACTGACAAGAAAATCAAGAGTGAGAATGGTAATATAATTTTGGAGGTGACTAAGCATAAAATTTTGGATTTTTTTGGGTTGAATCCCAATTACACTACAAAGTTCAAGCGTTTTGACTTGTATGTTGAATATCAAGGAAGAAAATTTGCATATAGAGAAGCAATACTTGTGCGACATAAAAGGAACAAGAAAAAATTCACTATTCAAGATGTTGAGCCTTTTAAGTGTGAAGAATTTGAAGATTATTTCAAGAAAACTTATTCTTGTCTAAACCAAGTGCTAGCTTGGGATTTTGAGGTTATAATAGCTCCATATTTATTGGTAATGGTGGCAGATATACAAGAATATAATCAAAACAAAGGTTTTGATTATGCTAGTTTTGTTGCCCAATAAATGCATGAGGATTTCCTCAATTTGAAAAGGGAATCGTTCCTTCTATCTTTCCCTCATTATTCCTTACTAATGCACATGCTTTTGTGGGAGGGAGATTATGAGTGGAAAAGGAAATTGAATTTGAGGATTGTGAATAGTGAAAATAAGGCCATCCCTGTGCAAATGTGGACATACATTTTGGATCAGGATTGCTCCAATTCCAACTACATTTTGTTTGTCAATGTTGTAAGAAATGGAATCTTAGAGTCATTGGGTGTGGCACCTAGATTCAAAATTTCTCCAGAAATCATAAATGTCAAGTGCCCAATGGATATACTAGGCTTTGTAGCCACACATAATTGGGCTAACTGGTTTTTACATTCTGAATATAATTTGATGAGGGTTTATGGAGCTAAAGTGGCACCCCATTGTTTACCCTTGTATGTCTCAGATAGGTTGGCTTTCATGGTTCAACTCATGTGGAAAATTGAAGTCATGGATTTTGAAATGTTTAGAAGGGATAGAAATGGCTCTGTGGTAAACCCCAATGCTCTTTTGCTTATTTTAAGGTCACTACACTTGAAGGGTACAAGAAATTGGGCATTATCGTAAATAATCTTAGAATTCCTATAGATGTGGTTAGGGTTTTTGATCCAGAAAGATTTATGGCTAGAAAGAGAAGGAAAAAGAACTTAGGCATCATACATCATGAATTTATGTATAAAGATGATGTACTAAGAAATTTGACAAGTGATGAGGCTGTTATGGCTAGGAAAAGGGAATGGACACCTATGAAAAACCTTGAGAAGAAGATTATGAAAAATAATGCCTTCTACTTCAATCCATACAATGAAATTGTAGACCCCTTGGAGAGGGCCTTTATTATGATAACAAACTATTAGTCTGGTTGATTTAAAGTAAAAGTAAACGAGGTTGTAGATAGATCCTAGGTCCTCTTGGAGCAACAATGACAACAACAGGGTATGGATATCCCATAAGGGCTTGATGATGTTTAGGAGGTCGGGGAGGAACAAGTAACAAAACATGTGCCAGGAAATGAAGAAATTGAGTAGAAATTTCCCCTTCGCCATATTGAAGAGACTTATAGTTCAGATGTTCCTCCTAACAGGATTGTCTAGTGGCATTATGATAGAGAAAATTATGATGATCCTAGAATTAGGGAGTGTGATGTGTTCTTGGATGATGATAAATTTTTGCAAACCAAGTATTTTCAAGAATTTATGATTCAACAAAGGAGTAAGGAAATAAAAGAGAGACTAGAAGTAGTTCAAGTCAATGTTGAACCTTCTCATTAGGAGGAAGTTGAGAAAGCAGAGGAAAAGAAGATTAAGGCTAAAATTGTATCCATTACTCCTACTGAAGCTCGAAGAATTGTTAAATATAGTGGAATCATGGTATTACCAGGATGTACTATCATAGCTGCCATAGCCTATGATGCAATTAGAAGAGATCCTCAAGCTTTGATATCTGAAGACCAGTTTGAAAATAAAGTATATGGTTTTGGGTATAGTCCAAAGTTGCATACCCTTGCAATTTGGTCTATAGCACCTAATACTAGCAAACATGAGGTTTCTAGGCCTATTAAAGAATTCATTATTTCATTGGTGGTCAAAAGAGCTACTAACATAACTCTGATCTGAGAAGCTAAGTTAACTACACATATTTCTCAAAAGAAAAATGAATCTTTGGTCAAGGAATAAAATAAGGCTTTGAATGAATTGAGTCAAATGAGAGCTACCATTCAAGTTGCTCAAAAGATAGTAACTCAACCTTCTCCCTCTTCCTCATTTGATATGTCTACACAGGATAGGGAAACTCTGGCCCTCAAAATTGATGATTTAAAAGGAAAGTTAATCTCTGAAGAGGAAAATGTCAAGAAGGCCAAACTAGAGATAGTTAGGGTGGCCGATGAAATTTTTAGAGATGTGCTTAAGCATAGGGTGACCAGGTTGATCCATAGGGCTAATGATGTATGGGCCACATATAAAATCATTCATGAGGAAAATGTAAAGTATCTATAAGTATAGGAGGCCTTCAGGAATGAATGAAATAATTGGATTGCTAGGGTAAATGCATTGAAATAAATGATGCCGCAAATGGAGGAGGATCCTAAGGTACCCACAAATATTTGTAACATCTTCAAAACTATTGATTCAATAAATGAGGTTACAACCACTTTCCATGGAAAATTGGGAATACAACCCAAAAGAAAGATGAAAATGTTCAAGGAAATGGAGAACCGTGGAATGCCTCAAATATTTAATTTCAAAGGTAAATTACATCCATTTGCCACCTAGAAGGAAAATTTGGGAGGATTGCTTGAAGCTACTATGATGTATTTTTATGTCATTGATTACCTCTTGCTCATTTTAGACATTGATATGATGGTAGAGATTGAATAAAAAATGGATATATTTTTTAAGGAAACCAAAATTTTAATTGATGCAAGGTACTCTCAATATGCTAGTAAGGTGCAAGATTTACTGAATGTTAAATTTCCCACTAAGGAGGAATACAATGTTTGGTTGAAGAAGTATACATAATGAATAAGAAGAATAATAGACAAGAGAAGAATAATACGTAGCCTAAAAACAATACAAATTAGGCTTTTGATATAACATGGTAAAATATTATTCTATCATCAATGCTCAATGTGATTAACACATGGTACTAATATGGATTAACACATTTCTGAGCTTTTTCTACTTTCTTTTCCTTGCTTCGTAAGTTTTTTTGTTTTGATTTCCTTACAGTTGGCATTTGGAGCACATGGAGAATATCCTGTAACTATTGTAACAAACTAATGATGTCTTTTAAGGTGGGACCTATTGTCCACAAATATTTGAGGATATTTCTACCTCTTGTTTATTTGCTACGCTTGTAGACTCAAGCATAACTAGGAAGGGAATATTGCCGCAAGTGGTCCTATGAGATCATGACATGTGTGTTATCTAGTCTGAGGCTTGTTTTTCTCCTTCATCTCTATAAGAAGGAATTCAATACTAGAAGCATGAGAGTTAGAAAATTTTGAGTCAACTGATATTGTTAGTGTTATCAAAAAAATACAAAGCAAGTTTTAGAGTCTTTGATTTATTTTTTTCTTGGAGTTCATACTTATGAATGTAAGACTAGTAATGATATAGCATTTTATAATAGAGATTAATATTGAGTTTCATGGTTATGCTCTCTCCTTGTATGTGTGTTATGAGTTATGATTGAAAGTAGTGGATGATTTCTTTCATTTGTCTCTATCATTATCTGATGGATGTTCAGTTTCATGTTTGCCTATTGATTCAATGAATTGATGTAAATGCTTATATGACAGTGATGACTTATAATTACTATATACTAGGATATTCGTAAGTAGTGGTAATCTTGCAAGTCACAGAGAAATATTGGAATGCAAAATTTCTTGGGATTATATGTGTTATTAGTTGATTTGTTATCAGTTTATGTCAAAGGATTTTGACTTCGTGCTTTGGATAAAGACACTAGTTCATGTGGGATATTAGTGTTAAATTTATAGTATTTATTCATTACTTACTCAATCTTTTAACTATAAAATTTCAAAAGGAACATTGTTGTTATTTGTTCTTTCAATTGTCTTTTCTCTCATAATCAACTCATCTAACATTAGCATGATAAGCTACCAACATATTTAATGTTACTATTAAGCGGTATCATTAGAGATATCGGTTATTGACAATGTATTTGGTTGTAATTGTAAAGGTTTTTACGTACACATTGTGGGATCACCCTCCCAAGTTTCATAGAGCTCAAAGAGTAGGGATAGACATTTAGCAGCCTCTATTGTTTGTTGGCCAATCCCTTTAGTAGTACTAATAATTGTAAATGGAAAAATCCATAGGTATGTCTAGAGATTAGTTTGGTTCATAAAAAATAACCAACACCTATGAAAAACCTACTGAGATGAATACCAACCCCAACCAAGGTCTACTAAGCACAATACTAGCTATGAATCAACTCAAAATGTTTAGTTACCCGACCCTTACAAATCTACTCAAAATGATCATTAACCCAACCCTTACAAAGGTCAATGTTTAATACATTTAAACCCCCATGAAAAGACCCAATATGAAAAAAACCCATTATAAAATTATTGAACTTTTCCACCTACCACTTTTTCATTTGTTGAATTTTCATCCATCCCTTCTGTTTGCAAAGAACTTCTTTTGAAGGACCTTTGAGCATTGGATTGGAAACCCTAAGGCTCCATGCATTATGGTAGATGAGATGAAGCTCTTTCAGTGGAAGACATTTGAAGATAGTTTTCTATTTGACCCTGATTTTGAACATTTTGGCCATAATTTGAAGTTAGTTTGGATAATTTACCCACAATTGCAAGTCTAGTTGCAAGATTTGATTACCAGGGCATGGAGTGTATGTATGGAGAAAATATAAAGAATAAAACTTGTCCTTAATCTCTAATTCCATTAGCGGCACACACTCCTATTTTTTCTTGAGGCTTGCAACAAAATGTTTTCATTTCTATGTTGAAGAGAAAACCAAATGGCATCAAAAATTTCCTCAAAAACCTCATATTTTTGCACCAATTTTTTGGGGAAAAGACCCCCAATAAATCCTTCTCCTTTATAAAAGTTATACAATTAAGCATCTTGAAGAACGACATTATCTATTCCAAATTGAAACCTAATGTATTTTCTAGTCAATTCCTCAATTTCATTCAGGGATTGAAACAAATCCAAAGCATTGGAGAGAAAAATAGAGTTCACCTGTGAGGGGAAAAGGAGACACTGAGCTCGAGGACTCCTAAATTCAATACCCAGGATAATTTGAATACATTCCTCCACCCTTGCACAATCAATTCTAACATGGAATTCAATACCTCCTACGTGATATACTCTTCAATGGGATTTTCCCATAGCTTAACTAGAAAGTAAACTCTACAATTCTAGGGACAAAGCACCATTTGTTTGTTGCTTCAACAAAATTGTAACCACTTCCAGTTTAAAACCAAAGCATGCCCTACCAAGATGATGCTATAAACCACTACAAATTCTATTGAATTCACGAGGAATAATCTAGAAACCACTTTCTAATTTGTGATTTTAAAGAGAATTTTATCAATATAAACAAAGATGTGAGGAGCTATGAACTTAGAATATAGTGCTCCCTTAAATGCTCATACATGCTGAATGAAATCCAAAATGCTTAGTGGAAAAGTGTGCATAACAAATCATGATTACCCTTTACCCATAAGTTGTTTCCAACTTGAAGAAACTAAGAAGAATGAGGCATTTTGACCTAGGACAAATATTTAGATTGATGCCAACATCATCAAGTTTTATTTTTTCATCCTTTAAGAATGATGCAAGTACCCATGAAGAATGACAATCCATCATTAATGATTGTGCTTCATAATATATGCTTTAAACCATTCGAATTCATTATAGGTTATACACAAAAAACCTAATGATGTCAAGACCAATTTAAATAAAGTGGGCATACTACTTGATCTTAGGACAAGATACTCATAATGGAGAGTAATTAGCTTCAATTATGTTTCTCAAATTAGCCAGCTCTTCAATACAAGTGTAATCATTATTGTTATTGATATCATTGATATAAAGAAACTCCTTTTTATCACAAACTAGATTAGCAAGGTGATCTGCTAAACCATTTCCCTCTGTGTAGGTATGGGAAATCTAAACATCTTCAAAATCATCTAAAAGTTTCCAGAAAATATTCAAAACATATCTCAAGGCCCAATTAAAACATGATCTCTCTTTACAATAATTTATTATTATTAGTGAGTCACCCTCAATATGTATGATTTGATCTGCAATTGCTTTTCCAAGAGCAACCCATAAAGAAGAGATATTGATTATCCCATATTATTCATCCCAAGGGGTAAAGATAGTGATTTGGATTCCTTGAGAAAACCTTTGTCATCTCTGATACAAAAGCTTGCTCTCGAATCTCTAGGGTTACCTCTAGATGCCCCATCAAAGTTCAGTTTTGAGAAATTTTGAGATGGAGGTGACCATTTAATTGAGCTCCTATCTATCTTTGTATTATGTGCTTGTTTTAATCTTCCCTTAAAGGGAAGAGCTACATGTTTCCAATTTTTTAAAATGAAATTATCCTAGTTTGAAAACACTTATCCAAAATTTTTAATAATAAGAATGAAATCATTATAAAATTGATTATGATATAAAAAATAAGTATTTTAGAGTGAATAAGATATCAAATCGATTTTAAACCATTTTTAAATCTATTTTAAATCTACTTGAAAAAAAATCTACATATAATGAATGTAGCTATGCTAGCTTCATGTCATTTGAATGTCAAATTAAAACTAAAGAGTTTTTCCTTACATTGAATTTTACTTTTTCTATTATTTAATTTTGAATCAAATTATAATAATTATTTTATTTATATTTTCTAAATTAAATTTGAGAATTGAGAATTGTTTTGTTATGATATTGTTATCAAAATTCAATTATATGATTTTTATTCAAATTGATCTATGTATGTTGTTTTTTATTATTATTTAATGTTGGTTTTTCATAAAAGTGTATCAAATGAGACTTTCTCCAAAAGATGTATACAATTATGGAGTTGTACTTAGTTAGAATTGATAAGTGATGTAAATCCAACAAGTTAAGTCGTAGTTGACAAGGGGCTCACCCTTTAAGAGTGGGAAAATAAGCACACTTAGGGAACAACTTCATAGTGTTCATTGATGACTGTTTGAAAAGTGATTTTATGGACAATCAAAATTATGATGAAATATAAAGTTATAAAATTAAGAATCATTTGTACACATGAAAATCCAAGAAAAAGGGACTGATATAAAAGATGTTAAGATCATAAATAATATAAAATAAGAAGTTAGGGAGTTCAATATACCAATTTCAACACTAACAAAATGAGAGCACAAGCATTGTGAGACTTTAACCTATTCCTTTGTGTCTTCTACCTGATAAAATATGATTTTTTTCTTCTGAAAAATGTATAATAGAATCTAAACTACACTTTCTATTTCAATTTATATTTATTAATGGTTTACATTCCAATCATTGTCTATTATTATATTTACTATGAAAATCTAGGAATTATAATTTTACAATGATTTATTATGGTTAATATGTTCTAAACATGGTAGTCATATGTTGGGCCAGGATTAATTGTCAACAAAATTTTGTGTAGGAAACATGATGTTGTTGTAAATCCTCAAGAATCCTTTGAAGCCATTAGATCTCCTGAGTGGCCTCAGAGGCTACCATATATTCAACTTCTATAGAGGACATAGTTGGGATTGGTTTCTTTTAGATTTTTTAAGAAATAAGAGCAGATCCTGTGAGGCCCCACCTATAGATTAGAATTATAACATCATTTTATATTTAGAGATTAAAATTTCTCTGATTGAAAATATTGAATTAACATATTCGATTAGTTGTAGATATGTTATTTAGTTATGAAAGTGTTGACCATACATATGTGGGACTTTTGTAGATCATCTATAATTTTTGGGCAATAAATATGGCAGAAACAAAGATATTAAGTTTGGGAATATAGAAATTTAAACAAGGAAAATATTCCCTTTTATAGGTATGTTCATGCATCTAATGGTAGCCATAATAGTAGCATGAGAAACTTAATATTTTGGCATAGGTTTTGATGTATCAAGGGACTCAATAGGAGAAATTTGAAAAAGGTGTGCTTTCAATATTAGATGTGGAGGAATTGAAAATCTAATAAATTTATTATCATTATGTACTTGTAGTGTAGTGATAAAATCATAATTATTTTTCTTTTGCTCATTAATTTGTTGCGAAGGGGCAATACCCTATATTAATTTTTAGAAGAAAGATTCTAGTATGTTTATGATTTATGTGTCTCCAACATCACACTACACCTAAGACTAGATATGACCCTTTTCCTACACCAAAATGGCTTTACAACCCTATTCCATCCTTTATATATTACAAAATGGCCATGTGACCATCGACCAAATCTTCTAGGAGAGACTACTGGCCATGTTCAATTAAAAAACTTCGTATAACAGATTGATTCATATCTTTAATACTATAAGACCACCAAGACTGACTAACTCACACTATTAGCTTTCTATGACTTAAAATACCAAAGACATTTCACAAAGCCTTTCCTTGCTCTATGGCTGCTTCCTCTTCATCTTCGTCTTCCTCTTCCTCTAATTCTTCTCATTTCATGTACACCATGCAGTCTATGATTTTTGGGTAGTTTGAACCATAGTTGACATGTGTTGGGCTACTTGCCTTGGCCATTGGATCCCTATCATCATTCGACTTCCATTCCTCACCCATTCTGAGATCCTAGTCCTCATCATCATCCACTACCACATTTTCGGCCAACCCTTCTTTTGTCAGGTACTACTTTACCCATCCCTTAGGAGGGGATTTCATCATTTTTCACTAACTCATTTGACTGCAAAATTAGATGAAAATATCTGACGAAATATGTATAATTTGATGTATTGTCGGGTGCTTGTAAAATTTAATGGGTAATTTTCAATTTTTTAAAATTTTATCCCCGATGTTCATCAAAATTTTGATAAACCTGGGTTTCATTGAAATGTCGACTAGCAGTTTAGTCAAAATTTTGACAAACATGAAAAATAAGAAAAAAATAAAATTGTGGCTGACAGAAAGAAAAGTGAGTTCACTAATTTATTGTGACAGTGTTTTCCTCTACTTGAGATAGTTTGTGGAGAACTAAGGATGATTTTCTTGGGAAAAATCAGAAAAAATTCAAGAAGATATCGCCAAGTTGAGGGTAGTCATTTTCTTTTTGCATAATTAAGCGATGAAGTCATATTTGTAGTTCAAAGTTTGAAAATCATATTTTAAAGCAACATCTCATCATATTTCATTTTTAGAGGTTTAGGTTTTTGAGAATTTCATGTCCAGATTTTGTCATGTGGAATCACCATAAGATCACAACCAAGGAACAAATTCTTGTGACTGTAATTATGTGATCCATAACTCTATTGGTCATGTGGCACAAATTTGCTATAACAAATACATGATGCATTCATGTGTGACCCAAGTTTAGTGTGGCTATGTTGTGATAGAAATGGAGGCACTCATATAATGTAGTTAATTTAGGTTGTATAATGTAGGTGTCAATCATCATTGGGTGCATTCAGGTTGTTTGAAGTTTAACAAGTTACGATGTAATTATAGCATGATCCAAGAGTGATTACCTCTTGCTGCAATAAAGAGCCTACCACTCTAGTTGATATGCAGAGTGGTTGTGTTATATCAATTATGTAGTGCATTCAAGCACAACCCATGTTTAATGGGCTATTCTAGAGAGTGATCAATATTTTCTAAGCCTTATGAATGTTAATTAAAAGTGTATAGATTAAACTACAAAGCAAGTTTGTTACATACTTGAATGCAAGCTTGGGTTACCGCAAACTATAATAATGTGATCTACTAATAACCATTATGGAAGTATTAAAGCAAGACCCATGCTATATAGGATACATTTCCCTGTTTAGGTTTACATACCTTAATAACCAAATAGAAGCTTCCCACACACTCTGGGATAAAATCCAAGATCATACCACAACTTTGTCAAGACAACTAATTTTCTGACCCAAGATTTAAGGTTGTTTTTTAATACCAACAAAAGCATTGGTAAGAGCATGATTAGGGTACAAACCCTAGGCCTCCGTAGAAACATAAACAATAACTCTAGTGTATTAGTGAGGTTGCAATACTAGAAATATTGAGACATTGTAGCTAATAACAAAATCTTGCAATCTAAATATTGTAGCCACTAACAAGCATACTATGTAGCTTAGTGACATTTATAAATGAATCTATAGTAAGAAGAATGACAGTCACTTGAGAAGTGATAGTCAAAAAGAGGTTGAGCAGTGACAAGATAATAAATCTCAAACCTTACATAGTAAAGTGGAGATTTTAACAGTGAGTTTCCTTACCCCCTTCCTGACCTTAAGGGTCTTTCAAATTCTTTTGGTAGTGTTAGACAAGGAAAATTCAATCAGGCAATGATTGTCCAAATGAAGTAATAGTGGTAATCATAGGTTCGATGTTTCTTTGACTTAGCCATTAATGTATAATGGAGGTGGTGGATTGTATCTTTGAGCAGTGTTTTGAGACTCATCAAAGATGGGAGAATAGTGAATAATACATTGTGGACTATGAACTAGTGTCAATAAGGTTGAAGGATCTTAAGATCTACAATACCATGAAACAATGAGTCCCTTGTAGTAAGTAGACCATAGTCTATAGGGCATAGTTTGATTTTATAGAAGGATGCTCATGAAAGGAATCTTCAAGTGATAGTGAGTGAGCTATTTGAGATTGCAGTTGAGGGTGCAATACCTTGTCTTAAAGGAAGTTAGAAAAGAAGTAAATGTGCAAGAACATTAAATTGTACATAACAAACAATTCATAATGTTATCTTGCATAATTCTTTGAGTTTGAAGAAAAAAATCTCATTGTATCTTGATGAAAGTGGTGACCTTAATGGTCAATCACCAGAAACCATGATTTTAAAACATGCTATTGTGTTTATGGAGGAAACATTTTAAGCAAGGCAGTGAGTGGTGGTTTGGAACAATGGCAGGTATGAAGGACTTGCTTTATATGCATACTATGTAGTCTAACTTAAGAAAACGTTCTTAGAAGAGATTGAAGGTGGATTATGTAACTCAAAGGTTACCATGGAAAGGATTAAAGTAAAGACTGAGATCTATTTAAAAGCCACAGTCATGAAGATATTAAAGATGCTACATGCAAAACCCTAGTAGCTGGAGTAATGAATACAGTGCCAAAGAGGATAGTGTTCTGAGAAAAATTTAGGAGATCTCCACATTATCTAATTACAGGGAAATACATCATTTATTTATTTTTTAATTAAAAGAAATCATTCTAAACCCTGTATAGGATACATTGATACTTCAAAAGCCTTTGAAGGAATTTGAGATTATGCAAATATATGTCAAGTAAATACCTAGATTAGAAATAGTAGCAGGAATAATGTAAGATTTGTTGAGCAGAGCAGGAATCAGATAAGAAGCAATGAATCCTATGCCTCCTTTCATGCACATATCCTCACCATTCTCTGTCAATATTTACTAAAAAACTTCTCCATTTTGGTAGTCTATGCTTGAAAATATTATTTTGACGAAGGTTTTAGAGTATGTTTATTAAAATGAAAACTCCATTCTGGTGGGCTACGCTTGAAAATAAGATATTGACAAAAGTTTTAGGGTATGTTTATTAAATTGTTAGAGTATTTTGGTGGGCTATATTCTTGATTCCTTAAATGATTTATTCAAATGTATTGTGACTAAATAAATGAATAACTATTTAGTCATTTTTATTTGTGTGACTAAATAATTTTTAATCAATGACCAAACTAGTAATTTATTTACTCATTTCTAGCTAAGTTGCAAAAACTGAGAATAATTTAGTCAGTTTTAGTTGTTGTGACTAAACTTTTTAGTCTCCTAGTCATTTATTTGCCAAATTCTACTAGTGTGTGCTTCCTTGTGCGATTAAGGATCTCTCAATGTTGAGGGGCCCTTGGGATAATCTCGTCATAATAAGTGACACATTGCATCTTTAACTAAAAGGATAAATCTATATTGACATTAGCAATGATGATTCTAACTTGTTTCTCCTTAGGAATGGGCCACTTGCTCTTACTAGCTTGCTACCTCCATCGTTGTAGGAAGTTTGCGATCAAGTTCAATATTCTTATTTTAGGAGTCTAACGGTTGGAAATCATAGTAAAATCAGAATTTAATAAGTTTTGGAATTAGTATTTTAAAGTGTTTTTTTAGTTCATTAACTTCAGACTATCTTCTCTTTTGTAGGGGTGGTTGCATGCCAAATATTTTTGGTGTAAAATATCATAATTATTAGATTTTGTTACATGTCTATGAATAAAAATTATTGGAGAGTGAGTTTGATATGTTTTGAAGATCTAAATAGTCAAGCTTGGTAAAGAAAAATTATGTAAGATAATATTAGTCCAGAAGAAAATGAAGAAACACTTGATAGATTGTGGGCTAGATTGAAAAGAAAGGGTGATGGGAAATGTTATTGTCCTTACAATAATTGCAAGGGCTTAAAGAGGAGACAACTTTTAATCACAACAACTGATAAACATTGTAGGCAGCATGGTCACATTGAAGGGGAGCATGATTATCATCCATTGGTAAGTTGTTCATTATATGTGTTTATATTGATTGAATTTGTAAATGTTTATATCATTTTAACATTATATATATATATATATATATATATATATATATATATATATATATATATATATATAATCACTTGATAATGATCATGGTTTATTTTTGTCTATTATTATTCGAAAGGTGGGGCATCCTAGGGCACATGATATGGATTATCACAGCCTGAAGAATGTGGTTTTGCAAGTGAATGAACATGGAGTTGTGAATATCGAAGATGATCATGCACCAAAAAACACAGTTGAAGATGATGGTACAAATGCATTTATCCATGACACATTTAGTGGCAGAGCTGATCATGATCTCGAGATGACTTTCATGATGTTCATAATTCACCTATACTTGAGAAGGCATACAATCCCCTTTATGAAGGCTCGCAAACAACTCTTCTCTTTTTTGTATAGTTTTTGTTGAGCTTGAAGGTTATGAATGGTTTATCAAACATAGTAATCTCACGAATGTTAAGGTATGTCATATATGTAGTCTTTTTTTATCTATTTTAATTGTTTTTAGTTCATCACTAGTAAATAAAGGATGAAATATGTACCATTAATATTCTTTATATTAACAAATTATTTTTTGTTGTAGATTTATTAGTGAATTTTCGTTACCACTGGTCGTGCCCACAAAAGGATATAAAAATCACAGCAAAACATATCCTAGAAATTGGACATTCCAACAAGTGACTAATATCTTTTCATGGTCATTCATTTACTTGTCAAACCAGGGAATGTATACTTGAAATGGAGCGGCACTATATGTGCATTAAGAACCCGTTTCAATCACAACCTATCAAAAATAAATATTTGGAAAGAATTCTACCTACGTTATAGTAAAGTAATGCAAAGTTCTCTTAACTCAACCATAATTTAACCAAAGCAGAAATCATAATAGCTATGATTGAGAAACAAACTATGAACTGGCCTTATGCCACAGGAACAGACACATGGATGGATTCTCGATGCTGTAGGAACAATATAAGACTGAGTTTGCATAAAAACTTCAAGAATGAAATCAAACTTATGATCAACAGAAAATGAATGAATAACTAACTAACTACATATACTTACTAAGTGGGCCTCCTTAGCAAGCATCAACTAATATATGCTAGTATTGAACTCAGAATGGTGTACATTGTTCTGTTCGTATGAAAACTAACACAAAACTCTATCTCTTATCATACATACTCTGCCTTTTTATTATCATACTAACTTTTACATGATATCCTTTCTATCTCGTTATGCTTGCTCACTCACATAGGAGGAACACTTATTTAAATTAGGAAAACAAATAACTAACTAACCCTAACAGACAAAGACGTGGATGTAAATGTATCCTGGAATCGAGGAATAGACTACATAAATGAACTTATCTGCTCAACACGGTTTAGAGAGAATTCAACATTCCATTCTTTCCAAATTAATTGACATTTAAATTCCTTCCAAACAATTTCGGTCAAAGAGTCCTCGCTAGAATAACTTCCTTGAAGTCGTGCAGGAAATGGACTTTATTGCAAGGCCGAGATCAGCTATGCTTGACTTGTTCATAGTTTTTTTAATAACCTACAAAACACCAGGCAATTGAAGTGAAAGGAAACATGCATGGAAACTACATGATATTCATTTATTAATCACATATCAAATTTACTTCATTATTCAAAAAATACATGCGTTATACCAGTCATTTGGGAAGTCAAATAGGGTAATAAATATAGACATATCAACATGATAGACTGTAGGAATATAAAAGTGTATTGCCACAGGATATCCCCCAATAAAAGGTTTCTAAAGAGTTAAACAACCATGAACAACAAAAGTTAGGGTATTAAAAGTACACCATGATACCCAAATTATGAGCATATTTTGGGCTCATCATTTGCCCCCTACTTAACCTAATGCTGGTCCTTGAGCATTAAAATTTCTAGTGGTCTCTTTGAAATCAGTGGTTGAGGCATGACCCTAAAATGAAGTTCTGAATTTGTAATAAAAACCTCTGAAACTCTACCACCTTTCATACCTATGAGCTTGTGTATCTTCATTAATATTTGTAGCTTGGTAGAGATAAAGAGGCCACATCAGCACAAGAGGTCTAAATGTCAAGGGAAACCATAATTCAAACCTCTCTTGAATGCCCAACTGTATGTATCTTTTTGATATTCTGAGAGTTACCATAAAATTCAGGGGATTGTGATGCTCAGACCTTCTTAACCCAATAGTCAATCTCTCCCATCTCTTCTCAATTCTGGAGTATGATAGCTTCCAAAATGAGTATGTTTGTTCTTGAAACTCATTATACACCTATTTTCTGAGATCAAATATTTTCATCCTGACTGTACCATTATTGAGGCCATATGCCATGTAAGCTAGGTTTTCAACATTGTATAGGGGTCTAAACTCTCAAGGCGCAATGGAATAGGTTCATCCCTTTCAGCTTCTTCATATGCTTCCAATTGCCTACCATAATTAGCTTCGTTTGCAGCCCAAGACATGAGTGATCTTAAATGAATGTCACCAATGTACATAAGTGGATTCCACTCTGTTTCAGAGGGAATTATAACGCCATGTAAATAAAATTTGCACAAATAATTCCTTAGCCAATTAGTAGCCGCCTAGTATGCATCATAGAATTCTTTAGCAGTGTGAATAACAGGATCTAGATTCTTGGAAATTCTCGTTAATTGGAACCACAAAAATTGTTACTTGAGACACATAGCATTAACTCTAGGCGGTGGTCTACACTTCATAATCTTATTAGTTATTGTCATCATTTCATCCATTTTCTTTTTCATCTCTTGGATTTCCTATTTTTTCCTTTCAATTTCTCTTTTCAGTTTCTTCTTTTCTTCCTCCCAAAGACTTTGTTGCATTTTAGTCTTGGCTAGGTGGCGGAAACTCAAGAGCTGCAATGTGACTGGTCTCCATGTGATTCTAAGATATTCCAAGAACTCAATCAAAAATGTCTTTTTGTAGACAACCATGGCTTGACAAGTTTCAGGGGGTAATGAAGCTTCATTGGCCACTTCTAATTGTTCAGGCTATTCTTCCTCTTGCTGTAGTGGAAAATATTGTGGTTCCTCTGAAATTTCTATAGCTGTAGCAGCCAAGTCATCGAGACTTGGTACCCCCCTTTCATTATGCTCAAATTCCCTTGTCTCAATTTTCTCTTCTTCAGGAATAACAAATGGACTCTGTGCAGCATTCTCAGATACATCCTGAGAGACATTATGTTCAGAACCTACAGATTCCTCTGAAATTATGATAACTTCAGATTGAGGTGAAGCAGGGGAGACTTTTCATTATTTTCTCATTGAAACTCTCCTTGGAAATGTTGTAGCTATCAGAGGTTCTCTCATAGCTTTCCTCTTTCTAAATTGCCTAAAGGGATTTGCCTTATCAAAAGATGATGGTGAACTTGTGGTGGCAATAGGCATTGTTGTAGGATAAATTGTTGTAGGAGAAGATGTTGTAGGAGTAGAGCATTGCCTTTTTTGAGGATGAGGGTCAGATTCTGGGGTTTGTTCTGCCCCAGATGACTCTTCTGCCCTTGTTTTTCCTTTTTCTCTCCTATTGGCATACCTAGTTTGCACCCAGGCAGAGGATTCTAGTGTGAAGGTTGCAAGAGCAGATGACCCTTTCCCTACTTTCCTACTGGTAGATGCTATTTTCTCTTTCCTTTTCTTAGGTTGTGGAGCAAGTGCCCAAGGGGGTTTTGGAAGTTGCCAGCTCTTTTAGGCAACAAATTCTTGCTAGGAAAGAGGTGAAATATCTCTCAAAGAGCATTCAATCAATAGTTTTATAAGGACATGGTGGGAAATAGAGTTATCCTTCCCCTTTTGGGTTTCATGGGCACATTGTTCCAGAAATTTTAACAAAAAGTTTGGGACATTAGTAGCTAACCTATGCCTCATGTGACTCAGCAATTTAAAATGGTAGGAATGAAGGTAAGAAAAATGACCTTCACATGTTAAGTACCTGATTATAAAAGCAACATATTCTGGATATGGGGGAGGCAACGATACTCGCTTGCATCCTTGCTTACAGAACTCCAAGGGTCCATCTGTTGGTACTGTAAATTCTGCCCTAGCAAAAACAACATCTGAAGAAAAATTATCTCCTACAGCTAGAAGCCCGGTTACCTCTACAATTCATTCCTTAGATATAGCTATTGTTAAACCCCATATTGTAGCCTCTCCTTCAGAAAGGGTTCTTAAAAGTTCACTTGCGGCTTCCTCATTGAAAGTATCTAATCTCAAAAAGTAGTTCAACCAACCATAGAGGCTGAATGCTTGAACTGTTTGAGGATTCTATGTCAATATCTCATGAGCTACAGGCTCATGTCTTATTAGTTGACCACCCATATTCACAATTGTCTTAGCTAAAACTTAAACTCTTTTTTGAAAATCCAAAGAAAACTTTTTACTTTTTTGCTCTACTTTTTCTGCCCTGTTGTCACTTTCTCTTCTTTTCCAAGAATGAACCCAAAAGATATTTGCATGCAATGATTGTTACAACTACTTAAACAAGTAGTTTTAATTGTGATTTAGGATGAAAAATGCAGTCATATTTGGAAAGTACAAGAAAATAATAAAAAAAATATCTGAATAGTTGTGACAATAGTGTAAGTGAAATGGATTATCCCTCCTAATTAAAATATGACATGTGTCGACACATGTACTAAAGAATAGGTCAAGATCAGGCAATTATGACTGATATAGACATAGTAGTAAATGAATAAAATGAAATAAATCAATGATGCGACAACAAAATATATCACATACCTTTCAATAAATGTGTGTACGTGTTGAGAAAGATGATGGCTTCAACATGAAATGATAGTTGGGAATGAAATCATAATTAAGGGTGGTGCGGATGAATGAGTTGGATGGGTGACATAGACATATGAGATGTATGGATGGAATGAATGGATGGGATGAAAGATAAGGAAGTGAGATGTGGCAATGAGTGGGAACAAAGAAAAAGGATTTCCTTAAAAAGGAAACCTTTTTATGAGCATGCATTGTAACATTATGGTGAAGCTAGAGGAGAAAGGCTAAAGCCTTTTGCTGCAGGAAGATTAGTGGTAGGATCCTAAACAAACTATTGCATAAATTCTTCTTTTGTGATTGGCTTACGATACAACCAAAGATGGTGTCCATTAACTAGTAGCTTGAATCGAACAAGATCAATTGTGACTAATTGAACTGAACCATTATCAAATGCATTCTCAATTTCATATGGGCCAAGCCATTAGGTGGTTAGTTTACCTTGATTTTCTTTATACCTCAAGTTATAGAGCAACATCTAATCACCAGCAGAGAATTGCTTAGTTTTGATATGTCAGTCATGCCACTTTTTCCTTTGCTGTTGTATGATTAATGTATGCTGCAAGGCTACTTTTCTGATTTCATCTAGTACATTTAGCTGTAGGAGTCGTTCCTTTTGGGCTTCAAAAATGTTAATATTAAGCTCTAAAGCAGTCCTCAAGGTCTTGTGCTCAAATTCTATTTGCAACATGGCAGTCTTTCCATAGAGTAATTCAAAAGGAGTAAACCATGTAGTTGTCTTCCATGTTGTCCTATAGGCCCAGACAGCTTCAAGAAGTCGATTGCTCTAATATTTCTTGTGTAGCTGAACTATCTTTGTAAGTATCGCCTCAATTTCTCTATTGGTAACTTATGCTTGACCATTGGCTTGAGGGTGATAGGGGCTAGACTTCCTGTGTCAAATCTTGTAATCATTCATTAGTGCATTGATTAAATAGGATGTAAATTGAGCTCCTTGATCTGTGACAAGTTCCCTTGGGACTCTGAACCAAGTAAAGATCTGCTCATACAAGAATTCAGCAACCTTGTTGTCACGGTCATGAGTCATTGCTTTCACTTCCACCCATTTGGTTACATAATCAGTACAAACTAAAATATATGATTTCCCATTGGATGGAGGATCAATGGGTCCAACAAAATCCATGCCCCACTTATCAAAGGGACTGACTACCACTTGAGGATATAGGGGCATTTCATCAAACCTTGTTGGTCTTCCCATGTGTTGACATCTATCACATTTTCTGGTATAGGCTGCAACATCTCTATGTAGTGTATGCCAATAGTATCTAGTAGTAAGCACCTTCATAGATGTTCTTTTGCCTACAAAGTGCCCACCACATGGCTCATCATGACAAGCATGTAGTATGTCATAGGTTTCATCTTCCCTTACACATCTTCTCATGACTTGGTTAGGTCCTATGTAGAATAAACAATCTGCAATCCATGAAAAGTTAAAACTTTTCTCCACCAACAATTGTTTTTCCTTTGGGGAAAAATGGGCTAGAATCTGGTTGACTCCCAAGTAATTTGCAATATTTGCATACCATGGGCTACGAGCAACAATGAAAAATAGATCTTCATCAGTAAATCTATCATCAATTACCTCTAGTGTGCCAGGTGTAGTCATTTGAAGCCTTGATAAGAAATCAACCACTACATTAGCTCGTCCTGGTTTATCAATGATTGTGATATCAAATTCCTGCAACAATAGGAGCCATCTTGCTAATCTGCCAGATATGGTAGGCTTATTCATGAGGTACCTTATTGCTCAAGAGTAGTTGAAACATATCTTCTTGATATCATCCCAAGGCAATTGGGTTATATCACCTTCTCCCATCAGGTCCAGTGCATCTATACAAGTATCACTGATTCCCCTTAGAAAAAGTAGTTTATGAGATTCTTCATTGAGAGTATGGTTTGAATTCTTTTTCAGGGAAAACAAGAATCTTGAGATATAGTCTTCCAAGCTTTCATCCTCCTTTTGTTGAATTCTAAATATATCATCTCCCTTACTACCACTTTTACAATATTCATTGTATTTCTCAAGAAATTTTGTTTGCATGACTGCCCAACTATCGAAAACATCCCTTCCCAGACTCATGAACCATCTAAGAGCTCCTTCCTTCAAAGTAGAAGGAAAAAAATTTAGCTTGTGAGGATCTAAAGTGTAATCATAGCTGTGACAGAGGATGTCAAACTTGAACAAGAAAGTGTATGGGTCCTCTGTAACTAATCTATAGAACTTGGGGAGTAATGACGAAGGAATATTTTTAAGGTTATCATTGTCTTTCTAAGAAATGATGGGAAACTCAAAAGTAGGAGGTTGATTAGGTGGATTTCGTGCCATATTTTCCTAATGGAGTATTAGAGAAAATGGTTTTTCCATAGGTTCTTTGTCAGCTGGGTCAAATGGCAATTCAACAAAAAGTTTTCAACAAATGGATTGATATCTTGGTCTCCTTCTTCCTCAAATAGATAATAAGCTGGTTTAGGATTATTATCAATGAATGGAAGGTCAAGAAGGAATCTTCCCAGTGCATCCCTTCTTCTATGCATGCAATAGAATGAATGGTGAATTGAAGGATTTTAAAAATGTTTGAATAACAGACTAAACTACTGGTAAAAATGACTTTTAACAGGTTCTTAGCTTGACACCATCCCCAACAACAGTGCCAAAAATGGTCGCACCCACAAAAGGATATGAAAATCATGGAAAAACCTATCCTGGGAATTAGACATTCCAGTAGGCGATTAATATCTTTTCATGGTTGTTCATTTACTTGTCAAACTAGGGAACGTATACTTGAAATGGAGCGGCATTGTATGTGCACTAAGAACTAGTTTCAGTCACAACCTATTGAAAATAAATACTTGGAAAGAATTCTACCTATGTTACAAGAAAGTAATGCAAAGTTCTCTTAACTCAACCATAATTTTACCAAATCAGAAATCATAACAGCTACAACTAAGAAACAAACTATGAACTGGCCTTATGTTGCAAGAACAAACACATGGATGGATTCCTGATGCTGCAGGAACAATATAAGACTAATTTTTTGTTGGATTTATGGATGCACAGTCCTTGAAGCTACAGTCTTAGATGTAGGACCTTTAAGCCAAGAAAGATAATCAACCACCTAGAAAGTGTTGCAACTAGGCATGCACAATGGAGATTCTATATTGATATGATATGATATCTAATTGATATCTGGATATATTACAAATGTACAAGATGCTTGATTATATAGGCAAGAGCTAAACCCTAATATTCATGAGATGTTGCCATGTGTCTTGATCTAACAACATGTGACAACATGTGAACCCTAATGGTGATGATCATTAAATGATGAGATAAGTTCTAGAAGGAATCTTATCTCCTACAAATAAGGAAGGGAATATTATCCCATTTATTAAATGATTTATCTAATAATGTAACCTAGGACTTAACTAATTAAATGCAAGACCTAAGTTAACTTATGCTAGTGTAATAATTAATTAATTACACCAACACCCCCCATAAGTGCAACTTAGGGAGGAAAATGCAATGATTATGCAAGATGATGATGGGTCCCGGCTACGAGGCCATGTTAGGTACCCATGTACATGATAGATGCAAAAAATCTCCCACAATCGGAGAAAAGGGGAAAACCCAATGGGAACAAAACCCCTCTCCAAAAAGGAGATGAAAATGCAGAAATGTGAGATAGGATGGGAAGGATGGAGGACTCCCAAATACCCCCCAAGTACACCATCCATCACATGGATACAAAACAATCAATGCCCCCCCATAGGAGGTAAAGAGAGAGACAAAATAGCCCCCCCAAAAGATGATATCACCTGCAAGAAAGGTAAGTGTATGAAGATAGAACAAGATCCAATGTCGACAAACAACTTGTCTCCCTTTCAAAAGAAACAAAACCAACTGCAAGTGGAGAAATGCTTCCCATTCCAGATAGGAATTGAAGGAAGGAAGGATGAACATGGATGATGATGTCTCTGAACTCTGCTCAAATGTCTCCTTTCCTGATGAAGAAAAGGCCACAATCAATGAAGAGAGTGACAAACTAGGATGATGCAGAAACTAATGTTGAACAATATCCAAAGACAAAGATATGATGAATGTGATGGAGACTTGATAGCCCCCCCTGAATGAAGTTTCCTCAAAACCACTGAAAGAAGTCTAAAGCAACGAAGGTGTCCAAACCACAAATCTCCTGCTAGGAAGAAGCAAATCCAATGGTGGATGCTGAAGAAACCTCAAGTCTTGAATGGAATGACAAGGAAGAAGTCTCGGATATGAAATATCTAAATAGAGGAGTGATACCCCCTCAAGAATGTTCTCCAAACCTGTAGAAGTGGCCAAGGCAATGATACCTGAAACAAAGCCATCATGTGATGTCGAGTCTAAAAAACTAAATGTGTCTTGATCAATGATGATAGTGGAAGCCTCAATCAATGAATCTGGACAAGGAATCATTGATTGTGAAGGAATACCAACTGTCTCTGATGAAGAAAAAGTACTGAAAGGTACCTTGTCAACCTCTTCGGAAAGATCAAGGTACTTAACTTCCTGTATAAAAATAGCATCATGGGGAACTTGATCTGAAGCAAGACATTCTGAATCATGATCATCAAGGAATGGTGGAGTATCTGAATCTCTGTAGATATCCCAAAGCTTAGTCCAAAGAATGTGAGGACAATCACAATGATCAATAGAACTCAAAAACATCACAATCAACTTGCATAGAAATGATCTCCAAAATAGTGTATCTGCTGCAACTCCAAGCAAGTTCATGAATACCTTCACTTGGATGGGGAACAATACCAAATAGATGTGGAAACAAATCAAGTGATTGAAGATGGTGGCAAATCCCATCTCGCCATTGGGAATAGTTACCGTTGTGCAACATAACTAGAGAAGGAGAGAAATATGCAAGCCCCATAATGAAATTTCTTCACAAGAATACAAATAAACTGACCTTCAAAAGCAAATAAAGACTTCCAAATATGATGTACAACTGAAGTGATGCAACCCAGATCAAACAAAATTGTCCCAAGCTTCAAAATAACTAGGTTATTGATCAAATGCACCAAATTGAAAAAATCACATGCAAGAGTACCTAGAGCTGAAACTGATCAAGGGCTCTAGATTGATGAAAAAAGCTCTAAATCACCTTCCTGATGCCACTGGAATCACTGAAATCTGATGAGCGATTGCCAAGATACAAGCTTTTATGTCCAAATTAGGGTTTGGACTTCAATTGAATGTAGAAATGTCTGCGAGCAAAATTTCATAGAATTCCTATCACCTCTAGAAAGTACACAAAATTCCCTTTCTGATGGTATATTGTTTGCAAAAGATTGATACCCTGGGTGAAAGTTATGATCAAATGAAAAAAATGCCCTAATTAGGCACCTACAGGCTAAATAGGATAAAAAAAGTAGCCCCTCCGGGCTTAGCACCTGGTCGTACATGTGACCACGGTGGTTGAGCTGGAAAAAAAGAAGGGCCACTGGGTAGAGCAGTGGCGGGGCGGCTGTCGGGCGGCGACAGGGTAGCCCCGCTGGCCGGAGAGACCACCGGTAGAGGATATACTAGTGGGAGGAGAAGCATAGGCCAACGGGAATGAACTCTGGCAGTCGGGCTTGGATGGTGGTCAGCAGTAGGGGAACGAACGTCGACCGGCCAGGAAACAAACTCTGGCGGAGGGCGGAATCCACGGCAGTCATTAGTCAGCAGGAGCTGATGAAGACGGTCGAGAACAGGCCATAGGAAGCCGACAGTAGAGACTCATCCGGTCAGTCAATGAAAGAAGTACTCTGCCCTACAATAGCGATGAATGCGGCCGATGGAAATTCTCTGTAGACTAATAAATAACAGTGGCTGAAAAAATAATATTTTTTGAATATTGCCACAAATGGCAATTCAAAAAATGTTGATGATATGAAATTCCAACGAGATTTAACAGATAAAACCCTGAAATTTTTGAATATTGCCCATCGGAAATTCAAAAAAAAATTTAGAATCACATGCCAATGGGGAAAAATATAATGTTGGTGATTAAAAAATCAAAACCCCCACAAATATGCTGATATGAAATGCCGACAGCGAAATAAATTGGCAGGTCGCCCGAAATTTTTTTTTGCAACTATCGAAAAAAGATTTTTTGCCAAGTAATAAAAGATATTAGCCCAATTTTTCTAAAATGAAAAGTGGCCTACGTATAAAAAAAATTTGCCTCAGAGGACAACTGATTAGGATGATTTTTTGCTGCAAATTGTACTGATAGTACGATTGATTTTGCAAACCCTAAAAATACCTTTGAAGCTCCCAGGTTGATGTATCTGATTTTGATGAATGGGTAGGTGATCCTAGGGTTTCAAGGCCTTCTAAAGAAAATGGTGAGCTCGGATCTGACTCAATCTACTTCAGAAATCAGCTTGGTCCCCGGGTGGAAACAAGTAGCCTTCAATGGAAACCTTCAGCCTGCAAGAATCTTGCACCCCAACTTTCTTGATCGAGGGTTGACGTTTCACTGGATAAGCTCTGATACCATGTTGGAGCTGAGATATAGCTCTGATACCATGTTGGGATTATGGATGCACAGTCCTTGAAGTTGCAGTCTTCGATGTAGGACCTTTAAGCCAGGAAAGATAATCAACCACCCAGAAAGTGTTGCAACTAGGCATGCACAATGGAGATTCTATATTGATATGATATGATATCTAATTGATATCTAGATATATTTCAAATGTACAAGATGCCTGATTATATAGGCAAGAGCTAAACCCTAATATGCATGAGATGTTGCCATGTGTCTTGATCTAACAACATGTGACAACATGTGAACCCTAATGGTGATGATCATTAAATGATGAGATAAGTTCTAGAAGGAATCTTATCTCCTAAAAATAAGGAAGGGAATATTATCCCATTTATTAAATGATTTATCTAATAATGCAACCTAGGACTTAACTAATTAAATGCAAGACCTAAGTTAATTTATGCTAGTGTAATAATTAATTAATTACACCAACAGTTTGCACAAAAACTTCAAGAATGAAATCTAACTTATGATCAACAGAAAATGAATGACTAATTAACTAACTACAGATACTTAATAAGTGGGATCCCTTAGAAAGCATGAACTAATTATGCCAGTATTGAACTTAGAACTTCATCAAATTGTATTCATAAACTCAGAATGGTGTACATTGTTCTATTCATATGAAAACTAACACAAAACTCTATCTCTTATCATACATACTCTGCTTTTTATTATCATACTAACTTTTACATGATATCCTTTCTATCTCATTATGCTTGCTCACTCACGTAGGAGGAACACTTATTTAAATCAGGAAAACAGCTAACTAACTAACCCTAATAGAGAAAGACGTGGATGTAAATGTATCTTGGAATCGAGGAATAGACTAAATAAATGAACTTATCCACTCAACACGGTTCGGAGAGAATTCAGCATTCCACTCTTTCCAAATTAATTGACATTTAAATTCCTTCCCAACAATTTTGGTCAAAGAGTCTTCGCCAGAATAACTTCCTCGAAGTCATGTAGGAAATGGAAATTATTGCAAGGCCGAGATCAGCTACGCTTGACTCGTTCATACTTTCTTCGACAACGTACAAAACACTAGGAAATAGAAGGGAAAGGAAACATGCATGGCAACTACAAGATATTCATTTATTAATCACATATCAAATTTACTTCATTATTCAAAAACTACATGCGTTATACCAGTAATTTGGGAGGTCAAATAGGGTAATAAATATAGACATATCAACATGATAGGCTATAGGAATATAAAAGTGTATTGCCACATGATATCCCCCAATAAAAGGTTTCTAAAGAGTTAAACAACCATGAACAAAAAAAGTAAGGGTATTAAAAGTACATCATGATACCCAAATTGTGAGCATATTTTGGGCTTATCAACAACCATCAAATATTTTACCTCACTCATACCAAGATTCATTTTTGTTATCAACAATAACATTCCTCCATGGATGTCAATAAAGAGGCAACACATAATGTTGTCAATGATTGTTACGGGTATTTATTTACATCAATTTTCTTGAACGTAGTAGCATCTCATTTGTCTTATTTGGTGCATAATGACTTATATTTTTCTCATTCAATAGTCATATACTTTAATTTATATATATTGCAGTAAAATGATTATAATAATTATGTAATGTTTATGTTCATTCAACTAGGCAAGTACCAAGTTAAAGATATGAATGTATATATCAAGCCTTTTATTGATGAGTTACTAAAGCTATGGAATGACATCACTATGTATGATGTCTCTAGACCAATAGGACAAAGACAATTTCAATTCCATGTAATGCTTGTATGGACAATTCATGATGCCTTAGGGCTAACACATTTTTGTGTTATGTTATAACATTTGACTGTGCTTTAAAAATATTTTATTTTATGAAGTAGATATCATGCATGTTTTTAAAATAATCTATTCATTATATATAATTATAAAAATTGACATATTTAATCCAATTATATATGATCTTTCAGGTCTTGAAACAAAGGAAAAATTTGCATGTCCAATTTGTGGTCCAAAGATGAAATCTTTGTAGTTCAAAAAGTTTAGGAAAGCAGGTGTTTGATGAGTATAGGCACTTCCTCCATAGAAATCATAAGTATTGAACTACTGAAAAACATATTTTCAATGGGAAAGAAGAGACTACATCAAAACCATGAAGAACGACACCTCGCCTATAGAAGTTGGAAGATAATACAATTAGTCATCAAGGTTATACATCTAATCAAATTGTTTATCTATCATATATTATATGTTTTGAATTTATATTTTTATATTGTGTTGCGTTTACTCATGTTGTAATTGAAAATGAATGTCGTTGTTAATTTTTTTAACTTATATGCTTCATTAAGGTCATCAAGGCATTAATGGGTGGCTTCCACAGGGACTGAAAAGTTATCCCAAACAATTTAATAGGTTTCCCTACTATGAGCAGCTACAAATTGTGCATTTGTTTGATACAATGCATATCAAAAATAATATAACAGAAAAATTATGGAAAATATTGGATGGAAGGCATGACAAAGAAAAAATCATCAAAATTTGTAGTGACATTCAGGAAGCCAATCATGCAATGAAAAATATCATTCAATTAAATAGCAATGGAGACCAAATTAATATGAGTGCCCTTCCTTAGTTATTAATAGAGCAACAAAGCAATGCTATAAAAGAAGTCATATGAAAAATTTGATTTCCCACAATATTTGTTGTAAACATAAATAATATAATAACAAAGAAAGGTGAATTTGGGTTAGGGATGAAAATGCATGATTAACATACCTTCATTAAGGTAATTATTTTGGTATATTATATACACTTGTATAATGCATGTACTTTTCAGTATATTATATTTCCTACTTTTGGAAAAATAATGAAAATATCATTTTATAATTGTTATAGTACGTTATACGTCTATCTCTCTTAGACAACTTTGACAACAATGTCAATCAAGTTATATATGATCTTGGAAAATACATGAGGTAAGTAGCAATATTTGTTCATTTTTTTTGTATACATCTTATAATTTCCATTTGTTTTACTTTTTATGTAATATATTGTATATTTTTGTTAAATCTCGTTAATATATTTGCACCTTGAATCACTTGTAGATGGCTACCATCTAAAGAAATCCATAAAGAAGATAAAAATTATTGGAAGAGAAAATTGTCTTGTCTAATGTGTGAAATGCAAAATTTTCTACCTTCGACATTTTTCAATGCACAAGAGTCCCACTACCTCATACACCAAGTTGAGGAGATTGAATTGTTTGGACCTATACACACAAGGTCAATGTGGATGGTTGAGAGGCACTTGAAATTTTTGAAGGCTTTGGTTAGACAAAGAGCACATCCTAAGGGTTCTATGGTGGAGGGATAAATGGTATACTAGACCATAGTGTACATTAGTGAATATCTTCCTAATTTTGTAGAAAAGATCCATGTAGATCACATTTGGGATACCAACTGCATTAACAAATTTGAAGGGGAGTACGTGATGGGGAAAGGTAGATTGAGGAAAGTGAGAGGTAATTATAAGATGGTCATGGAGATTAATTGGAATACATTTTACATATGATTTTTATGTATATTGTACTTATTTAATTTTTAATCTTCAATATACATCAATTATAAATTAAGGTTGTATATTGTGGTATTTAACTAATTATACGTCATTTGTGAATTTCAAACTTTTTTGATACAGTTGGTCGAGAGTGGGATGCGCTACATTTGTACGTTGGAAACAATCTTGATTGGATGACAGTATGGATTGAATGATGTCAACAATCTAGTTGTGCATTAACATGGGAAGGTGTGGCTTCATTGGTTAAAGAAGCTCATCATAATGGAGATTCCAATGTTACACAAAGGGAAATTGATTTAAAGTATGGTTTAAGAGATAAATAGTTACGTATAAATATATTAATCGCCCATATTATTTAATTATTTTCAATTATATTGATGTATATATATGTTGAGATTTTTTTCTTTTCATACATTCGGCCAAGAATAAATATTTTTATCAACTAATGATATTGTAATAATTTTTACATGTTCGACATATTGCAGGTGAAACACCACAAGGCTATGTGGTGCAATGGTTGTAAATTTTGAATCAAAATGTTGGATGACATGAAGAAAAATTGTGATTCTAGTATAACTATAGTTTTTTAGGTGACTAATGTTTCATCTAAAAGTGGCATACATTCAGAAGTATCAGAAAATTGATACTATGGGATTTTGGATGATATACTTGAGTGTGACTTTAAGTCCTTCAGATTAATTATGTTCATCGTCCTATGGTACAGGCTATGACTGAATGAAAATGATCCTGAGAGAACTATTATTGAACATGGTAATGGATTTACCATGGTTAATACAAGGTTGATCGAGCAAGCTGGAAATGAGCCCTATGTTCTTCCAAGCCAATGTGAGCAGGTATTTTACTCAGAGGTTCCAGGTAAACTGGGCAGGTCATTTATTGTTAAACATGATCCAAGAGGAAGGACGATAAAGTATAATGTGGTGGAGGAAGAAGATATCGAAGAACTAGAAGATGATGTAGATGATGATCAGGATCAACAATTATTTGATGATGTCCCTGACAAAGATGTTGAAGAGGAGGAACTAGATCATGATGATGTAGGAGCTAATTTTCATGAAGATGATATCCATGTGGATGATGACATTATTGAAACTGATATTGATGATGATGATGATGATATGACCAATACTTACAATGTCGAATCTGGATCAGATGATATAAACAAAGTTGAATGAAGAAGAAGATCGATGAGATTGAAATGTATGATTTATGCGATTATATTATCTATTTGATATTAATTTCTTGATAGAATTATATTTGAATTATGGGCTGATGCAAGAAGTTGGGTCCACAAAAAGCTCAAAAAGTGGAAGTGTTTTTTTTTTTAGAATTTTTCACACTTAGACTAAAAATTTAAGGCACTTACACAATTAATCTTAAAAAAAGTCATTAATATGAAATTTTGAATTTTGAATCTAGTTTCCAAATATGTAATTTATTCAAATACCCAAATTATAAAATTAAAATTTGATAGGGATCTATATTAAAACAAATTTTTAAAAGTCCCTATTCTTTTACCATACTATGCACGTGTACGTACAACACTTTTTGGCCCAAACAAAATTATTTTGCTAATTCCTTTTGTGGAAAGAGAGCTAACAACATGAAGATTGATGAGGAAATTTTTTTTTTTGTTTTTTTATTGATTTTTTATTGGTCTTAATTGTTGTTTTTAAAAATTAGTGTGTACAGACATAATAATTGGATAGGTCTAAAATAAAAAAATTTGAATCTTTTTTTTCATTATGTAGATAATTGTCTAAATATTGATGCCATATAATTCTTTTTAGAAGAAACTTAACCAAAACAAAGTTATTAAAAAACAAAAAACCCTAATATTTTAAGTTCAAGGACTAGTATGCTTAGAAATTAATTAAAAAATAAAAAAATATAATCCAATCTTAATAAAAATTATATATTTGGAAACTAGACATTATGTTCTCTAATGGGTTTTAATTTTATAGATTGATTCAGAAAAAAAGGTCCATTAGTCATATTGCCAAAGTTAGTTTTTCTCCTGAAATTGCCCTGACCTTGTACTTGCAGGTCTAAGCCTAGGTGTTGGGTTACCATGCCTTTTCTAAGCCTAAATTGAAATGAAAAACATCACTTGTGAGTTTCAAACCTTTTGGAACAAGTACAGACTTCAAAATGGTTACCTATTTGAAAAAATGAATGGGTATTTGTTTTAAAGATGAAAAATGACACTTCCTTTGAATGTGGACCCAACTTCTTGATCAAACTCTTATGTGTTTACATAATTAATTCATGACATTTTTAATTTTTATGTAATTACATAATTAATTTAATTATGTACTTTTTAATGTTTGAAAGGTCAGAAAATTAAAACATTTCAATAGTGATGTTAGCAACCTTGAAATTAGTGCGTTTTATGTTTCATGTGATCATAAAAGTTTAAAAAGTCAGTTGTAGAGGTGGTTGTTCAGTGGTTGATGTGTAAAGGACTTTAAAAGGCATAAAGTGTTCATTTTAATGGTTGTTGATGGTTGAGGATTTAAAATGCAAGCTCTTGACATTCAAAAATCTATGTTTTTCTTCAAAAATTTTGTATTTTTCCTGTTATGCAGCACTGTACGGTCACATGCAGCCATATTTTGATGTGAAATCAATTCTAGGTCATGAATTTTTGTGTTAGCTTTGATTTGAATCTGATTTGAGGGCTTAAGGCATTGATTTGAGTTAGAAAGCTTCATTTGTTTGCATACAGCCTGGTTACCATGTTTTTGAGGGTTTTGTAGTCCAAACATGATATAAAGGGGCTCTTATACTTTTTGTGATTACTGTAGCTTGTGTAAGAGGCCCCATGGATACTGTTGCAATTTTAGGATGCATGAATAGGGAATAGGATGAGAAATAAAGAAGGTATAATTGTTGTCCTCAAGAGTTTTGTGAAGAAAAGCATGTGAAATGAGAGGTACTTTCTAGCCTGATTCTTGTTTTATCCTTCATTTACTATAAGAAGTATTTCAAGGCTAGAAGTACAAGTTAGCAAGTTACATATATTTTGCTAGATTCTAAGTACAGTTGTAGAACAACTTGTAAAGTTTGATGGTTTTAAGGAAAATGCAATTTAGGTTTTTAGTCATTCTATAGTAGGTTTTCAATTCATGGGGATTTGATGTTTTAAGATAGTACTAGAATTTGAATTGAAATGATTAATTCAAACTCATGTCTCTCCATTATACATGCATATCTGAATTTTGAATAAGATGATCAAGGGTTGTCTCATTCATCTCACTGTTGTGGTGTGTATTATTTTTGTTTTTCCTTTAATTCAAGGAATTAATTAAAATGCTTGAATGAGATTGTAGGTGGATATGTTCTGTATAAGGATTTGATAAGTAGTATTGGGTTAGAATACATGTTGATGAAATTGTAAAGCAATTTTCTCAAGTATCTTATATGTTCTGTGTTAAATCTTCCATAAACCCTTAGATGTTTATGAATTTGACTACCTAAATGGATATATGGCACTAATCTAAGTTGTACTAATTTGTATGGTTCAGTATTTTGTTTTTATTTAACTAGCGCTTGCTAAAAATTGCAAATCAATGACTATTTTACACTGTGGAATGTGTTGTAGTTATCTCATGCTCTAAATAGTTAAACCCTACTAATGAACAACCAATTCTATTCAGTATTATGCTATGATGTTGAGCTATTAAATGAGATGATTTGTTTTTGTTAATATTGTTAATGATAATGGTGCAAAGGTTGTAAATGCATTAAGGGATCACCCTCCCGGATCTTGCAGAGGCCAAAGTGTAGGAGGTCTTTAAAATCCTTGTCAGTTGGTCTAGGTCCTTTGAGCTGCCCTTGATTGGAATTGGAAATTCCATAGGTAAATTAGAAGACCAACATGGTTATAGTAAAAACAACTAACAAGTAGATGGGAAAGAGATAGAGGGTAGAGGGTTAAGGGTAGAGGGGAGGGAGAGACTTGAGAGAGGGAGAGAGGGTAGTAATGTAAGACTTGAGAGAGAGGGGGAGGGGGAGAGGGAGTGGGAGAGAGATCAAGTGTAGAGGGTTAAGTGTAAAGGATAGATGGTTTCAGGGTTTATAGTTTAAGGGTTAATGGTTTAGGGTTTAGGGTTAAAGGTAGAGGGGAGAGAGATAGAGGGAGTGAGTGAGAGAGAGAGAGACTTGAGAGAGGGAGAGGGGGTAGGAGGGAGATTTTTCATAGAGAGGGAGGGAGGGATGGTTAAGGGTAGAGGGTAGATGGTTTAAGGGTTTAGGGTTAAAAGTGGAGGGGAGAGAGATAGAGGGACTGAGTGAGTGAGAGAAAGACCTAAGAGAGCAAGAAGGGGTAGGAGGCAGAGACTTGAGATAGACTGAGTGAGTGAGAGAGAGAGAGACCTAGGAGATGGAGTGGTGGTAGGAGGGAGAGACTTGAGAGAAAGACATATAGATAAAGGAAGGGAGGGTTAAGTGTAGAGGGTAGAAATTTTAAGGGTTTAGGGTTTATGGTTAAGGGGAGAGAGATAGAGGGAGTGAGTGAGTGAGAGAGAGAGCTAAGATAGGGAGAGGGGGTAGGTAATTAAAGATACTTTAGAGAGAGAAGGAGGGAGGGAGTGGGAGAGAGATAGATGGAGGGAGGGTTAAGGGTAGAGGGTAGATGATTTAAGGGTTTAGGGTTAAGGGTGGAGGGAAGAGAGATACATGGATTGAGTGAGTGAGAGAAAGACCTACAAGAGGTAGAAGGGGTAGGAGGGAGATACTTGAGATAGATTGAGTGAGTGAGAGAGAGCCCTAAGAGAGGGAATGGTGCAAGGAGGCAGAGACTTGTGAGAGAGAGAGAGATAAAGGAAGTGAAGGTAAAGGGTAGAGGGTAGAGGGTTTGAGGGTTTAGGATTGAGGGTTTAGGGTTAAGGGTTAAGAGTTAAAGGGAGAGAGATATAGGGAGTGATTGAGTGAGAGAGATACTGAAGAGAGGGAGAGGGGGTAGGATATTGAAGATACTTTATAGAGAGAGAGCGGGAGGGAGTGGGAGAGAGATGGGAGGGAGGGTCAAGGGTTTAAGGTTAAGGGTGGAGGGGAGAGAGATAGAGGGATTGAGTGAGTGATAGAAATACCTAAGAGAGGGAGAAGGAGTAGGAGGGAGAGATTTGAGATAGAGTGTGTGAGTGAGTGAGAGAGAGAACTGAGAGAGGGAGTGGTGCTAGAAGGGAGAGACTTGAGAGAGAGAGATAAATGAAGGGATGGTTAAGGGTAGAGGGTTTAGGGGAGAGAGATAGAGGAGTGAGTGAGTGGGAGAGAGACCTAAGAGATGGATAGGGGGTAGGATATTGAAGATAGTTGAGAGAGAGAGAGGGAGGGAGTGGGAGAGGGGTAGATGGAGGGATGGTTAAGGGTAAAGGGTGGAGGGGAGAGAGATAGAGGGAGTGAGTGAGTGAGAGAAATATGTAAGAGAGGGACAAGGAGTAGGAGGGGGAGACTTGAGATAGAGTGAGTGAGTCAGTGAGTGAGTGAGAGACCTGAGAGATGGAGTGGTGCTAGGAGGGAGATACTTGAGATAGAGAGAGGGATAAAGGAAGTGAGGGTTAAGGGGAGAGACCTAAGAGAGGGAGAGGGGGTAGGATATTGAAGATACTTGAGACAGAGAGAGGGAGGGAGTGGGAGAGAGATAGAGGGAGGACGAGTTAAGGGTAGATGATAGATGGTTTAAGGGTTTATGGTTAGGGGAGGAGGGGAGAAAGATAGAGGGAGTGAGTGAGATAGAGAGAAACCTAAGAGAGGGAAAGGGGGTAGGATATTGAAGATAATTTAGAGAGAGAGAGGCAAGGAAGTGGGAGAGAGATAGAGGTAGGGAGGGTCAAGGGTAGAGGGTAAATGGTTTGATGGTTTAGGGTTAAGGGTGGAGGGGAGAGAGATAGAGGGAGTGAGTGAGTGAGAGAAAGACCTAAGAGAGGTAGAAGGGGTAGGGGGACATACTTGAGATATAGTGAGCAAGTGAGTGAGAGAGAGACTTGAGAGAGGGAGTGGTGCTAGGAGGGAGAGACTTGATAGAGAGAGAGAAGGATAAAGGAAGGCAGGGTTAAGGGTAGAGGGTAGAGGGTTTAACAGTTAAGGGTTTAGGGTTTA
>VDFB02000013.1:102790487-102850074 GCA_007258455.2 Sequoia sempervirens
AACTTTTCACTATGGTGGCATAAAAATGATTCTTTATACCATGAATCCATGCTCTACATCATAATTTGAAGTTGTTTCCATTCAAATGTTCTTAGTTTAGTTTTTTTGTATGGCTTTGTATGAATACCACATTGTGTTGTGTGTGGATTTGGTTTCAAAGCTCTGTTTCTTCTATTTTTAGTGGTGACATAACTCTAAAATTTGACTTTTGTGCATAATAGGTTAGTGGAAAAATTGAAAGCTCTGAAGGGATTAGAGGTTTGATTGAGATAGATACATGGATATTTAGATCTTTTTGTTGATGGGTGGCTTCAACTTAACCATAAATTTTTTTACCATATGCAGGTATGCAAAAGTTTCTCTACACACATTCATTCTTGATCATAAATGTTGTAAATGATATTAATGCTTCAAACTTAAGATTTGTTTCATTGTTATAATGATCAAAATGTTATACTTTTCTATACATTAAAGCATTCTCTTTCCCCCTACCCTTTTCTCTCTCCCCCCTCCTTTTAAGAATTTTCTTTTTCATAAAAGATTCACATTTCTGTCTCATTTACACAAATTTATCTGAAGAGCTAGGAGTGAACAAAGATATGTAAAATATGATGGATTATGTCTAAACAACTTTCCATCTTATAGCTAATTAAATCCTTAATATTTGAATTGTTTAGAGCTCGAATAATGCTTGTATATGCATGTGTAGCAATAAGGGAGCCTATGTGAAGATTGAAATTTAAAACATTACTTTGGTTTTTTTCCTTAGGCAGTGAAATGATATTTTGAGTAATACAAACCTAAACACACATTGATATTTTTCAGAATTGCATTGAGGAAATTTTTTTCTCTTATACCTACCCTCGGCTAGACATGGAGGTATATAATATTGGTTTCTGGGTTTTTTCTATAAGTAGTTAATTTCACAGAGGAAGACTAAAATCTTCTTAATGTCCTGTCAGGTGTGAAAGCATATGAATCACTTGTTGAAGGAACCATTTTGTATTCATCCAAAATTTGGTTTGTTCTTTTTTTTTTATGTTTCTTTCATGTGTTTTTTTTAGGCTCTAGAGATGTAGCTTGGCTCTTTCCTTTGCATTTTTCATCTATTTTGATGATTACAGTAGATTGTCCTCATAATTTTTCATGTAGATCTATTTGTAACCTTATTTTCTACCAATCAATTTGCAAACTAGTCACATATTAAGGACCATTTCACTGACTTGTAGTCATCTATTACTTCATATGTTGCAGGTTGTGTCTATGTGCTAATAAATCCCGATGATTGTGAGAACTTTAATCCTACAAGTGTACCCAATCTTTCTCAAGTAAAAGTCTTAACTTATTTTATAGTACTTTAAATGGTTAATTGAAGGTGCTTCTTTAGATCTGAGATAGTTGAACCCTAGATTAAAATATGGTATTAGATGGGTAGTATAATGATAAAATTAAGGTCCATTGAACAAAAATTATGAACATAATTTACTGGACTATGAATAGTGTTACAATTATAATTATTTCTCCTTTACCTACCTCTGCATTAATGAAAAAGATAGAAGATATTGGAATTTCATTACATGTCTCATGTATCTGTTAGTATTTTTTTTTTTTTTAAGTTGTTCAAGAGCTTGATTAGGTCAAGAATATGTTCTACAAGCTTTGTTCTCTTGACATTGCTTAGCATTTTCCCTACACATTTTCTCTTCAATCTAGATGCTTCTTAACTCCTTCCCTTATTAGCCCTTGGTTGTTCTCAAGTGTAATTCTTTTTCTATGCATCTTATAGTCTATATGTATGATCATTCATCTCTTATGAAGCATGGATAACCTTTCATGGAATTGTTGTTGTAATTAAACAATTTCCATTGTGAGAATAATCATTTAATTTGTATGGAAGTAAGTCTTTTTCATATTATTTGACTTGGTATTGCAAACTTGTCTTTGCAGGATTCTCTAGGGGGAAATAGAAAAAATGTGATGATAGAGAGTTGTACAACACCATAAATCATTTGGAATTATCAATATATTTCTTATAGAATACTCTGTGCAAGTAAAATGGAATGTTCAATGACAATTGGTCTCAAATTCAAATCTGAATATAAAAATATTATACACAAGAAGATGGTATCTATTCTATGATTTAAAGAACCCTAAAATAAGAAAATTAATAGGTTCCATTTGTTTACTTGCTCTTAGAAACTTGTTTAATTAGTGAGACCCTCAGAATGTCTTGCTGATAACCAATAGTGTTCAAAACTCTTGAAGAGGTTAGATCAGTGTGACATTGGAATGGACTATCGGAGTGAGTTTTCTATCCTGTGCTAATATTGATCTCTCACCGATGGGTTTGCTTTGGTGGTCATCGCCAAGAGTCTCCATGATGACATGGTCTAGGTATATTTACAACTCCTAAAGAGGTTAGATAGGTGTGACGTTGGATCTATCTTGCTGATGGAATTCATCAGCAAGACATGGACTATTAGAGTGATTTTTCTGTCCTATGCTGATGATTGACCTTTCACTGATGGGTTGGCTTTGGTGGTCAGCACCAAGAGTCTGTGTGATGGTACATTTCAATGAATATTTTTTTAAAAAGAATTGCATTGTTTCGTCACAATTTCAATGAAGACCACCGAAGAATCATCAAAAAGGTCTGACGAAGTTGCTATAGCTGTGATGAAGGCTTCATCATAACTCCTTGCCCATTTTGTCGAAATGGTGATGAAGTTCTATTGTTGTTTCGATGCTTCAAAAGAGCCATTGCAATTGCATTTTAGTCGTAATTCTTCAATGGCTACATGAATTTTTCATTGATATTTCAATGAACATCTGAGTTATTTTATGATGCCGACAAACAACGAATCTACATCATTATTTCAACGTTTAATTCGTTGTTGAAATTTTGACAAAAAAATAGTGATGAAATTTTTTTCGTCAATTCATTGATTTTTTGACAAATGTTTGTCGAACTACTGACGAACATTTGTCAGAAAATGGAGTAAAATTCAATAGTTTTTTCCACCCTGAGAAGGAACATTATGTTTTTTTCCTTCTCATTCCAAAACTTCACCAATCCTATCAGGCTGAGATACCTAACTAGTGGAAAACTCTTGACCTCCACTCCATTTCCTAGAGACATATAATAGTTATGTGGTAGTAGTATCATTTGATTGTCATCGACATTGTCTAGGGATTCATCAATTTCACCCAACATTCCATGAATTAAGACCATTTGAAACAATTTTTTTACCCTTGTTTTGAGGACTCCCATGTATAGTATCATTTCCAGGAACATGGTAGAAATGCTTGCATTTTCCCTGAATGTGTGGTATGCCAACAAAAACTCTCTCCCTAGAATATATTTTGTTTCCCAGAGCACCACTGGGTGGGAAGAGGCCAAAATTCCTTTTAGCCTCTTATCCATCACTTCACCATGGAAGGATTGTTGCTTCCTTGTTGTATTAAAAAATAGTAGAGTATCCATTCCTCACACTTCTCAGACACCTTTCTTCACTATGCCAGATTAACTCAACCTTGTCTTTGCTTAAGCAATCACCAACTTTGGATTTTTAACAAGTCATGACCTTACCCCGTCATAATTACAAGCTCAATGTCTATTAATTTTGGATCATGTCTTCAAATCCACATCCTAGTCAAGTGATATGCCTTTGCTTACCTATTTGGGATCGTGCATTCATGCCTGTCATTTTCCCTACCTTGGGACTTGTTATCATGTCCTACACCTCTCCTTCTATTTATGGCTATTGTCTTATCATTTCTTCCTAGTTTGAATTTTTCCTTTATTATAGTACATGCTCTTATTGTTGTCGACTTCTTTAGATCTTCATCAATGTCTTTTTCTGGTTTGTGATTTGAATATCCCATTGTTCTAGAATATTTTGATCTCCCCTGCTTTTGCTTACATGTTTACTTATGATGCCCACTTTTCCAACTCATCTGCCATGTTGTTCCCTTTTCCATAGATGTGGCTTATGATAAAATCATAATTATTAGTAGTAACAAAATGTATGATATCATTCCCATATCATTTCTCATATAAAATAAAATGGTGTGTAGGTTGAAATAATGGAACTCTAGTAGTATAATTGGTCACATAGTTTGGTAATTGTGGAAGAAAACATTTCATAAGTGATCAAGGTTGAATATTTTTTAATAGACATATTTACTTTAATAATGAATATTGATCTTAGTAATCTAGTATGTGAAATCAATGGATTAAAAAAAAAAAAATTAGTTAAAAAATTGGATGGTTAGTGGTAATTAGGGATTCCACATGATAAACATTGGGAAAAGAGGAACTATATGCTAATTAATTTCCTTTTCATTATTGCATTTCTTTTATTTGGGACCTAAGTAGTTTGTGTTGAATCTCTCTACTATTCAATTTAAATCTAAGTACACATTATAATTATAATGTAAAATGTGAATAAGGTATAATTATTTTAGTAATATAATAAAAATTTAACCATATATAGGTATTTAAGATGTACCTAATAAAAATAGAGATGCATTTTAATTATACAAGTGTATAAGGAAAAGGTATTAGAAACATAAATTTGAGGGGTAGATATAAAATTAGTAGTCATTATTAGTACCTCTAAATACATTTTATATGCAATTGTTTATTAAGGTGTATAGGAGAAAATTTGCACCCCTTGTGAAAATTCTCCTTTTGCATACCCTCACCTTAGAAAATCAAATCTAAAGGAAAATTTACACATCACCCATCTAGAATGCATCCACTTGGTATGTGTTTTTTGTGTCAGTGGGGGAATCTTTTTTAGGGACTTGAGCATGGAATGTGGACATATGTGTGACACACTATCGTCCTCGATAGATTCTTGCATCCACAGTTCACAGGGATGTTACACACCTGATTGGGGTCGAATTGTAACACCTCTATGTGACCAACTAACCTAAAAAATGGCTCCATTTTGCAGTCGAATCCATTCTATTCATTTTCACTTCAAATTTTTCATACACATTCACTCTCTCAAGAAAATTATCAATCTCTTCAGCATTCTAGCACTCCATTTTCACCACTCCACTTGAGCATTGCAGTAGCTTGTTAATTTATTCAATCCATCTTTGTACATGTTTCTCTACCATAGAAGTTGTGAGCTTGGAGTCTTATGAGACCTCCCTTCACCATGGTTGCAATAGTGGTGACTTTGCTAAGTTCATTGCTTTCATTCTCACTTCATTGGCCTTGAGAGCCTTTGGGTGGAGGTGGTAACGCTTCACTTTTCCTTTGATGGTTTGATAGAGTAGCGTAAGCTCTTTTGTAGTGTTCAAAAATCTCTATTTCTATTTGATTTCATTTATCACATATTCTATTCTACTGCTTTCTTGCCATCTATGGAGATGAAAACACCAAAGTGGGTTTTTGACTAAGGAAAACCCCTATACAACCCCAAAAAAATTTCCCTTCTCACTTGTGTGTAGGTGAATGTGTGTATGGATCTTGCTAGGAAACTAGCATTTTAGTGAGTTTATTTTTATCACCTTATTCTTTATCTACTTATTTAATTATTTTTGCATTTACTTTATGTACTTTATCATTTTGTCCATTTTGTTAAAATCATTTAACTAGACTATTAAGTTAGTTTCTAGATTTTTCTACTATACTTTATATTTTATGGCCATACAGATGCCAACATAATAGAGAGACATAAGTACCTCATAGTTTTCTTCATTCTTGATCCTCATCCCAAAAAACCCTTTGGAGTGAGGTAAGTTAGGGTAGCCCTCCACTCTCAACTATTAGTGACCTAGAGCCATGACATGGTTGGTCCCTCTTACATTTTTGGTGAACCCAACGAGAACCATTGTGGTTTCATTTAGAAGTGATGAAGGTCCATTTCCTTGTGTCCTAGGAGCATTGTGGGTGTGAGTGTTGTGAGGTGTTTCACCTTGGAACCCAACCTTCGACCTCTAGTAGGCATAGTTGGAAGGTTCCATAGGCTTTGTAGAATGAAGCCTTAGTTGGGTAACTACCTAATTGCAAACCTGTGGGGGGATTTATAAGAGTATTGTTTAGTGTGTGTAATGGCCCCTTTCTTGCATTTTACTATCCCCTCTGTCCAACCTACGAGTATTGCTCTAGGTATAGCCTTCACCTCATAGGACCTACTGATGGGTTTTAATAGAGAACCATCTCCTCTTTACATCCATGTATGAATCAACAAAAATAGATTAGTAGGTGTTCTCATTGACTCGACGTGAATATTATAACTAATAATATTATGTTACTAAAATTATTGCATAAAATGGGGTATGTGTTGGATCATCATGGAAAAAATAGGCCCTTAAGTGGCAAAAAATTAAGAAAAATAAGAGTTAGGAAACTTGAAGAAAAAAATTGAATAAGTAATCTATATTATTTCAAAAATATGTAAGAATAGAATCTATAGCAAAGTGAATGTAGTTTCTAAACTACTAGATTTGTTTTTAAAAAAAAATCTATTTGTTGAAAATTTGAAATTTCAAGACAGTAGTACTTAAATTTCAAGGAAAAATTAAGAAGTAGATGTCTGTCTGACCACCCTAACCACAATAAAATGATAATTATTTTGTATAAGATTTTAAATATAAGTAGAGGACTCATGTCCTGATGTGATGCATATTGTTTTGTATTTTTTTATTACAACTTTTAAAAAATATAAAAAATCGAATGTCTGACCACCTTAACTTGGTCAAAACTTCATGGAATTCAAATTTTATTTTTTTAATCCTATAGTATGTGAAGCATAGAATGTGACACATGTATTAGATTCAAAAAATGTGATACGATTTGAAAGCTATAGATGTTTTTAAATAATCCTATCAATTAGGACTTTAGTCACAATTCAAATAGAAAATGAATAATAATTATTTTTTAAATTCAATGTAAAGCATAATTTATATTGGTGGAAAGTTGAGAATCTCCTTTCAAAACCCTTTTCATCTCATCAACTTTCGGTAAAAAAAAATTTATCAGCCACATACCCTACACATACCCATCATATTGCCACTTTTTGGCCCATCATGATCCTACACATACCTGATGGTTACAATGCACCTATAAGCACCATTCATACACATAATGGACTTTTTCTACCTCCCTTGGGTAGCATCGTCTTATCGGTCCCTGTTGGACCTAACTTAGTGAACATTCTTTTTGACATAATCTCAGGGTCTGAACTCTTTAGAGTGAAGTTGGATATCCCCTAATTAGTAGCTATGAATGAAATTCCCTCAGTTGTGCATAAATGTTTGAAGTTTATTCAGAGGGCTTAGTGTATGTGATCCATGACACTGGCTATAAACCACCAGTTGTGCATGGTAGTTATTCCTTAGATCAATTTTGGCTTTCACCCATTGGTCCCCTCCCACCTAGTAAGGACCTCTTCTACCGGACCTATGAAAAGTAAAAGAAAGGGCACTTAACATCTAGATTGAGGTACCCTTCATCTACTTATGTTGTTTCATAAGGCTCAAGTTTCAAAGCTAACAGTGATGCACCATGGAACGTAAAAGGGAAGAAGAGAAGCACTCTAGAGGTTCCTCTTCCTCCTCTTCCACTATATAGCTTGAAGCTTCCTCTTGCCTTGCTTCGATGCCATCAGATTCTACCCCACATTTTTAGGAGAATCCTATGGTGCCCACTTGGCGAAACCCCAAGTGTCCTACATTCAAACTTCCTATTCTGCCCATGGAGCCTAGGCCCATTCAATATAGTAGAAGGAAGGGTCCCCACAAGGAATCCTCTATTTCTCGGCCTTCACGGGCTCCTACTACTCCTACTCCTAAAGTAGTGAATGGGAAGAGGCTCATCGTCGAGGAACTAGATCTGACTCCCTCCATTATCTCTCAATCTCTTCCTCCTACTCCCATTCAGGAATTTGTCCCTCTAGCAAAAACAACTATGATGTACAACCCTATGGCTAAGTAGGAGCCTTTTTTTCCATTCCCAACACCTAGCCTCTAGGTCAAAGAGTTAAAGAAACCACCTTGCATGTGAGCGCAAGCACCAACAAAAGGATCAAGTGGTCAAGTAAGTCACTTTGCAGAGAAAGGAACAAGAATTGATTGCTTGTGTTTTGGGGCATCCTATTGTTTCCTCCTCTCTCCTCCCCTATGCTTCCATTCAATAAAATCTAGTCCTACTTCTGACTCCTACTATGAGTGTGAGTGTACTTGACCCTAAAAAGGTGCAAGTGTTTATTGCTCATTTAGTCGAACCACCTCTTTTGATGTCCCTTCTAAATTACCCACCATTTCTTTAACCTGTGTACATGTTGAATACCTTGGTTGTGTCAACTCCAATTTTCTCCTCCTCTTCCATGCCTCTCACCTCATTTATGGGGAGTTCACATCCTCTAATGAAGCAGAAGGTAGAGGTTGGACCTTCTAGCAATGGAGGGCATAAGAGGAGCCCACCTTCTTTAAAGGGTGGCCCTATGCTAGCTTGTACCATCCTAGTGATGGAGTAATTCATAGCCTCGCTTGAGTTTGTCACCGCTCCTGAGACACTAGGTAAGCCTAGTGATGAATCTCAGGCACTGTCCCCCCCATCCATTGAGGTACCACATGGCACTCCCACAAAGTGCATGTTTAACTTTGTAGATTAGGTCCCGACCTTATCACGTGAAATTGTTGGCCATAGCTCCACAAGAGCTGAGTGGAGAAGACCTTGCAGGGCCTTCTTCCTTGGCCCTTATTGCAAGAGGGTTGGAAGTTCCTTCCCTTAATATTCCACCACTATAGGCTCATCCTCCTTCCCCTTACAATTATCTAGATTGGGAAGCAAATGACCTCTTGGTTGATGAGTGTTAGGGGGGTCTCTTCTTTACCTTTAGATTAGGTTTGTGTTTGTTGTGATGTGTTCCCCTGTGCTTGTATTATGTGTTCCTAGATGACCCTTGTCACCCTTGTAAGTGCTTGAATATAGGAGTGATTATGTGTCGTAAACTTCCTCTATTTGTGACATCATTCTTCCACTATTGTGTGTTTTTATTTTCAACAAATTGGGGATGATGAAAAGTGTTGGGGGAATTTAGGCTTCCCTTCCATGTTCACCCAATTTTTTATTTCTAATTTTTCTTCTTGTGCATTCTTCATATGGTCTGATATAGTAGGGGGTTGATGATAGTTTATTTATAAACTATTACTATAGTTATAAATATTTATGAGCAGCTTTGACCCCAAAATATCAGATTTCCCCTATGCCCTTTGTTTCTTTTTACACTTTTTTTATCTTTCTCTCTTCTTTTCTTGAGTTGTGATGTTGTGGTACCTATTTGATGTCCCTCATGTGTGTGACAACATCAACATGGTGATATCTTATTATGTCCCATGGGCCACAACATCACTTTTTCATTCTTTCTTTTCTCTCCTTAGGATGTTGTGTGCCTCTATATTAGAATGCATCACCCTAAAGGAGGCTACCATGTCAACTCTAATTTTTAGAAAATACATTCATTTCTAATGATTATTTTCTCAAAAATCCATGCAAAATTTTCCAAAAATCGCATTCTCAACTTGGACCCCTAGTGGAACATGTTTCCTTTGTCATGGGTTCGCAAAGAAATAACTTGAGGAACTTTGCTTCGAGGAGGGAGAAAATTTTCTGGTGAGAGAAGCCTCGACCTTCCCCTCGTCGGGGGGCATTTTCTTCCTTTTGAATTCCTTGATGAAGTGAACATCTTTCAAAAATGTTCCTTGATGTTGAATCGATTTGTGAAAAGAATTCTTGTACTTTCAAAGTTAGCACATCCCTTGAGTGGACCCTTCCTCTTTTGAATGGTTCTTGAGGGACCCCTTTGAAATCCTTTCAACTTTTTTACTATTTGCGTGACTATTTGATTATTTTCCTAAGTATTTGTTTGTTTTTTTTTGACATGTATTATCTTTATAATAACATGTTGCTTTGTATGTGTGCCTATAAAGCCGCTTTCTAGTTTGACTCTGCAGAGTCCCCTTACACTAGGCTTACTTTATTAGAGAGTTATTAGGGGAATGACTTCTTGTAGGTCTATGGGCCTATAAGGTGCTTACATCTAGTGGGATTTGTCCATCATTGGTCTAAAGGCCTTCAGTGTACTTTTTGTAACTTCATAGTTTCACATAGCTACGAAGTCCTTTTGTTCAAACCTCCTCAGGAGAGAGTACCTATGGATTCCTTTATGTGCCTTGCAATTTTTAGTTTTCCAAATCATGGTCTACTTCCTTGACATTTTATGTATACATATCTATCTCTTTCATCTACTTTACCTAACACTCATCGATATTTTCACTCATGTTAAAGTGGTGGAAAAATGTATAGGAGTGAATTTTCACCCCTTGTGCAAATTCCCCATTCATTTACCCTCACCTTAGAAAATCAAATTTGAAGGTGAAATTCCACATCACCCATCTAGAATGCATCCACTTGGCACATGTTTTGTGTGTTGGTGGGGGAATTTTCATCAAGGATGTGAGTGCAGGACATGGATGTCTACACAATAAGCTGTCATACCTAATACATTCCTACATCCAGAGTTCACATGGACATTACACACCTGATTGGGGTGAAATTGTAATACCTCTGTGGGACCAACTGACCTGAAAAATGGCTCCCTTTTGCATTCAAATCCATTCTATTCATTTTCACTTCAAATTTTTCCTACACATTCACTCTCAAGAAAATTCTCAATCTCTTTAGCATTCTAGCACTCTATTTTTCACCATTCCACTTGAACATTGCAATAGCTTGTTACTTTCTTCAATCCATCTTTGTATGTGTTGCTCTACCATAGAAATTGTGAGCTTAGAGTCTTAAGAGACCTCCCTTCATCACAATTGCAACAATGGTAAATTTTCCAAGTTTTTTGCTCTTATTATCCCTTCATTGGCCTTGTGAGCCTTTGGGTGGAGGTGGTAACACTTCATCTTTCCTTTTGTGGTTTGTTAGAGTAGCATATTCTCTTTTTTAGTGTTCAACAATCTCTATTTCTTTTCTATTTCCTTTATTGGATATTCTACTTTGTTTCTTTCTAGCTGTTTGTGGAGGTGGAAACACCAAAGCAAGGGTTTGACTAAGGAAAACCTCTATACATCTCTACTAATTTTCCCCTTCTTGCTTGTGTGTAGGTTAATTTATGCATGGAGCTTGATGGTGAACTAGAATCTCAATGAGTTGGTTTTTATCACCTTAGTCTTTATCTACTTATTTCATTATTTATCCATTTATTTTCTATAATTTATCATATTGTCCTTTTTGTTAAAATCATTTAACTAGAGTGTTAAGTAGGCTTTTGGATTTTTCTATTATACTTCACATTTTTTGGTTGTATGGACACCAGAACGTAGTAATGTCATCCTAGACCCATGCTATCATTCTTGGAAAAAGAGTTGTCTGAGGTATAGTTCAGACTCTAGAAATTGGCTCGTCTAGCCCCAAATAGAATTTTGGGTTTGAAGAGTGAAAAAATTACATCATAGTGCTCTTCATTCTCGATCCTCATCCAAAAACTATTGGATCTCTGTTGTGTTTATAGTTTGTCGTTGATGACAAAATCTCTTTCAGTTAGTTCTCTTTGATGATCAGTCTCAGGATGGTTCTCTTTGCACACCACTGGTGTATTTCACATGATTACAAGCCATTTGATTACATTCTTTTATCTCACATTTTTTAAGGCATTACATTTACCTTGTTTCTGACATCTCACTTGTCTAAAGGTATTAGTTGTTTCTCATTTGGGCTTACTCATTTTGGCGTAAGAATGGTAGGGTCTCCTCGATCCTTTTTGAAATGTTTATGTTTCCTATCGAAAAGACATTTCTAATGTCATCTTGATTGAATTTAACATACTGGCAGCTGTCAACAAGACCTCTTTTTTGTTTCGGCGATAGAAAGTGATCTCTATTAGCATATGTTATTCCGTCGATATGTGGTCTCATCGAAATTGGTATGTCACACCAATTAGAGATTAAATGGAAACACATCGGCAAGAGCTTAAGGCTTCGGCGAAGGGTCATAGCAAATGTGCAATATCACACTGACCACCATTAGACAATTGCCTTCAGCAGGACTTTCTGGAAGTTTCGGCAAACATTGTGAATTTGGGGTGTTTTGGTATGACTGAAATGATCTACAAGATGTTTCCCCAATAGTTTGAAGTTACAATGACTTTTCGAATGACTTCTTTCAAATTTCTCATCAGTAAGAGATGATCTCTTTGGAATAGTTCTTCCCAAGAGCAATATGTTACGACAATAACGTGTATCAAGTGACCTTCGGTGAAACAAAATATAATCTATGAGAGGTCTCTTCAATATCATATGGTCACAACGATAGTGAATGAAACTAAAGGGTATCTCGATGAGAAGTTTCCTTACGTCTCAACGAATGAATAATACACTAAGGAAGCCCATCGATGAAACTCAATGTTGGTTGTATAACGTCTCCTCGATAGTATAATGTCACAATGACACACAATTGGATGAAGACTTTTAGAAAGAGATGGTGTGCTCTATAGGAGGTCTCCCCGATATCATAATGTTATAGCGAAGCACATAAGAAAAAAGGTTTTTATCGGTGTGAGAACATTAATGTCCTGGCGATCTATTGTGAGCTTGGAGCTTTTGGAAAAACAAAGTGAATTCTCTATAGGGTCTGCCAGATAACAAAGGCTCATGGCAAAATAGAAGGAACCAAAGTATGATTAACAATTAAAGTTTCCTTTGGCATACCATTACATCGATTGAAAAGAATGTTAGGGTAAAATTTTTGAGTTTATTCTTTTAGCTGGGTATCGAACCCTAGCCTGGCCACGATCATGAGAAAGTTTCATAAACTGTTCTTTACTATTGTTGCTGGTTGTAACGACATTGTTAGGATGAAATTATTTTTTGTTTCAGAAATGAATGCTATGGCTGCTATGTTTGATGCACCTCATTGGCTAGAAGCTCGAGATTGGTTGATGGAGCCATGGGAGTTGCAGATTTGTCTTTCATGCATTAGAGGTTATGATTTTATGTAGTGATAGTTGTGCTTTTTATGAAGTGAAATGATCTAATAAGTTTTAGACTTATTGAGGATGGCTCTTAGCTGGGTGAAATGACTCTTGTTTTGTTTGGTTGTTCAGCCATTACTCCTGAAGACAGTTACCTATCTAGCAGATGTATATATAGAAGTAGAAAACTCTTTTCTATTGTTGTCATTGTAATTCTAAGATTATCATCCCTTGGCTGTATGAAAATGTATGGATAAAGCTCTGCAAAAAATATGAATAACAAGATACAAAGATTGTAAATTTCTTCTTTATATAGTATTTTAGGGATTCAATTATTGAATCTTTAAGGTATTTTGTAGATGAGAAAATAGAGAAATCCTCTGAGTTATCATTGTTGTTCAATTTATAATTTGAGGGGTTGGTACTCCTTGAGATAGATATCTCTAAATGAGGGGTTGGTGCTCCTTGAGTGGGTGCTCAAAAATCAGCCTATAAGGCATTGTGAATAGTTGATTAAAAGATTAAGCCTGGAAGGCATTTAGGGAGTGGTTTTTATACCCTAGGAGAGTTTTCCACTCAGAAAATTATGTGTCACTTTGTTTTTATATTTTCTCACTGCTTTACTATGTTGTTGTTGTTTCAGTACACTATTGGGATCATTACTTTTCTCAATTTTGTTTATGAATGATTACATTCAACTCATGAATGCATTAATTAGAATAATATTGAGAACAAATCTGAGCTATGTTTTTGAATTTTTGAAAATTAGTCAAATCTGGTAAGACACTGACTCACCCCCCCCTCAGTGTCATTTTAACTCCAATAATTGGTATTAGAGCGTAGGGTCCTTTGATAGGTTTTAATCACCTTGGATTGATCTTGGTCTTGGAGTTTATTTTTAATGGCACATTCTCAAGAGGGTGCCTTTGTAACTAGAGGTTCGTTATTTGATGGAGTAGATTATATGTTCTGGAAAATCATAATGGAAGCTTTTCTTATTTATTTTGATGTTGATGTTTGGAGCATGGTTATAAATACTTACAATGTACCAGCCTCTATTCCTACTGATCCTACTGAAGAAAAGAGGTATGAAACAAATGCTAGAACTAAGCATGCCATCTTGTGTGGGTTAACTAAAGATGTGTTCATTAAAGTCATGCATTGCAAATCTGCTCATGATATATGGGAAAAACTTGAAACTATATATCAAGGGAATGAGAAAGTAAAATTGTCAAAAATCATTACACTCAAACATCAGTTTAAGGAGTTGAAAATGAAGGATGATGAAAAAGTGATTGAATATTTGCTAAGAGTTGATGAAGTTGTCAATGTAATGAAAGGTCTAGGTCAAGAGGTTACTGAATTTGATGTAGTCACAAAGGTTGTTAGAAGCTTACCATCCAAATTTGAATCTAAGATTTCAGCCCTAGAAGAAAAGAAACACTTTGATCAGCTTACCTTAGACAGCCTGCAAGAAATACTTACTACCTATGAAATAAGAACTAGCAAAAACAATTCAATAGGAAAAGAAACAACCTTTAACACTAAAAAGAAAGAAACAGTTGAAGTCAGTGAATCAGAGTTGTCTAATTCTAAAGAATCCCATTTTGATAGAAGATTTAAAAAGGGATCAAGAAAATATAAGGGAAAACTTTCGTTTAAATGTTTTAACTGTGGAAAAATAGGTCACTTTGCTACAAAATGTCCCTATGATGATCAAATCTGTGACAATGAGACAACTAAAAAATTGCCTAAGAAGAAGGCCTTCAAACCTAAACGAAAATTCAATTTCAAAAAGAAGAAAAGTCTATTTAGTAAGGATGAATCTGATATTGAGTTTGAAGATTCATCAGTTGAAGAAGATGAAACTTTGTTCATGGCTGAAATTACTCAGCAAAATGATTCAAACACTATTGATGTTGAAGAAGGTGAAGTAGATCTTGAAAGTGAGCTGAAATGTGCTTTATAAGAAGTCAAAAAACTCAAAAAACAAGTTCTTGCTCAAGAACATAAACCAGATCAAGAAATGGTCTCTCTGAAAACTCAGCTTGAAGAATCTAAAAGAGTTGAAGGCTGTCTTCGAGAGACTGTAAGCTGCAAAGATCAAGAAATTCAAAAACTAGAACAAGAAGTAGTCTATCTTAGGAAGGAAATTGAAAAATATGAAAGCACTCTGAAATTGGATGAGATGCTCAGCAAGCAGAAGATGTATAAAGATAAAACTGGTGTTGGTTTTGAAAAGGGTGAATTCTCAACTGACAATTCAAAACAAAACCCCTCTTTTGAAGTCAAAGGTTCAAGTTCAAATCACTTAGAATTTGGTAAGGATCATGTTCAGTCTTTAAGAGGTAATAGATCTTCATACAGAGTCAATCCTTTCTTCTATGGTTATTGTTTTTTCTGCAAAAAATTTGGCCATAAGGTGAGCACTTGTAGGCTTATGAATCCTAGAATACCTAGGTTTGGTCTTAGGAAACACTATGGTTTTGTTAGTCAAATCAGATGTTTTAAATACAATGCCTTGGGACATTTTGTCAAACAATGCAGAACTGATTTGCAATCGAAACAACATAAAATTAAAAAGGTTTGGAAACCTAAGACTATTAACAACATTGAACAAACTATGTTGGTTCAAACTACTTTTCATTCCAAGAAAAAGGACTTATGGGTCCTAGATAGTGGATGTTCTAACCATATGACTGGCAACAAGGATAAGTTTATAAATCTTGAAGATTATGTAGGTGGTTATGTTAAGTTTGGTGATAACTCTGGTATTCAAATTAAAGGTAGAGGTTCACTCCTTCTGAATCAAGACACTCCTATCTATAATGTGTACTATGTGGAAGGTCTCAAACACAATCTTCTAAGTGTTAGTCAAATCTGTGATAGTGGTTATCATGTTCTTTTCAATTCACAAGGATGTGAGATTAAGAAAAAGCTTGGAAAGGCTATTGCGGCTGGAAGGAGGACAAAAGGAAATGTTTACAATCTTCTTGAATCATCATGCAATTAAAATAATCAAGGTATGTGTCTAATGGGCCAAATTGAAGAGAACTAGTTATGGCATAAAAGATTAGGACACATAAACTTTGAAAATCTTGTTAGAATTAGTAAAAATTAGAATGTTAGAGGTCTACCAGTTCTTAGCAAGCCAGAAAATGTTGTGTGCAAAGAATGCTTAAGTGGTAAAAAAAACTAAAATCAACTTCAAAACAAAAGAACATTCTTCTTCAAAACCTTTACAACTTGTGCACACTAATTTATGTGGACCAACTAGAACAAGGTCTATTAATGGTGAAAGGTACTTTATGCTATTTGTGGATGATTATACTAGAATGGTTTGGGTCACATTTCTTAAGCACAAATTAGAATCATTTGAAAGGTTTAAAATCTTTCATAAATTGGTTGAGAAGGAATCTAATTTGAAACTTAAATGTCTACGATCTGAAAAAGGAGGTGAGTTCACTTCTCAAGAGTTTATTGATTATTGTGAACAACATGACATTACAAGACAATATGTTACAACAAAAAAACCTCAACAAAATGGGGTAGTTGAACGTAAGAATAGAACTGTAAAAGAAATGGCTAGAACCATGCTAGATGAAGCTAAGTTATCTGATACGTATTGGAAAGAAGTTGTTCATATAGTTGTATACATTTTGAATAGAGTGTAGCTTAGGGTGAAATCTAAACACACTCCTTATGAACTTTGGTATGGAAAAACTGCTTCTGTCAAACACTTTAGAATCTTTGGAAGTAGGTGTTTTATCAAGAAAGATGATGATAACCTTGGGAGCTTTCAATCAAAGAGTGATGAGGGTATCTTTTTGGGATACTCAACTCACAACAAAGCTTATAAATGCCTTAACAAAAGGCTTAATAAGATTGTTGAAGTTGTTAATGTAAAATTTGATGAAAGACCACATTTGTATGTTGAATCTTTGTAGGATAATGAGCAAGAACTTGAACTAGAAATAATTTCATAAGGAGCTGAAACAACAAAGCCTAATACTGATTTAGCAAGCCCTAAAAATGAAACAAGTCCTAAAAAGGTTGCATGAAAAGCTCTAGCTAAATATCACCCCAAAGATCATATTATTGGGGATAAAAATGCAAGAGTTCAAACTAGAAGAAAGGCTACAAAATCTGATGAAAAGGAACAAATTGCTTTTTGTTTAGTTACTCATTTTGAGCCCAAAAATTTGAATGAAGCTCTCATAGATTCATGTTGGATTAATTCTATGCAAGAAGAAATGATCAGATTGAGAAAAATCAAACTTGGAAGTTAGTCCCAAGACCAGGTGACAAGAATGTCATTAGAGGAAAATGGATATATAGAAACAAGGTTGATGAAAATGGTACTGTTATTCGCAACAAAGCAAGATTTGTCTGCAAAGGCTATGCTCAACAAGAAGGTATTGATTTTGGTGAAACCTTTGCACCTGTTGCTAGACTAGTTAGAATCTATCAGAATATTCTTGGCTTATTCTGTTTACAAAAACTTTACTGTTTATCAAATGGATGTCAAAACAACTTTTTTAAATGGCTATTTAGATGAAGAGGTCTATCTTGAATAGCCTGAAGAATTTATTTGCAAAGATAAGCCTGATCATGTTTACAAATTGAAAAAGGCCCTCTATGGCTTAAAACAAGCACATAGAGTGTGGTACTCTAGGCTGGACAGCCATTTGCTTTCAAATGGTTTTGTTAGAGGAGGTGTAGACAACAATCTTTATGTTAAAACTGAACGTTCTGATATTTTGGTTGTTGAAATTTACGTTGATGACACTATCTTTGGTTGCAACAATGTTGCTTTGAGTAAAAAATTCTCTGAGCTAATGGAATCTGAATTTGAAATGTCATTATTAGAAGAATTAAATTTCTTCTTGGGTCTTCAAATCTCTCAATGTGAAAATGGAATATTTCTTTCTCAAACCAAGTATACTAGAGAGATGCTTAAGAAATTTCAGATGGATGAATGCCATCCAGTTAGCACTCCAATGGTTATTGGTTGCAAACTTAGTAAGGTTGATGATTCTCCTGATACAAATCAAACTAAATATAGATCAATGATCGACAGTCTTTTATATTTAACCACCTCTAGACTAGACATTATTTCAAGCAGTTTGCACTATTGCATGGTTTCAGGCATCACCTAAAGAATCCCATGTCACTACTGTTAAAAGGATTTTTAAATATATTCAGGGCACTCTTGATTATGGTCTTTGGTATCCTAGAAGCAATGATTTCTCTTTGATTACTTATACTGATGCTGACTGGGTTGGTTGTGTGGATGATAGGAAAAGCACCAATGGTGCTGCATTCTTTCTTGGTGATCGTTTAGTGGCATGGCACAACAAGAAACAAGTATATGTTTCTATTTCTACTGCTGAAGCATAATACATTGCTACCACTTCATGTTGCACTCAAGTTCTTTGGATGAGTCAGACTCTATTAGATATGGGTATTGATGTTTCTAAACCTATTTTGATTCTTTATGATAACACTAGTGTGATAAATATTTCAAAAAATCCTGTTATGCACTCTCACACTAAACATATTGCTATCAAGTTTCACTTTCTTTAAGAAAAAGTTTTGGCTAATGAAGTCTACTTATAGTTTGTTGGCTCACAAGATCAGGTGGCTGATATTTTTACTAAGCCCTTAGCTAAAGAGTTATTTGAAAGGTTGAGACTTCGATTGGGAGTTATCTCTCAATATTTACTTCTTTGATTTTACTAGTATTGGCTTAGGGGGAGCATATTATCTATTTTGATTCACTTACAGCTCTCCTACAATCTTGGTTGCTGCATTGTTACTCTTTTTGTAGCTATTTCTAATGATATTTTGGTTGGTTTCTCAGTTGTGTTTCATGGAAATTCACATTCTTCTCTTCTATTCTTTGTCATTGAGGAAAAAAGGGGGAGAGTTATTTGTGTTTTTCCATCAAGGACAAAGGGGGAGTTTGTTGGATCTCTGTTATGTTTATAGTTTGTCCTTGATGACAAAATATCTTTCAGTTAGTTCTATTTGATGATCAGTCTCAGAATGGTTCTCTTTGCATACCATTGGTGTATTTCACATGATTACAGGCCATTTGATTACATTCTTTGATCTCACATTTTTGAAGGCATTACATTTACCTTGGTTCTGACATCTCACTTGTCTAAAGGTATTGGTTGTTTCTCATTCGGGCTTACTCATTTCAGCGTAAGAATGGCAGGGTCTCCCTGATCCTTTTGAAATTTTTGTGTTGCCTATCGACAAGAAATTCTTGATGTCATGTCGATTGAATTTAACATACTGGCAGCTGTTGGCAAGACCTCTTTTTTGTTTCGACGATAGAAAGTGATTTCTATCGGCATATGTTGTTCCGTTGGTATGTGGTCTCAGTGAAATTGGTATGTCACACCGATTGGAGATTAAATGGAAACACATCGGCAAGAGCTTAAGGCTTCGATGAAGGGTCATAGTGAATGTGCAATGTCACATCGACCGCCATTGGACAATTGCCTTTGGTAGGACTTTCTGGAAGTTTCAGCACACAGGTGTGAATTCAGGGTGTTTTGGTATGATTAAAATGATCTACAAGATGTTTCCCCAATAGTTTGAAGTTACAATGACTTTTCAAATGACTTCTTTCAAATTTCTCGTCAGTGAGAGATGATCTCTTTAGAATAGGTCTTCCTGAGAGCGATATGTTACAGCAACAATGTGTATCAAGTGACCTTTGATGAAACAAAATATAATCTATGAGAGGTCTCTCTGATATCATATGGTCACAATGATAGTGAATGAAACTAAAGGGCATCTTAGTGAGAAGTTTCCTTATGTCTCAGTGAATTAATAATACACTAAGGAAGCCCATCGATGAAACTCAATGTTGGTTGTATAATGTCACAATGACACACAAGTGGATGAAGACTTTCGGAAAGACATGGTGTGCTCTACATGAGGTCTCCCCAATATCATAATGTTATAGCAAAGCACATAAGACAAAATTTTTCCATGTGAGAGCATTAATGTCTTGGCAATCTATTGTGAGCTCGGGGCTTTCGGAAAAAAAAAAGTGAATTCTTTATAGGGTCTGTCCGATAATGAAGGGTCATGGCAAAATAGAAGGAACCAAAGTATGATTAACAATTAAGGTTGACTTCGGCATACCGTTACATCGATTGAAAAGAATGTTAGGGTAAAATTTTTGAGTTTATTCTTTTAGCTGGGTATCGAACCCTAGCCTAGACGCCATCATGAGAAAGTTTCATAAACTGTTCTTTACTATTGTTGCTGGTTGTAATGACATTTTTAGGATGAAATTCATTTTTGGTTTAGAAATGAATGGTATGGCTGCTATGTTTGATGCACCTCTCTGGCTAGAATCTCGACAATGGTTAATGGAGCCATGGGAGTTGCAGATTTGTCTGGTATTTTTATTTATGCATTTCATCCTACACATACTGATTTATAATCACCATTTTCTTTAATTGCTCTTTGTATCTCTATTACTAATATGACAAATGATGCCCTAATTGAGTATTGTCTTTCATGCATTAGAGGTTATGATTTTTGGTGGTGGGTAGTTGTGCTTTTTATGCAGTGAAATGATCTCATAAGTTTCAGACTTGTTAAGGACAACTCTTAGCTGGGTGAAATGACTCTTGTTTTGTTTGGTTGTTTACCTGTTACTCATGAAGATAGTTACCTATTTGGAAAATGTATAAATAGAAGCAAAAAACTCTTTTCTGCTGCTGTCGTTGTAATTCTAAGATTATCATTCATTGGCTGTATGAAAATGTATGGATAAAACTCTGCAAAAAATCTGAATAACAAGATGCAGAGATTGTAAATTTCTTCTCTATGTAGTATTTTAGGGATTCAATTATTGAATCTTTAAGGTATTTTGTAGATGAGAAAACAGAGAAATATGTGCTTAACTAAAAACAGAGAAATCCTCTGAGTTATCATTGTTGTTCAATTCATATTTTGAGGGGTTGGTACTCCTTGAGATAGATATCTCTAAATGAGGGGTTGGTGCTCCTTGAGTGGGTGCTCAAAAATCAGCCTATAAAGCATTGTGAATAGTTGATTAAAAGATGAAGCCTAGAAGGAATTTAGGGAGTGGTTTTTATACCCCAGGAGGGTTTTCCACTCGAAAAATTCTATGTCACTTTGTTCTTTTGTGTTCTCACTGCTTTATTGTGTTGTTGTTGTTTCAATACACTATTGGGATTATTAATTTTCTCAATTATGTTTATGAATGATTACATTCAACTCATGAATGCATTAATCAGAATAATATTGAGATCAAATCTGAGCTATGTTTTTGAATTTTTGAAAATTATTCAAATCTATTAAGACATTGATTCACACCCCCTCTCAGTGTCATTTTAACTCCAACAAAAAAACCCTTTTGATTGAGGTAAGTTAGGGAAGCCCTCCGCTCTCAACTCTCCGTGACCTGGAGCCTTGACATGGTTGGTCCTCCTCTCTTACATAAGGTAGCATAAAGTTTTGGTTCAAACCATAGAGAATAGTTACTGCATATATTTTAGGTAGAGGTTGAATGACAAATATTGCATAGAAAAATTATAACAATTACATCTTGATGGCTACCTAAGAGGCATATTATATATTTGAATACATATCCTATAAATAATAAACATCATACATAGAGTTTTCAAGTGTTGACTTCATAATTATATCAATTGGATAAGTATATCACAATATACTTAGGAGGTGTTAATATTAGGATAAATCCCTCTATAACTCCTTTCTATCTACTCACTATAGATAGAGAGGAACCCCCATAGATTGACCATCTTCATCTATTATATGTAATTATTAAACTATTATGTAATTAGATGTGAGTTAAAATGAAATGACTAATATGGTTATTGGTCAACCCAATTTGTGTTGAAGTCCTAGAAGTTGAACTATGGACTCTTTGCTTGTGTGTGTACATAGGAAAGGCCATCAAATATGAGCCCTCGATACATAGGCTCATCCCCTAGGTCTTGTTCTCTCATTATTACTCTAAAATTATTATTGATATATTTTATTTACATAGCATATGACTTGATTGTGTCTTTAGGTTATAAATGTGTTAGTAGTACTAATTAATCTAACTGGCCATTGTGATTCCTTGTCACTATTTGAATTCCTATCATAATTGTCAAAACAACTTGTTCACTTAACTAAATATTTTTTAGATGTTGATCAATTGTTTTTTTTCTTTCCTGAATCATTTGTATTAGAAACAACTTTTGTGAGTTAGTTGAGTGCATGTGAGAAAAATTTGAAATTTATGTTGTGTCCCTTAAAGTTGTATTTTTGGTACATAGTTTTCAGGAATTACATTTGGTATCAAAGCCTATGTTTCAACACTAGGTACTCGAGGAAAGATATGGGTCTTAATTGTGTCTATGTTAACAATAGGTGGATAACCCTATAATAGTTAATTTTTTGAAATATATTCAACTTAATAAATTTATGGGTCTATCTTTCATGAAACATTTAAATCTATTTTCAATTCATCATCCACATAAAAATTTGTGAACATATTTGATAACCAGAAAAATTTACCATTTTAAGTATTTAACCAATGATAATTAACTAGGAGCTTCAACTTGCTAAGAATAAAGTCAAAGATGAAACTACATAGAAAAACATAGCTAGGGTATGATTATTGAGAATCAATTAATATGTTGTGTAAATAATTCTCATGATAGTAATTAAACACATAAGACCTTTTCTAAACATGAATTGAATAGGTAGAGCATGTTATTCCTACTTTCCTTGCAAATTGTGATAAACTAAATAAATTGTTAAGAGTATAAAATGATAGATACTAGCTAGGAATTAATAACCTATGCAAGTAACTATTATCCATATAGGAAGTGGATATCATTAGATTTGGTTAATAAATTGTTATCTCAAGGTGAGTAGTGAACTTACTGTTATTTGTAGTGAATTAAATAAATAGAAAGTTAAAACTTCTAGGAATTTCTGCGATGTGTGTGTTCATGTAACTATTAAAGCTTAGAATGAACTATGATTACAAAAATGTTGATGGTAATGGTAACATGAAATTAAATAATTTAGCTCTGGTTATTAAAAAAAACAAGATTTGTGAATCTATGTAAATATTAATGATATACGACAGTTACTATTCCATAAACTATTATGTGCCTTATGCATTGAGTGTAATTTCTTAACTTAGATTGTATTGTTCATGAAATAATAATGAAGATAATGTAGATTTTAATGCATTTAATTTAATATCCTAAGAGTATTAGTCTCATTAAATGAACAAATTGTTTTTGTGAAAATTAACTAAACCTATGATGATCCTTGTCTTGTTTGAGAGACTTAGTCATATCTTGTGAAGTAATTAATGAATTTGAATGTTTGTACACCTAGTTGTTATGTTGGACATTTAGCATGAGAAACGGGCTTGTGAATAGTGTATACAATTTTTATGATGCATACTCATATGTGACAATCATGTACTAATATGAACCTTAGGTGTTGTACATTATGGTGACCTCCATGTTGAGTGTTGAATATATGGTGTGTGTGTTATGTGTTAAGTTTCATATGTTGGGTTAAGATAGGAGGTGGGTGCAAAAATATGGGGGGCCAAAAGAGGCCAAATTTTCAAAAATCATTTGATAGGCTATAATGTGAGTGCATTATAATGCACTCACACTATAACACACTCATGCTATAACACACTCATGATATAACACATTCACACTATAACACACTCATATTATAACATGCTCATGCTATAACATGCTCATGCTATAATGCGCTCATGCTATAATGTGCTCATGCTATAATGTGCTCATGCTATGATATGCTCACATTATGGCTTGGTGTGACTGAGCTGAAGGCTCAGTGACATAGAGCCTATAATGAAAGTGTGTTATATCTCACTAAAACAAAACAAAATCAAATGAATTCATTTGTACTCTGACTATGTTTCTTGTTGCCCATGGACAAAAACCTTGCTTTTGCGTGCTCGCATTCTGGAAGGATTTTATCTTTCATTTTATTCATCAATTTGTTACAATTTCATTACAAAAATTTCACCACGTCGATGGGGAGGTCGAACAACTAAGCATTTTTTATTTTTTGCTGTGAATTTTTTGTTAAATTGGTAGTTTTAGGTTATTTTTGATATTCATTTATTTAATTTGTAGGAAATGTTAATGTACCTAATAACCCTCCTGAAAATCTTGAATAACCACTACAAGAAGCACCCAAACAAAATCCTCAACAACCACAACAACAATCTCCTCCACCAATTCCTCAACATCCTCTTGGCACTCAACAAAATTTAATGGGGGTAATTGAAAAGAATAAAAAACAGATTGAGGAGTTAATCACAAGGTTGAATGATCTAATAAGTTCAACCATGGAAAGAAGAACAGATGTGTTAGGAATTGTATGCAAAAAAATCAATTAAATTAAAATAAATATTAAATAGAGGAATGAAAAACACATAAATAATAATAGCAAGAGATAATATTTAAAGTGGTTCACCCAAACTTGGGCTACATCCACCAATAGAGTCCAATATTATTATCTAGTAAATCAAACCGATTACAACTAGTAATCCTTGCAACTCAATACTATTGCAAATGCTACAATACAATGTCATTGGAAAACCTAACCCTTAGCCTTTTATCAAGACTTATGTCGAATACAAAAAATGGATTTTCTATGTTAGTGTGTTGTAGAAAAATGGCCCCCTGTTATTTTCATGGCCTTTTAGGTCTTGTTTCATGGTGTTGGAACTATGTTGCTCTAATTTTATGTTGTAACATGACTTGAACATGCTTATTTAGGTACTAAAACTAAAAGGACATCTTGTGAAGGTGTTGTGACCTGTTGTAAGACATTTCTACATTCTTCTAGACTCTATTTAATGCAATTTACCTAAAAATCACCTTTTTAATCATCAACAAGTCTTATTTTGAAGTGTTGTAAAGTCTTGTAACAAGATTGCATGCTCTTCTAGGCATATTTTCACTATTTACACCCTCCTAATGCTTTATTTGGTCTCTTTATTCCCTCATAAGTTGAAATTAAGTGTATTTTTTAATGTTATCCTAAAAAATATCACTAAATACAACATTTTTCCTAGCACATGTTTTTAGGTCCTAGGTGGGATCCATTTGCCATGGGTGCCGAATGAGTCCCCCTTGGCCCCAAATTCAAAATATTTTAAATTTCCTTTCGAGATTTTATTTAAAATCACTTGATGTTGGCTTGTGATGAGGTATGAATAGATACTAAGGCACAATCATCAAGTTCACTTATCCACCTATTCACTCAAGCATTCAAGAAACAACTCAAGAATTATTCAAGCACTTTGAAGCATCCATTGACATTGCTTTAGAATTGCATCATCAAGGGTTAGGTAAGTTGATAGCACTTGTATGTTATTATTTTATTTTTCTCTTTCATTTCATTATCTTTTCAAGGGTTTAAATACCAAAAGTGGGGTTTGACCAAGGCAAACCCCTATTCACTAACCCTTAATCATTTTCCCCCTATTGTAGGTTGGTTTGCAGCTCTTTTATATGCATATTTGACAAGATTTTAGGTGTTGAAGATTTATTTCCAAGTCAACTAGGTGCTTCAGTTCAACTTAAGTCAATTTCAAGCTTGGAGAAAGTTATTTGTCCATTTTTTGTAGAACTGACTTTGGCAACCTGACAAGTAGACATTTCCAGATCTAGTGTTGCAGAGTTGTCTCCTAATTTTTCAAAAATTTGGGAGAGGACTGATTCAACACCTATGGAGAATGAGTCCCACCTTAGGACTGAAAATCTAAATTTTGTTAGATTTTGGATCCCGATAGACAAAAACTAGTTCCTGACACTTTTCACCAGGAGGAGGACTGATTCACCACCCTAGGCGAATGAGTCCCATTGTGAAAAATAGTGATCCAAGCCAACATACAAGACACTCCATAATCATCAAAATTTTCCTAGGTGTACTCTAATATGGCCCATCTCTTTTTTTTCTGCACATTTCATTCATTTTCTTCATTGTTTGCATATCACACTATGTTTTCAAACAAGGCATAAATCTCACTTTTGCATTCTTTTTCGATCATTAAAATTAGTCAATTACATTTAGTTAAGTTCATTTACATTAAAAAAACATTTCATACATTCTGATTTGAGTGAATCATAAGCAGTTTTGGCCCTATCTCCCTCCTTTTAGGTGAAAAACCCTAGAAGTGCAAGAGTAGTCCATAGGGTCCCAAAAATCTATGTTTCATTTTGGTGAGCCCAACTTTTGAGCACTTTCAATTTTTTATTGCATTCACATATTGCATCTTAGATTCCATTTTCAGTAGCATTCAATTAGGACATTTATTTGTTATTGCATTCTAGGACTTTTCATTGTGCATTAGTGAAAACTTCATTTAGCTTTCATTTTTGCATTGCATCTCATTGAAAAAAGTAAAAATATGCATTTTTCATCTATAATTTCATTTTGTAAACCATTTAAATCATCTTTAAATTTCTAAAAAAACCTAAAAAATTTCATACTGGGACTCATTCGCCACGCAGGGAAAATCAGTCCCTTTGCACTTTTTAGATAGCATTTCAAGCATTTTTCTGGCATTTGTTTGCATTTTTGTTTTCTGTAGTTTGATCTCTATTACAGTTAACATAATCTCTATTATTTGCATTTTAGATCTCTTAGATTATCTTGCATTTTCATTCACCCCTCCTTTGTGGTACTTGTATGAGTGTTTGGTGCCCTATTGATACTACTTTAGTGAGAAGAAGTTCTAGACTCATGGCATCCCACGATAGGACTTTCATTGTGGACCTTGGGATCTCACGAGCTCCTACTCCTAGTATGGACAATGGTGAATTAGGCCCTAACAATACCACCTCTATGCTTTCACATTTCCATCCAATGAATGTTGACAACCAAAAAAATTCCCTCCTACAAGAAAAGGTTATTAATATTCATGAGGACTTTGCACATTTACAACAAGACTTGTCACTTGAAAAAATTTCCACCACTACCATACCCACCATTGAGAATCTTCATCGTTTGATTGAAAGTGATGATGGCTTGCAAGTGATAAAGAAAATTGTTGATATTTACAATAAACATTCCTCTTCAAATACCCAATCTGTGAACATTCATGTAAACCAAGGAGCACCTCAAGTTCCTCCCCCTTCAACCATAGCATCCATACCAACTTATGCCAATCCGCAAGTCCATACAACTATGCCTCAAGATACTTCTTTCTTGATTTCCACTAGAATTCCTACTTTTTTTGTGGCATCACAAGTCCCTTCCACCACTTTCACACCCCTTAGCACTCCTTTCACTTCCCCTAACATCACTTACACTCCATCACCATTTTCCCTTCCACCTCAACCCACATACCCCAATCCCCTTCTTACACAACTCCTTACCACTATTTCATCTATGCAACATCAAATTTCCACCATTAGTCAAGTTCAAACCACTCCAACCACATATCATGTCCATAGTAGGCCCTTATCCTTGGAAATCTTGCATACTGCAATGCCAAAAGGGATATAAATTCCTTGGTTTGAGAAATACAAAGGAAAAGGAGATCCTATCAACCATGTTAATGCTTATACAACTTTTTGTAGTTACTTTTTCCTTGATAATAAACTTTTAGCAAAAAAATTTCCAAACACCTTAAAAGATACTGCATTATAATGGTTTTCCAACTTTCCCAATCATTCCATCTGTTCATTCAATGAATTGGTGGATGCTTTCATTAGTCACTTCCAAGTTCACATGACACCTAAAAAGACAATGGAAGACCTTATGCGATTAGACAAAACACAGTTGAAAAACTGATGGATTTCATCACATTATCAATCCTTATATGCTCAAATTGATGTCAAGATTCCAAATGCACATCTACAAAAGATGTTTATCAAAAAATTGCACACCAATCTTTAGGATAAACTAACCATGATGAAATTCCCTTCATTCATGCATTTATGTAAAACCTTATTTGACTACCAAAATTTGGTGTCAAGTCGTGATTCAAAATCCACTTCTAGTCAAGTTGGAAAACTCGAACACACTAATCAAAACCAAAATAACACACAAAACTTCCACAAATGTAACATAAGCTTTTATAGTTTAATCCACCTCCTCAACCACAATCACCACCAACCCAACAAGTTCAAAATTCAATGGCCACTATTAAGGCAGTCATTCCTTATCATTATGTAGATCCGAAGAGATAATTCACTCCTTTGCCTGATACTCTCCATAATACAATGAACCAGTTAATTAAAAAATGCATGCTCACTTTTCCACCTATTAGACCACTTGATCCAAACCAACCGCTACCACCCAATTTCAAGCCTAATTCTTATTGTCACTTTCATCACCAAAATGGACATGACACTAAACATTTTAAGCATCTAAAAAATTTAGTTAAATACCTCATTGATTTAGGCAATTTTTCCATTAGGGGTGTTAATGATCAAGGCAATAATTAAGTTGCACCCCCTAACCAAAATTTACAAATTTCCACCGATCCTATTCCTAAACATACTACCTCATTTGTCAAGGCTAGTGAACCTTCAAAGCCTGATGTAATGATTGTTGATACAAATAGTGAACAACATGATACAACTCCTACTATTACCCAAGTTATTCCTATGGATAAATTTGTGGCTACGATAAACGTTATCCCTCATGGAAAAAATAGGCCTTTAGTGGCAAAAAATTGAAAAAAATCAGTGTTAGGAAACTTGACGTAAAAAAATGAATAAATTATCTATATCATTTCAAAAATATGTAAGAATAGAATATGTAGCAAATTGAATGTAGTTTCCAAACTACTAGATTTATTAAAAATAAATAAAAAATTGTTTCATGAAAATTTGAAATTTCAATGCATTAGTACTTAAATTTCAAGGAAAAATAAGAAGTAGGTGTCTGTCTAACCACCCTAACCACAATAAAATGATAATACTTTTTTATAATATTTTAGATATAAGTAGAGTACTGATATCCCGATGTGATGCATATTTTTTTGTAATTTTTTTGCAAGTAAATAATTAATTATGAATTTTGTATTACAAATTTTAAAATATATTAAAACTCGTATGTCTAACCACCTTAATTTGGTCAAAAATTCATGATTTTTTTTGTTTGAATACTATAGTATACGAAGCATAGAATGCGACACATGTTTTGGATTCAAAAAATGTGATACCATTTGAAAGCTATACATGTTTTTCAATCAGCCTATCAATCAGGACTTTAGTAGTAATTAAAATAGAAAATGAATAATAATTATTTATTAAATTGAAAGTAAAGCATAATTTATATTGGTGGAAAGCTAAGAATCTCCTTTAAAATTTATTTTTCGTTTCATCAATTTTGGGTAAAAAATAAATTCATCAGCCACATACCCATCATATCACCACTTTTTGGCCCATCATGATCCTGCACATACCCCTTGATATTGATTTTTTTGGTAAAGACATACTACAAAAGCTTCCTGATGGTCCTGTCTACATAGCTGGTCAAATCTATAATAAGCCCACTAATGGGATATTAATAGACCCCAATTGTGGTGAGAACATGATCATAGAGGATTTTATGGTATTACATGAACTATATCAAGATGATTATAATAAAACCACTGCATGGATTAAAACACATACTAGTTTTGCATGCTCTACAATTGGATCAATCATTCTACCTCTACAAATAGGACCCAAGACTTTGGATGTCACATTTTCCATTGTTCCACAATCTGGCCAATTTTGTTTGTGGCTAGCCCTTCCTTGGCTTCACTCAATGAAAGTGGTCCCATGAGTTGTTCATAAGTGCTCAAAGTTTGCTCATGACAATGAGATAGTCACCAACACCATAGTGGATTTAATCCTTTATTTTCCAAAGGTAACTTCTCAGTACAATCCTTTTGGCCTGAACCCATGGAATCTATCACCCCTCGCAAGGACTTCTTTTTCATAGCTTATGAAGATTTTAAAGCCAAAAAGATAGCCAAATTATCTCTTCGTAACACATCTCCGTTCACTTCCACACATCCTATCATAGATGAAACGATGCTTCAACCTGATTCTAACATTGAGAAAGCCATCAAACCTCATGAACAACAACCCCTCGATATTTCCCCACCATTGTTTAAATGACCAAGGGAACATGAAACAAAACCTACTTAGCCTCCTCGCCTTAAACAAGTGTATAAAGCCAAAGAGAAAGTGGTTGATCCATCCTCTTCAGTTTCTTCTATTCTTCCCCCTTCAAAATTAGAAGAAACTAAGATGACTCAATCCTCTCTTACACCTTCACAACTCCAAAAAAAATTTAAACGGAACCACAATGCTAGGGAACGTAGGTGTCATCATCGTCTCCTTGATTGTCAATCTCACATAGAAGAAGATAATGAAAATCAACCTTTACCTTTGACAGAAGTAATAGATGACCACCCTCCTTCTCCTGACCTACCACAAGATAGTTGTGCAACAATCACAACTTGAACCAATCCAACACCTTAGCTTTTGATACATCCATCTTTAAAAATCACCCTTTGTCCTGCTATTGTCATTAATCTTGATGACAATGATGATGATGGTGATGACGACGTGAAGATTTCCAAAATAGATCAAGAAGTGCATAAAAATTTAAATTATTTATTTTCATCCACAATGAGCTTAAATGATACATCCTCTCCACCAAGTGAAGAACCTGGTATGACTCCTGGTCAGCGCTTGCAATTATTCCTTTGGATAGTCAACTGCCCTTGCATTACTCTGAACACGATTGGGAGGAAGATGACTTGTTAGATGGTTGACTTGAAGTTACCTAACTAGCCTTTTTTCTTTTCCCTTTTTCCTTTTCTTTTTATGTGTATCGTATTCCCCCATATTGTGCATTTGATGTTCTCTATCTTTGTACACTTCTTCTATTTGTACCTTTATTCTTCTAATCATCATGCATTATCTTTTTCATTTTTGTTTTTTATTCTCCTTTTGGGGATGATGAAAAGCGTAGAGATGCCCTATGTCTCTTCCATGTTGACCCACAAGGTCCTTGTCATTTTTTCTTTTCTTTTTTTTTTTCCTTTTGGGGATGACACAAGGCATCGAGACTGAAATGTCTCCTTCATGTTGACCCAAAAGCTTTTTCATTTTATTTTTTACTTTTCATTTTCTTTATTTTTCTTGTGTTTTCCTTTTTGGGATGATGCAAGGCATGGACACCACAATGTCTCTTACATGTTGACCCAAAACGGACTTTATTTTTCCTTTTTTTCACTCTCTTTGTGTCATTCTTCCAATTCTATGTGCTTTGGGGAATGATGAAATTTTTAAGCTCTTTCATAAAAACATTGTAGCAATGAACATACTAACCCCAAATCCATAGATCCCTTATGTGTTTGGTGTGCTTTCTTTTCTAGGATCAACCTCGATTTCTTTTTTTTTTTCATATTTCTTGACATGACGTAGCCTAACTTCGAAACATATGACTTGGCATAGGGCTTTCCATGTTGGCTCTCATGTCTTTTTTTTTATTTTTTCTTTTCTTCTCTACTTTAAAGTAATTTCTCACGAATGATGTGTAGCAATTCCTTTAAAGTGGGGGGCATACATTACCATTAATTTATTTTCATTCTTGGTTCCTAGTGTAGCCTTGTCATTTATATGATGTGTTTGTCACTTTTTGGATGACATTGGGTGTGATGTCCTTCATAAGTGTGATCTATCTTATCATATTACATTCCTCTTGGTGGCTTGATGCGACACACTGCATCCCTTAAGTTGTGAATATACTATTCTTTGATTGGTCCTCTCTTGGAGACATTAGACACAATGTTCCCTAAGTGACTGACCTTACATAAACTGAACAAGAATCCTTTGAACATCTTTTCACATTTTACATTTTACGTTTTACATTTTTCCATTTTTACATTTTGCATTCCTTTATTCCACCTTGCATAACGGAGCTTGCATGACTGTGGTACCTTTGTCTCTTTTTCCATGACCATTCATTTTTTCCTTGTGGCGCCTTGTTAAAGTTATCAAGTGGTATAACTTTAATATAGTTGAGCAAGAAGCCCACCTAGTGGCATGACTTTTCCCCATGGCCACTTTTGTGTTTTTGAGTGCATACCAACTAGTGTATGTATCTTACCTTTTTGGGATTTCTCACCCCACAGAAAACTAGTTCCATGGCCCCAGAGTGAGTATACAGTTGGGCCTTCTCACCCCAAGGATAACTTGAAGTTTTGTAGCCCCAGAGTGAGTACATGTTCTCCTTTTCAAATAATCAGCCTAGATCTCTTTCCATAACTAGTTGGATTGACGATCAAAGCTTCATACAATTCTTTTCAACACTTTTGTTTTCCTTTGTTCTTATGCTTAGTTTTCCATGGGATCTTCATCCTCGTGTCTTGATCATCCCTCTTGATCATTGGAATTCCATCTTGCTAATGTAAGTGCATTTGAAACCTCCCTCGATGTTCATGGCTACTTCAGTGTGATTTTGAAATAGGTTCATCCTCTCACTAAAGTGGGGGCTAAATGTGCCATAGAAAAATGGCACCTTGTCATTTTCATGGTCTTTTAGGTCTTGTTTCATGGTGTTGGAACTATGGTTGTTTGATTTTATGTTGTAACATGGCTTGAACATGCTTAATTTGGTATTATAACTCAAAGAACGACATCTTGTGAGGGTGTTTTGAAGTGTTGTAATAGACTTCTACATTCTTCTAGAGTCTATTTAATGCAATTTTCCTAAAAAACACAATTTTACTCATCAACAAATCGTATTTTGAAGTGTTGTAAAGTCTTGCAAAAATATTTCATGCTCTTCTAGGCATATTTTCACTATTTACACCCTTCTAATGCATTATTTGGTCTCTTTATGCCCTCATAAGTTGTAATTAAGTGTATTTTTGAATGTTATCCCATCAAATAACGTTAAATACAACATTTTTCTTGATAGGTGTTTTTAGGTCCTAGGTGGGGTCCATTCGCCATGGGTGGGGAATGAGTCCCCCTTGGCCCCAAATTCAAAATATTTTAAATTTCCTTTCAATATTTTGTCTAAAATCACTTGATGTCAGCCTATGATGAGGTATGAACAGATACTAAGGCACAAGAATTGTATAAATAAGTGATTTTCATCTCATTCTAATTCCAATTCATCAAGTTCACTTATCCACCTATTCACTCAAGAATTCAAGCACTGTTCAAGAACTTTGAAGCAACCGCTAACATTACTTCAAACTTGCATCACCAAGTGTTAAGTAAGTTGATAGCACTTGCATGTTATTATTTTATTTTTCTCTTTCATTTCATTATCTTTTCAAGGGTTTAATTACCACAAGTGGGGTTTGACCAAGGAAAACCCCTATTCACTAACTCTTAATCATTTTTCGCCTATTGTAGGTTGGTTTGCAACTCTTTTGTATGAAAATTTGACAAGATTTTAGGTGTTGAAAACTGATTTCCAAGTCAACTAGGTGCTTCAAGTCAACTTAATTCAATTTCAAACATGGAGAGAGTTATTTGTTCGTTTTCTATAGAATTGACTTTGGAAACCTGACAAGCAAACATTTCTAGATCTGGTGTTGTAGAGTTGTCTCCTAATTTTTTAGAAATTTGGGAGAGGACTAATTCACCACCTGTGGCTAATGAGTCCCACCTTAGGACTGAAAATCTAAATTTTGTCAAATTTTGGATCCCGACAGACAGAAACCAACTTCTGACACTTTTCACCAGGAGGACTGATTCGCCACCTTGGATGAATGTGTGCCACTATGAAAAATTAGTGATCCCAGCCAACATCCAAGACATTCCAAAATCATCAAACTTTTCCCAGATGCACTCTGATTTGACCCATCTCTTTCTATTTTGCACATTTCATTCATTTTCTTCATTGTTTCCATATCACACTATGTTTTCAATAAAGGCATAAATCTCACTTTTGCATTCTTTTTCGGTCATTTAGATTAGTCAATTTCATTTATTTAAGTTCATTTAGATTAAATAACATTGTATAAATTCTTATTCGAGTGAATCATAATCATTTTTGGCCCTATCTCTCTCCTTTTAGGTGAAAAACCATAAAAGTGCAAGAGTAGTCCATAGGGTCCCAAAAATCTATTTTTCAGTCAACCAATAGAAAAAATTGACTCCTTACGCCTTTATAAAATAATAATAATCATGAAAGGTTTCAAGAGAGCTTCCCCTGAGCCCCCATGGGGGAACTATCCCTCGAACCTGCCTTTTACCACAACAGGGAGCACGCGAGGGGTACTAGCTCCAAACCCCCATTAAATAATTTGGGGGGAAACTGCACTGATAAAAGTGGGGAAAAATTAACCTCTGAGTTTGATTAGGCTCCATATACCAACAAATTTCCAATTCTCTTAAATAAATGTTAAAACATGTAGATGCAATCAACATATAATTAAGTGCTTGGGAAAATAGGAGGCAGGAGGCTAAGAAGTGTTATGTAAATAAATTATCATATAAATAAGTAAAACATGAAATATTACAACATATTATTTGTGCTCATTATTCGCTGACCCACACACAAATCAAAATCTTGAATTTAATTCCAAGAGGTTTCCTATCCATTGGTGCCACCACCAAGGGATTAGGAACTATTTTGGGATAGGTGGTACATGGTTTTTGACTATCCACCATGCAACAATTGTGAAGTCCCCCAATATTTCTTGAGGAAACTCTACTATGAGTTCATCCTTAACAAAATCCCCAATTATTTTGATATGAAGTAAATTTAGGAGAGAGGTGGGGGGTCGGCACAAGATATAATTGATGCACAACTAGATCCTTAGTGGCAAGCGAGACAAGCTCTCGCTAGGATGGCTTGTGAGCGGATTGTTATCCCTTCTATTGTGAAGGAGAGTGATGAGGTGGACATTTTGAACCCATCAACTCTTTGACCTAGAGTATCATCCAACATGTCAGTCATGTAGTACATCACCATCAAGGGGAGTCTTTGAGTGATAGGCTTCCACCCCATTCGTGTTAGGTTTGTGGGTTGACTTGTACATATGACCCCATAGACACTTAGGAGGCTATTACACAAGATACATCTATAGCTATGGAGATGGTCAAGGACACTAACATTTTGAATGAGGATTTATGCATTGATAATACCGTAAATGTTAGCATGTTCATTGAATTTTATTGACTTAATTTCATTTTTGAAATGAAAGATTAACTAATTTATTTTTATGATTGTAATAAAATTTCAAGGCCATAGTGTTGATAGTGGATACACTGTCTCTCCACCTATTTATTACTCCACTACATCCACTATTGAGGTATGTAACTAGTAAACAATTATGAATTTATTACATGTGAATAGCATTGTAATATTGGAGGTTTCAATGGAACACCTCCTAGTGCCAGTGGAGTTGTACAAACCTTCACAAAGGTAATAGAATAAATATGTTAACTAATAAATTGTACTTAATAGATTGGTGTAGTTTATATTCATATTGTTGATTATAATGCATTGCACATCTTTCTGTAGTAATGGAAAAAGTAGCATTTTCCATACTTGCTTGGATAATTGACATTAAACTGGACTAATGGTGTCTTAGAGTGGTGTTGTAATGTCTTGTACATATTCACATCATTTTAGGACCTTTATTTAACTAAATCATTCTTTAGTTTTTCCTTTGCAAAGGTCTTGTGAAGTGTTGTAACACACTCTCACACTTTTCTAGGAGTTATTTGCTTAATTAAGCCTTATGGGCCCCTTTTCAAGAAAATATGCATGATGTATACCTTGTTTAAGTGTTATAAAGTGTTTTAAATCACTCACATTTTTCTAGGTGGTCCTAATTCATTGTGCTTTAGTGGAGTTATTAACTCCCCCTTTTAGGCCTTAATTTTGACACCTCCCAAGGATCATTCCTGACCTATTCACCCTTGGTGGTGAACAGGTCCTCCCTTAATAGGGACCCCCTTTCTTAGTTGATCTGGAATGGGTTTTTGGCCTTCTTTCAACTCCATGAAGCTCAGTCCTGGAAACTTTGCCAGGACCCATTCACCTTTGGTGGTGAAAGGGTCCTCCCATAATTAGACCTTAATTTTTTAATTTCATTTTGATAGGATTTTAAATGTCTTTCTTTCTAGATCCAGTGTCAGCCTTAATTCTTTGAATTTCAGGGTTAATCTCCTAATTTAGTAAAAATAATGGGTTAATTCACATTGTCTCTCCTAGCAATTCAATCTAAGAAATCCTAAGAATTCAAGCATTCAAGTGATAAAGAATTAGAGCATTTACAAGGCATTACAAAGTATATTTCAAGTCATTATTATAGCAATTCAAAGATATCATCATGGCAAGGTCCTAATTGCATTATTTCATGTTCAGGCTTCATTATCTTATTTCTTCATTTGGTTTAATTACCTACAAGGGGTTTGACTGAGGAAATCCCCATTCACTAACAACTCAATAAGTTTTTTATCCTTGAGTGTGTGATTGTAGATTTATAGGTTGAAGAGCAAGATTGCCAAATTTTTCAAAATTTTCAAAGATGCTAAGTTGTCATTCAAGGTACAAGAACATGGAAAGAGACCTACAGAATTGAATACTACCCTCCAAAACTTGATAACATGGATTTCAAGAGTGTAGACATCAAAGTACAGGATCCTGAAATTAGTTTTCTAAAACCCTAAAAGGACCCATTCACCAAACAAGGAAAATGAGTCCATAGTTCAAAAACAACAACTTTCTGGATAGGTACACAATTTTTTATAGTCTAAATATATTCCTTATAGTTTCTATAATAGTTAGGGTTTATTTCAAGTTGTTATTAGCATCCTAGTTTGCATAATTTGTAGTGATTTGGGCTTGGAAAATAAGTGATCCATCTCATTTTGGGGATAGACCCTATTTTCGCACATATCATTTTTGGTGAATTGATTTCATAAGAAGATATCAAACAATTTATTTGCAAGAAACATTAAGATTCTTGATGTCGACCTTCAAAGAATTTTCATTTCCAACTTAAAAAATAAACTAAAAAAGAAACTTGAAATTTTAAGGTTTCCATCCTTCACACAACAATGTATAGCCCTTTGTGACCATCAAAACTCGACTAGTGGTCATGATGTGAAATATCACCCTAGTCATCTTGAAAGGACTGAATCCACAACTCACAACAACTATCAATCATCCAAGAAACAAAATAAGGGATTTTTACAATTGAACACTCCTCAAATAAGTCAACAAAGCAATAATCAAGTGGCTGCTATAAAAAAAACTCCTTTCAGGGATAGGGAGAGAGAGTTTACACCTTTACCTGGCACCCTTTACAATATGATGTTGCAACTCATTGACAAGAACATGCTTACGTTACCTCATATTAGAGAAGATGACCCTACTATGCCATCTCCTAAATGCTTTTTAAAAAATACTTATTGTCATTACCATCAAAAAAATGGACATAGTACAGAATATTGCAAGCATCTCAAACATCTTTTGCAAGACCTTATTTATTCTAATCATCTACTAATCAAAGGTTTGAATGATCAAGGAAATAATTTTTTAGATCCTCCTAATAAAACTTTTCAATTCTTTATAAATCCTATCCCTAAGAACATTATTTCGTTTGTCAAAGCTAGTGAAACGAAGATTGATGTTATTAATGTTGACATGAATGATGAAAATACAAAAAATATTGAATAACATACCATGAAAATGATATCACTTATTGAACCTAAACCTCATAAAGGATTGACTATTAAACAACCTCTTAACATTTATTTCTCACAAAATGACATACCTAAACATGCACCTAATGGTCCTCTTTACATATCTAGCTGAATTAACAATAAGACCACTAATGGGATATTGATTGATCCCATCTATGGAGAGAATGTGATCATAGAAGAATTATTATATGTGCATGAGATACATCAAGATACATATGACTATCCAAGAGCATGGATCAAGAAACATAATGAATTTTCTTTCCTTACATTAGGCTCAATAGATCTCACTTTAAAGGTGGGACCAAAAACATTAACAATCTCATTCTCCATAATTCCACAATTAGACCAATTTTGTTTGAAGCTAGGATATCCATCGCTTCACTCCATGAATGTCATCCCTTCAATTGTGCATAAATGTCTAAAGTTCCATTTTTTCAATAACATCTTCACTGTGTATCATAGTGGATTTCATCCTGCCTCGTCATAAGGGAATTTTTCACTAGATTACTTTTGGCCTGAGCCTATGGAACCTATCAAGCATCGTGAAGATATATTTTTTAAATCATATCAAAAATACAATGCAAAGAAAATAGCAGAACTATCCCTTCGAAACATGCTTTAGCCTATGCCTGAACTAACCATCTATGATGAGACAATGATTGAACCAAAAACAATCCTAAACATACAAGAACAACCTCCTGCAATTTCCCACAAGAGACCACAAGATAATACAAGCAATCTCATTGTCCCTCCTAGAGTCAAATGAGTCAAAAAATTAAAAAAGAAAGTGGTTGAGCATCCTCCTATTATTTCATCTAGCCTTCCTAAGGAACAAAAGAAACCTATGATTGATAAACCTACTCTCACACAAAAACAATTTGACAATAAATTTAAAATAAATTGAAGTGCTAGAGAGCATAGACATAGAAATCATGTTATTGCTCATATATTTTAAACACAAGAAAACAATAATAGCATAGAAAATCAAAATCCAAACCTACCTAAAGCAAAGCATGATGACTCCCAACCCTTGCCACAGCATAAACAATAAGATGGTATGGACATTGTTATTCGACCTCCTACTGTGATTGACTTAGTTGATGACATTGACATTGCAAAGATTAATCAACAAGTGCATGATGAGTTGAATACATTGTTTTCTTCTTCCATGAGCTTAAATGAAAAATATCCTAAAAGGAGTGTTGAACTTGGTGTGTGTCCTAGTTTGGCACTTGATGTTGTCCCTTTGGCTAGTTTTTAGCCTTCTATTTATATTGACCAAGATTGGGAGGCAGATGACCTGCTTTAGGTTGACTTGCCTATGCCTTACTAGTTATTTTCCTTTTCATTTTTTTTTTCTTTAATTGCATGTGTGTAATGTGATCCCCTGTGAGGTTTCATTTGATTTTCCTATATCCTTTTATGTATTCTTCTATATCTACCTTCATTAGATTCTCTATGTCGTAATCATTTTTCATTTGTCTTGTGTTTTCCTGTGGGGGATGACGCAAGGAGTCAAAACATTTATGTTTCTTCCATGTTGACCCAAAATATTTTCCTTTTTATTTTTCATTTTTCTTGTGTTTTCCTTTTGGGGATGATGCAAGGTGTTCAAACATTCATGTTTCTTCCATATTGAACTGAAATGTTTTTTCTTTGTTTTTTCTCTCTTTGTGTCATTCTTCTAGTTCCATGTGTATTTGGGGAATGATGATAGTTTCATGCTCTATGAAAACATTGTAGCACACACATACTAACCCAAAATCCATAGATCCCTTATGTATTTGTGGGGGAAACCCTTCCTATTTCATGACACAACTGGCTTCAGAAACATATGACTTGACATAGGATTTTTTGAGAAAATTTCTCATGTCTTAGGCTAAAAATTTTGGCTACTTTAAAGAAATTTCTCATAGTGATGGTTTAGCAACCACTTTAAAGTGGGGGAATACATTGATGACATCTTTTGGAAAATTTCATGGCATGATTTTCCTTTTTTCTTGTGATGTGTCCTCTTCTTGGTGGTGTCATTAGGTTTGATTTTTTCAAGGAGTGTATGATATTTTATCATGGCATGATGTGAACAAGGCACACAATGGGAAACAATCTAACACTTTGGCTTATCCTCTCTTGGAGATATTAGGCATAATTATCCCTACAAGGAAGAATGTTACACGAACAAATAAAAATCCCCTTTAACAAAATTTTTGTGTGACATTCAAAAACATTTTACAAAAATCATTTTCATTGTGGTGCCTTATCAAAGTTATTAAGAGGATGACTTTGGTATGGTATGAGAGGCTAATTTGATTCTCTCATTTCCCACCTCATTGGGATAACTCACCTCGTGGAGAGACTAAAGTTCCACTACGCCAGAGTGAGCATACATATTTTTTGACAAACTCACCCCACAAATGACCTAAAGTTTTGTGGCCCTAGAGTGAGCAGTGTGTTATGGAAAAATAACCACCACCTCACATCTTGTTGAACCAGTTGTGCTTGATCCTTTGTTTTGTTTTTTCTTGTCCTTTCATAAGGCATGATCATGTATCATTTTTATTTTTTCATACTTAAGTGTCTTGGATGTCTACTTTAGTGTGAGTTTTACATGGGGTCATCATCTTGCTAAAGTGGGAGAAAAATGTAGTAAAGAAAAAAGTACCATTTTCATTGCTTGGATAATTGACATTAAAACTAGACTAATGGTGTCTTGGAGTAGTGTTGTAATGTATTGTACACATTCACATCATTTTGGGACCTTTATTTAACTAAATAATACTTTAATCTATCCTTTGCAAAGGTGTTGTGAAGTTTTGTACCACACTTTCACACTTTTTTAGGGCTTATTTGCTTAATTAAGCCTTATGGGCCCCTTTTCAATAAAATATGCATAATGTATACCTTGTTTAAGTGTTGTACACTTTTTTAAAGAAATTTCACATTTATCTAGGTAGGCCTAACTCATTGTGGTTAAGTGGAGTTATTAACTGCCCCTTTTAGGCCTTAATTTTGACACCTCCCGAGGATCCTTCTCAACAATCATAAATTAAATATCAAATTATTTCACTAGAGAAAATTAGGTCCTAGTAAGTTGATCTAGGACCCATTCACCCTTGGTGGAGAATGAGTCCTCCCTTAATAGGACCCCCTTTCTAAGTTGATCTGGAATGGGTTTTTGGCCCTCATTCAACTCCCTAAAGCTCATTCCTAGAAACTTAGCCAAGACCCATTCGCCTTTGGTACAAAATGGGTCCTCCCTTAATGAGACATTAATTTTTGAATTTCATTCTTGTGGGAATTTAATTCTCTTTCTTTCCAGATTTGGTGTCAGCCTTAATTCTTTGAATTTTGAGGTTAATCTCCTAATTTAGTATAAATAAGGGGTTAATTCACATTATTTCTCCTAGAAATTCAATCAAAGAAATCCTAAGCATTCAATAATTCAAGTGATCAAGCATTAGAGTATTTACAAGGAATTACAAGGTATATTTCAAGTCATTATTGTAGCAATTCAAAGATCATATCATCATGGAAAGGTTCTAATTACATCTTTTCATGTTCATGCTTCATTATCTTATTTTTTTATTTAGTTTAATTACCGACAAGGGGTTTGACTAAGGAAAACCCCCATTCACTAACAAATCCACAAGTTTTTTATCCTTGAGTGTGTTATTGTAGATTTACAGGTTGAAGAGCAAGGTTACCAAAGTTGTGAAACTTGTCAAAGTTGTAAAGTTTTCATTTAATGTGCAAGAACACATAAAGATCCCTACATGATTGAATCCTACCTTCCAGAACTTGATAACAAGGATTTAAAGAGTGCATAAATCAAAGTATAGGATCCTAAAATCCATTTTCCAAAACCCTAAAAGTACCCATTTTCCACTAAAGATGAATGAGTCCTTCGTCGTTCAAAAACAACAACATTTAAACAGGTACACAATATTTTATACTCTAAAAATATTCCTTATAGTTGCTATAACAATTAGGGTTGATTTCAAGTTGTTATTAGCATCTCATTTTGCATAATTTGAAGTGATTTTGGCTTGGAAAATAAGTGATCCATCTCATTTTTGGGATAGATCATCTTTTCCCACATATCATTTTTGGTGAACTGATTTCATAGGAAGATATCAAACACTCTATTTGCAAGTAAACATTAAGATTCTTGGTGCCGACCTTTGAAGAATGTTCATTGAAAAATTACAAGATAAACTCCAAAAGAAACTTGAAATGTTAAGACTTATATCCTTCACACAACTATGTACAACCCTTCGTGACCATCAAAACTTGACTAGTGGTCATGATGTGAAAAATCCCCCTAATCATCTTGAAAGAAATGAATCAACAAATCACAGCAACTATCAATAATTCAAGAAACAAAATAAGGTATTTTTACAATTAAACCCTCCTCAAACATGCCAACAAAGTAATAATCAAGTGGCTACTATAAAAATGACAACTCCTTTCAGGGATAGGGAGAGAGAGTCTACACCTTTACCTGACACCCTTCATAATATCATGTTACAGCTCATTGACAAGAGTATTCTTATGTTACCTCCTATTAGAGAAGATGACCCTACTATACCATTGCCTAAAGGCTTTCAAAAAAATGCTTATTGTCATTACCATCAAGCAAATGGACTTAGTATAGAATATTGTAAGCCTCTCAAACATCTTGTGTAATACCTTATTGATTCTAATCATCTACTAATCAAAGGTGTGAATGATCAAGGAAATAAGACTGATGTGATGAATGTTGACACAAATGATGAGAATACGAAAAACATAAATTTGAACAACAGACCACAAAATTGATAGCATTTATCGAACCTAAACCTTGTAAGAGATTGACTAAACAACCTCTTGACATTGATTTCTCACAAAAGGAAATACCTAAACATGCACTTGATGTTTCTCTTTACATAGCTAGCCAAATCAATAATAAGCACACTAATTGGATATTGATTGTTCCTGTCTGTGCAGAGAATGTGGTCATAGAAGAATTCTTATATGTGCATGAGCTATATCAAGATACATATGACTATCCAAAAGCATGGATCAAGAAACATAATGTATTTACTTGCACTATGATAGGTTCAATAGATCTTCCTTTAGATGTGTGACCAAAAAATATTAATAGTCTCATTCTCCACCATTCCACAATCAGACCCATTTTGTGTGAAGTTAGGCTATCACTAGCTTCACTCCATGAATATCATCCCTTAAATTGTGCATAAATGTCTAAAGTTTCCATTTTTGCAATAACATATCCACTGTGCATCATAGTGGATTCCATCCCGCCTCGGCAAAATAAAAATTTTCACTAAATTACTTTTGGCCTGAGACTATGGAACCTATCAAGCAGGTCATGAAGATTCATTTTTAAATCATATCAAAAATTCATGGCAAAGAAAATAGGAGAACTATCCCTTCGAAACATGCCTCAAACTATGCTTGAACCAACCTATTAATGCCTAAAGGGTATGTGCAGGATCATCATGGAAAAAATAGGCCCTTAAGTGGAAAAAAGTTCAGAAAAATCAGAGTTAGGAAACATGACGTAAAACTTTGAATAATTTATCTATATTATTTCAAAAATATGTAAGAATAGAATTTGTAGCAAATTAAATGTAGTTTCTAAAATACTAGGTTTTAAAAAAAAAATCTATTTGGTGAAAATTTGAAATTTCAATGCAATAGTACTTAAATTTTAGGGAAAAAATAAGAAGTAGGTGACTATTTGACCACCCTAACCACAATAAAATGATAATATTTTTAATAAGATTTTATATATAAGTAGAGGACTCATGTATGGATATGATGCATATTTTTTTGTAATTTTTCTCCAAATAAATAATTATTTATGATTTTTTTATTACAACTTTTAAAAAATATAAAAACTCATATGTCTAACCACATTAACTTGGTCAAAACTTCATGAAATTCAATTTTTTATTTTTTTAATATTATAGTATGCAAAGCATAGAATGTGATGCATGTTTTGGATTCAAAAAATGGGATACCATTTGAAAGCTATAGATTTTTCTCAATTATCCTATCAATCAGGTCTTTAGTCGTAATTCAAATAGAAAATGAATAATAATAATTTTTTAAATTCAAAGTAAAGCATAATTTATATTGTTGGAAAGATGAGAATCTCCTTAAAAAACCCTTTTCGTTTCATCAATTTTGGGTAAAAAAATAGTCGTAAGCCACATAACCTACACATACCCATCATATCACCACTTTTTGGTCCATCATGATCTTGCACATACCCTAATACAAGTGCTAGAGTTAACGGATCCATGGGAGGCTAATAGTCCATGTCACAAATCCTAAGGGGAGCACTGACCATCTGCCAACAAACTCCCCCTCAGCATTACCTGAGGGGATTTGAACTTGACACCTTTAGCTTTGATACCAATTGTTAGCTTACAGTTGTCATTACACCAAAAGATTGACCTATTAATGCTCGATACAACTACAAAAGTTAACAGATCCACGAGAGGTGGTTAGTCCATGTCACAAATCTTGAGGGGAGTATGATCATCTACCAACAAAACCATCCTTGATGAGATAATGATTGAACCAAAAAAAATCTGAAACCTACAAAAACAACCTATAGAACAAACTCCAGAATTTCCCACAAAAGATCACGTGATAATACAAGCAATCCCATTATCCCTCCTATAGTCAAACAAGTGTACAAAGTCAAATATAAAGTGATTGAGCAATGTGCTATTGTTTCTTCTCGTCCTCCTAAGGAAGAGAAGGAACCTATGATTGACAAACCCACTCTTACACAAAAACAAATTCATAATAAACTAAAAATAAATTGAAGTACTAGAGAGCGTGGATGTAGATGTCGTGTTATTGCTCGTAGATTGCAAACACAAGAAAACAACAATAACATAGAAAATTAAAATCCAAACCTACTTGAATCAAAGCATGATGACTCCCAACCCTCACTACAACATAAACATGAACATTGTATGGACATTGTTATTCGACCTCCTATTATGATTGACTTAGATGATCATAATGACATTGCAAAGACTGATGAACAAGAGTATGATGATTTCAATACATTATTTTCTTCTTCCATGAGATTAAATGAAAAACCTCCTAAAAAATAGTGTTGAACTTGGTACATGTCCTATTTCAACACTTGATGTTGTTCCTTTGGCTAGTTTCTTGCCTTTCATTTATACCAACTCAGACTGGGAGGTAGTAGACCTACTTTTAGGTTGATTCTCCTATTCCTTACTAGTCTTTCTACTTTTAATTTTAATTTTTTCTTCGATTTCATGTGTGTAATGTGATCACCCGTGACATTTCATTTGATGCTCCTCTCTCTTTTTGCACATTCTTCTATATGCACCTTTATTCTTCTCTATGTTGTAAAGATTTTTCATTTGTCTTGTGTTTTCCTTTTGGGGATGACAAAAAGCATTAAAATATTTATGTTTCTTCCATGTTGACCAAAATATTTTCCTTTTTATTTTTCATTTGTCTTGTGTTTTCCTTTTGGAGATTGTGTCGTAGAAAAATGAACCCTTTACTTGACATGGGATTAATTCATGATAAAATGGATTTAATGCAATCTTAATTTAGTGTTGTGAGTAATTTTATGTCTCCACACTAGATCTTGGACACTTGCAAATCAAATAACATGCTTTTAACAATGTCTTGTAAAGGTGTTGTAAAGTCTTGTAAAGGACTTTAAAGCTTCTCTAGACTTAATCAACTCATTTCTCCCTAATTCAACATTATAAATTTTTTTTAATAACACTATTACAACAATCTAGAAGGTTCTTGAATTAAAATTAATGATAAACTAGTGTTGTAATGTGTCTTGCACATTCACATTGGTTTTTGTGCCCTTCTAGGCTATGTGAACCTAATTTTAATGTTGTAAAGTGTATTTAATCATACTTTCACATTGATTTATGTGACCAAGCCCTATTTTAGATTTACATCATCACTAATAGGTCCCCAATGATGCATATTATGAATCCTAAGGCTTTAATTGATCAAATACTTGACAAAGTTGGAAATTAAAGCTTATTTCCTTATTTCTTGGCTTCTGTGTTATTGGAATGGCCCCTGTAGGACCCATTCACCATGTGTGTCAAATGAGTCCTATCTGGCCCCATTTTAACCCTTGAGTAGGAAAAAGTGAAATTTAAAGTTTAATTTCACTACATGTCGGCCTATGATCAAGGTGTTGCAATCCCTATTTCAAGCTTGGAGAGAGTCTACAGGTCCAGTTTTGGAGATTCAAATTCAGAGATTCATCAAAAATAGAATTGTAGATCCTAAGCCTTAGAATCCAATCCATATTTCTCTATTTTCCAGAAGAGGAATCATTCACCATTGATGGTAAATCAATCCCATTTCTAGGCTTGAGCAATGATTTCTAAAGATCTAGATACCCAATTCCCTAAACCTTGTTCCGACACTTTTTGGTAAAAAAAGGACTCATTCACCATGCATGGCGAATCTGTCCCAATGATCATTTATGGTGTCTTCTAAAAGTATAAAAAACCTCATTCTAGCCTCTTCCAACTTCCAAGTTCATATCTTCAACTGGGTTATTTTTTGTTTCATATTGTTTACATTCCTAGTCAAGTTGTTTGAATACACAATGTGTTTTCCAGAACTTTTGCATTAGGTTACAAGTCATCTCTTAATCTACATTTTCATTGAGTGTTCAACATTTAAACACATTCTCACACACATTCCACACTCCTCTTTCCCTTTCCTCTAATGTTAATAAAGTCATTTGGGCCCATTTTCCTCTCCTTCTAGGTGAAAACCCTAAGAACGAGCAAGAGATGTTGGGGACACAAAATATTTCTTACAGAGATGATGCAAGGCATCAAAACACTCATTTTTCTTCCATGTTGACCTGAAAGTTTTTTTCTTTGTTCTCACTTTGTTTCTTTCATTCTTCCAATTCTATGTGTATTTGAGGAATGATGATAGTTCCATGCTCTATGACAAGATTGTACCACAAATATACTAAACCCAAATCCATAGATCCCTTCTATGTTTTTGGTGAAACACTTCCTTCCTATTTCATGATGCAGCTTGCTTTGGAAACATATGACTTGACATAGGTTTATTTGAGGAAAGCTCACATGTCTTAGGCTAGAAACCTTGGCTACTTTAAAGCAATTGCTCATAGTGATGGTGTAGCAACCACTTTAAAGTGGTGGCATAGATTAATGACATCTTTTGGAAAATTTCATGGTATTATTTTCCTTTTTCTTGTGATGTGTCCTCTTTTTGGTGGTGTCATTGGTTTTGATTCTATCCAAGAGTGTATGATCTTCGATCATGGGATGATGCGAACAAGGCATTCCATGGGTAGTAATCTAACACTTTGGATTGTGCTCTTTTGGACACATTAGGAATAATTCTCCCTAAGAGGAAGACTATTACACGAACAAAGAAAAATACCCTCTAACAAAAAATTTACATCACACTCAAAGGAATTTTACAAAAATCATTTTCATTGTGGTTCCTTATTGAAGTTGTCAGGAGGATGACTTTGATATGGTATGAAAGGCTAATTCAATTCTCTCATTTACCACCTCATTGGGATAACTCGCCTAGTGGAAAAAATGATTTTCTACTACACCATAGTGATCATATATGTTTTGAGACAAACTCACCACATGGATGACTTGAATTTTTGTGGCCCTAGAGTGAGTAGCATGTGTTATGGACAAAAAGCCACTGCCTCACTTTTCTTTGAATCAGTTGTGTTTGATCCTTTTTTATTGTTTATTTTTGGCCCTTAATAAGGTATGATCATGTATCTTTGTTATTTTTCCATACTTAAGTGTCTTGGATGTCTACTTTAGTGTGAGTTTGACATAGGGTCATCCTCTCGCTAAAGTAGGGGGAAAATGTAGTAACAAAAAAGTAGCCTTTCCCTTGCTTGGATAATTGAAATTAAAACTGGACTAATAGTGTTTTGGACTGGTGTTGTAATGTCTTGTACACATTCACATCATTTTAGGACCTTTATTTAACTAAATCATGCTTTATTTTGTCCTTTGCAAAGGTTTTTTGAAGTGTTGTAACACACTTTCACAATTTTCTAGGACTTATTTGCTTAATTAAGCCTTATGGGCCCCTTTTCAATATAATATGCATAATGTATAAGTGTTGTAAAGTGTTTTAAATCACTTTCATATTTATCTGTGTGGTCCTGATTCATTGTGGTTAAGTAGATTTATTAACCCCCCCTTTTAGGCCTTAATTTTGACACCTCTCGAGGATCCTTCCCTAAAATTATAAATTAAATATCAAATCATTTCATTGGGAAAAATTTGGTCCTGGTAAGTTGAGCCAAGACCCATTCACCCTTGGTGGTGAATGGGTCATCGCTTAATAGGACCCCCCTTTCTCAGTTGATCTGGAATGGGTTTTTGGCCCTCTTTCAACTCCCTAAAGCTCAATTTTGGAAACTTAGCCAAGACCCATTCACCTCAATGGGACCTTAATTTTTGAATTTCATTCTGGTAGGAATTTAATTGTCTTTCTTTCTAGATCTAGTTTCGGCCTTAATTGTTTGAATTTCATGGTTAATCTGTTAATTTAGTATAAATAAGGGGTTAATTCACATTGTTCCTAATATTGATTTAATCTAATCAATCATAAGCATTCAAGCATTCAATTGATCAAGCATTAGAGAATTTACAAGGCATTACAAGGTGGATTTCAAGTCATTATAACAACAATTCAAAGATCATATTATCATCGCAAGGTTCTAATTGCATTATTTCATGTTCATGCTTCATTATCTTATTTATTCATTTGGTTTAATTACCTACAAGGGGTTTGACTGAGGAAAACACCCATTCACTAAAAATTCAACATTTTTTTTGTCCTTGAGTGTGTGATTGCAGATTTACATGTTGAAGAGCAAGATTGTCAAAGTTGCAAAGTTGTGATTCAAGGTGCAAGAACATGGAAAGAGCCCTACAAAACTGAATATTGCTTTCCAGAACTTGATAATGGGGATTTCAAGAGTGCAAATATCAAAGTCCATGATCCTAAAATCAATTTCTAAAACCCTAAAAGGACTATTTTTCCACTAAAGTTGAATGAGTCCTCCATATTTCAAAAACAACAATGTTTTGGATAGGTACACAACTTTTTATACTCTAAAAACATACCTAATAGTTGCTATAATCATTACGATTAATTTCTGGTTGTTATTAGCATATTCTTTTGCATAATTTGAAGTGATTTGGGCTTGGAAAATAAGTGATCCATCTCATTTTTCAGATAGATCCTATTTTCCCACATATCATTTTTGGTGAGCTCATTTCATAGGAAGATATCAAACACTTTATTCGAAAGTAAGAAATATGATTCCCGATGTCGACCTTCAAAGAATGTTCATTACAAACTTACAACATAAACTCCAAAGGAAACTTGAAATGCTAAGGTTTCTATCCTTCACACAACTATGTACAGCCCTTCGTGACCATCAAAACTTGACTAGTGGTCATGATGTGAAAAATCCCCCTAGTTGTCCTAAAAAGACTAAATCCACAACTCATAACAACTATCAATCATTCAAGAAAAAAAAAAGGGCTTTTTACAATTAAACTCTCCTCAAACAAGTAAAAAAAGCAATAATCTAGTGGTTTCTATTTAAAAATGATAAGTCATTTCGGGGATAGGGAGAGAAAGTTTACACCTTTACCTGACACCCTTCACAATATCATGTTGTAGCTCATTGAAAAGAGAATGCTTACGTTGCCTACTGTTAGAGAATGTTACCCTACTATACCATTGCCTAAAGGATTTTGAAAGATTTCTTATTGTCATTACCATCAAACAAATGGGCATATTACAAACTATTGTAAGTGTCTCAAACATCTTGTGAAATACCTTATTGATTCTAATCATCTACTAATTGGGGGTGTGAATGATCAAGGAAATAATTTTGTACCTCCTCCCAATCAAAATTTTCAAATCTTTACAACTCATATGCCTAAGAATAGTATTTCATTTTTCAATGCTAGTGAAATGAAGACTAATGTGTTGAATGTTGGCACAAATGATGACAATATGAAAAAAATTGAACAACATACCATAAAAGTGATAGCATTTATGGAGCCTAAACCTCATAATGGCTTGACTAAACAACCTCTTGAAATTTCCTTCTCACAAAATGGCATACCTAAACATGAACCTAATGGTCCTCTTTACATAGCTAGTTGAATCAACAATAAGACCACTAATGTGATATTGGTTGATCCTATCTGTAGACAAAATGTGATCATAGAAGAATTCTTATATGTGCATGAGCTATATCAAGATACATATGACTATCTGAAAGCATGGATTAGGACATATAATGGATTTTCCTTCCCTACGGTAGGCTCGATTGATCTCCCTTTAAAGGTGGGATAAAAAATATTAACAGTCTCATTCTCCATCATTCCATAATTGGACCAATTTCGTGTGAAGCTAGGCTATCCATGGCTTCACTCCATTAATTGTTTCCCTTTGATTGTGCATAAATTTCTAAATTTTCCATTTGGAAATAACGTCTTCACTGTGCATCATAGTTGATTCCATCCTACCTTTGTAAAAGGGAATTTTTCACTAAATTACTTTTGGCCCAAGCCTATGGAACTTATCAATCCTCATGAAGATTTATTTTTCAAATCATATCAAAAATTCAAGGAAAATAAAATAAGATAACTATCCCTTTGAAACATGTCTCAACTTATGCTCGAACCAACCATCCTTGATGAGACAATGATTGAAGCAAAAACAATCCCAAACATACAAGAACAACCTCCTGCAATTTCACACAAGGGACCACGAGATAATACAAGCAATCCTGTTGTCCCTTCTAGAGTCAAACAAGTCTACAAATTCAAAGAGAAAGAAATTGAGAAACCTCCTATTGTTTCTAGTCCTCCTAAGGAAGAGAGGGAACCTATTATTCACAAAACCGCTCTTACACAAAAAAACATTGACAATAAATTTAAAATAAATTGAAGTTCTAAAGAGCATAGATGTAGACATCATGCTATTGCTCATAGATTGAAAACACAAGAAAACAACTATAACATTGAAAATCAAAATCAAAACCTACCTAAAGCAAAGCATGATGACTCCCAACCCTCATTGCAACATAAACAAGAACATTGTATGGAAATTGTTATTCGACCTCCTACTACGATTGACTTAGATGATTACATTGACATTGCAAAGATTGATGAACAAGTGCAAGATGAGTTGAATACTTTTTTTTCGTCTCCCATGAGCTTAAATGAAAAATCCCCTAAAAATTTCATTAAACTTGGTGTGTGTCCTCATTTGGCACTTGATGTTGTCCATTTGGCTAGTTTCCACCTTCCATTTATTCTGACCGAGATTGGGAGTTGGATGACCTACTTTAGGGTGACTCACATGTTCCTTGCTAGTATTTTTCCTTTTCCTTTTTCTTTTTTCTTTGATTGCATGTGTGTTATATGATCCCCCATGACATTTCATTTGGTGTTCCTCTCTTTTTGTCCATTCTTCTATATGTACCTTCATTCTTCTCTATGTTATAATCATTTTTCACTTGTCTTTTTTTTTCCTTTTGGGGATGATGCAAGGCTTCAAAACATTTATGTTTCTTTCATGTTGACCCAAAATCTTTTCCTTTTTCTTTTTTATTTGTCTTATGTTTTCCTTTTTCACTAGCTTGTCAACGTAGTACGATTGACAAGGTAGGGGTTGCATGAAAAAATTCCTCACAGAAATGGGGTGTCATGGTGATGTACTCTATGAGGAATTTTTCCCTTATGTCCCTACATTGTCAACCCTACTACATTGACAAGCTAGTGAGCTCACTAGCTTTTCAATGTGGTAGGGTTGACAAGGTATGGGCTGCACAAAAAAATGCCTCATAGAAACGGGGTGTCATGGTGATGTACATTGTGACACCCCATTTCTATGAGGAATTTTTTTATTCTCCCCCTACCTTGTCAACCCTACCATATTGACAAGCTATTGAGCTCACTAGCTTGTCATGGGTACCACATTTTGCATACATGTCTACCAAAACATTATTGTCAAAAAATTCACATGCCTTGTCCATACTTCCATTATGACCCTATCTTGAAATCATGGCATGTCACATGACCACATTTCTTTAACGCATTCCATCAAAAAATTCATGTGAGCATTGACAAGCTAGTGAGCTCACTAGCTTGTCAATGCAGTAGGGTTGACAAGGTAGGGGCAACATGAAAAAATGCCTAATAGAAATGGGTGTCATGGTGATATATCACCATGACACCCCATTTCTATGAGTAATTTTATCATATTTCCCCTACCTTGTCAACCCTATCACCATGACACCCCATTTCTATGAGGCATTTTTCCATGCTGCCCCTACCTTGTCAACCCTACCACATTGACAAGCTAGTGAGTGCTCACTAGCTTGTCATGGGTACCACATTTTCCATACATGTCTACCAAAACATTATTGTCAAAAATTTCACCAACCTTTTCCAAGCTTCCATTTTGAGCCTATCTTGCAATCATAGAATGCCACATGACCACATTTCTTAAGGCATTCCATCCAAAAATTTATGTGAGCATTGACAAGCTAGTGATTTCACTAGATTTTCAATGCTCACATGAATTTTTTGATGGAATTCCTTAAATAAATGTGTTAATTTGGCATGCCATGATTTTAAGATATATTGCACATTTCCCCATGTTGCTAACTTAGCCTTGAATAAAGAGTCTAGAAATAATGGAGAGAAGGCTTATCATCCCTTGTAGGTAGACTAATCAAGGAAAAATTAAAAATAAATCACAACATTAGTGATGAGGTAATTTTAGTAATGAGGTAAATTTATAATTAAAGATGAAAACCAAAATAGATTTAAAAATCTATCTATTGGGGAGGAGTATATATTCCAATTTTGTAGAGACATGTATGGAAAATTTGGAGCATAGACAATGCAATTAGTTGTTTGAAAACATGCACATCACCATAAGACCCCATTTCTTTGAGGAATTTCTTTAAATATTTGATTGCCTTGTCTATGTTGTTTGATGAAATTCTTTGGTCGACGTGTAAGGAAATTTTGGTAGCATAGACAAGGCAATCAGCTGCTTGGTAGAACTGATTGACAAAATACTTCAATGAGATATGTCCTCATGGACTAGAATGATTGCAGGATATGCACAAAATGGATTTATTTAAAATGGTTTAGAAAATTTCAAGCATATGCAATTTCTAGGTGTAAAACAAAATTTGACTATATTTTCCAACATCCCCCATACGTATACCAAAATGAAAGCTTTGGAGAGGGGTATGCACATCCATAGAACTCATGTCATATATATGTGTATACAAAATTTGGAAGCATACACAAGGTAAGTAAATTTTTTAACAAAATGCCTCAAAGAGATGTGGTATAAAAATGTAATTGGCAAGTGTAAAGAATTGTGTAATTTAAAATATGCATTGAAAATCTAAGGTTATAATGACAAAAAAACAATGAAGAACATGGAATATGCAAAATAACAAAATCAAAGGAAGCCAAAATAGAATGAAAGAAAATATAAAGAAATTTTGTAAAGACTTCACACACCTAAAAATGGAGATTCAAATGGAGAATTTCTACCCAATTATGTAACCTTTGATTCTTCTTTCTTCAAACTCCTCAAAAATTTAAGTTTTCAACAGCTTGTTTCCTTCCAAACATCAATTGTATATCAGTCTTGAATGGAATTGAGACTCGAATTGATATTATATTCCTTTCAAAGTGAAAACTCTACTGTTTCATGTAAAGTTGGTGGAAATATCATAAAAAAGGTGGTGGAATCTAGAAAACTTGCATGCACACTTCACAAAAGTATCAAAAAGCTTCTTTTTGTCAGAACACGCACATAACCAAGAGAATATGAAAAATTTGGGCCTAGAGATCATGGGTATATTGATTTTTTCACTATTTTTTGAGCAATACAAAACACACTCACATTATAATGCGCTCACGTTATAACATTCTCGCATTATGTCTTGCTAAAAAATGTCTACATATCAACTAATTGAAAACATGCTCACATTATGAGAAAGTTGTTTTTTATAGATTTATTTTCTCCCTCTGTCTATCCTTAGCCATCCTCTCCCTTATCCATCTAGGTCTCTCACTTATCCCTAAATCCTCAAACCTATACACTATGCCTTAAAACCTAATCCCTTAAACCTTAAACCCTAAACCATGTCTCTCTCTCTCTCTCTCTCTCTCTCTCTCTCTCTCTCTCTCTCTCTCTCTCTCTCTCTCTCTCTCTCTCTCTCTCTCTCTCTCTCAATCCTCCCTCTATCTATCTCCCCTCTACCCTTAAACCCTCTACCCTCTCTCTCTCTCTCTCTTGTCTCTCCCTCCTACCTCGTCTCCCTCTCTAGGTCTCTCTCTCTCACTTACTCATTATCTCTCTCCCCTCTGCCTTAACCCTCTACCCTTAACTCTTAAACCCTTAAACCCTTAAACCCTCTATCATATATCTCTCCCCCACTCCCTCCCTCTCTCTCTCTCAAGTCTCTCCCTCCTACCCTTTCTCCCTCTCCCAAGTCTCTCTCTCTCTCACTCCTCACTCCTTATATCTCTCTCCCTTCTACCCTCTACCCATAACCCTTAAACTCTTAAACCCTCTACCCTCTACCCTCTATCTCTCTCCCACTCCCTCTCTCTCTCTAAGGTCTCTCCCTCATACCCACTCTCCCTCTCTCAAGTATCTCTATCTCACTCACTCACTCCTATCTCTATCCCCTCTACCCTCTACCCTCTACCCTTAACCCTAAACCCTTAAACCCTTAAAATCTCTACCCTCTACCCTTAGAATTATACCCTCTATCTCTCTCCAAACTATCTCTCTCTCTCTCTCTCTCTCTCTATCTCACTCACTCACTCCTATCTCTATCCCCTCTACCCTCTCCCATCCCCCTTAACCCTAAACACTAAATCCTTAACCCTTAAACCCTCTACCCTAGCTTTCCAATTCAATGAAATTGCAATGTAGTGGCCTATTTGGAAAAAAGGGTCCAAGAAATGGGGTCTCCTAGTGATGTAAATCATTGGGAGACCCCATTTCTTGGACCCATTTTTTCAAATAGGCCAAGTTAGGTTGTTAATTTCACCGAATTGTCAAACTAATGGGCCTATTAGCTTGTCATTTCTTGGAAATTGGCAATGTAGTGGCCTATTTGAAAAAAATAGGTCCAAGATATGGGGTCTCCTGGTGATGTAAATCACTGAAAGACCCAATTTATTGGACCCATTTTTTCAAATATTCCAAGTTAGATTTTCAATTTCATTGAATTGGCAGGCTAGTGGGCCCACTAGCTTGCCAATTTGGTGAAATTATCAATGTAGCCAAGTTAGGTTGCCATTTGGTGAAATTGGTATTTTAGTGGCCTATTTGAAAAAGTGAGTCCAAGAAATGGGATCTCCAGGTGATGTGAATCATCCAAATACCCCATGCTTGGACCTAATTTTTCAAACAGACCAAGTTAGGTTGTCAATTTCACTGAATTAGCAAGCCAATGTGTGGGCCCACTAGCTTGCCAATTATGTGAAATTTGCAATGTAGAGGCCTATTTGAAGAAAATGGTCAAAGAAATGGGGTCTCTCTATGATGTAAGAAATGAGTCCAATAAATGGGGTCTCCCGATGATTTACATCATCAGGTGACCCCATTTCTTGGACCCATTTTTTCAAATAGGCCACTACATTGCCAATTTCACCTAATTTGCAAGCTTGTGGGCCCACCTAGAATTCAGTACACACCATAGATTGAAGTATTAAGAATTTAGTATCAATAATTCATGGTTAACAAAAGGCATCTAGTTGCAGGTGAGTAGGTTGAAATTCGAACATATCTTTGTGGATGGAGAGGAGCAATATAATTGTATCTATGAAGTTTTATGGCTTGCTGGTCCATATGAAAGAGAAAGGACACCCATATACTATGAGAACATCTATTTATTATAGTCTAAAAAAATTCAAAGGAACCATTTAATTAAGGATGTTGTAAAATATTTAGAAAATAGAAAGCATTTTCTTGTGTGTATACCCTCTATCTCTCTCCCACTCCCTCCCTCTCTCCCTCTCTCTCTCTCTCACTCCCCTCTACCCTTAACCCTAAACCCTCTACTCTCTACCCTCTACCCTTAACCCTCTACACTCTATCTCTCTCCCAATCCCTCTCTCTCTCAAGTCTCTCCCTTCTACCCCCTCTCCCTCTCTCAGGTCTCTCTCTAACTCACTCCCTCTATCTCTCTCCCCTCTACCCTTGACCCTAAACCCTAAACCCTTAACCCTTAAACCCTCTACAATCTACCCTTAAACCTCTATCCTCTATCTCTCTCCCACTCTCTCCCTCTCTTTCTCTCAAGTATCTCCCACCTAACCCCTCTCCCTCTCTTAGGTCTCTCTCTCACTCACTCACTCCTATCTCAAGCTCCCCTCTACCCTTAACCCTCTACCCTCTATCTCCCTTCTACTCCCTCCCTCTCCATCTCTATCAAGTCTCTCCCTATTACCCCTCTTCCTCTCTTAGGTCTCTATCTCTCACTCACTCACTCCTATCTTGAGCTTCACTCTACCCTTAACACTCTACCCTCTACACTTAACCCTTAAACACTCCCTGTCTATCTATGGCGCCCGCCCAGATCTCTATCTCCATAGATGGGGTTGGGGGGGTCGAGTTCATTTATGAATTGACATCGAGGTAAAGAATTTATGCACTCGAACCCCTCTATCTGTTGATGCTCTGAGATCAGATAGGTTGGGAACTTAACTAAACTAGACTAAAGTGGCTCTTCAGCGCTCACACCCTATATCTATAGAGACCTTCCCCGGGCGATCTCCTCTCTCTCACCCACTCCCTCTCTTTCTCTCTCTCTCCCACTCACTCATTTTATCACTCTCCCATATACCATTAAACCTAAACCCTTAACCTTTAATAACTATACCCTCTACTCTTAACCCTCTACCCTTTATCTCTCTCCCACTTCGTCCCTCTCCCTTTCTCTCTCTCTCAAGTCTCACTCTTCTACCCCCTCTATATCTCTTAGGTCTCTCTCTCGCACTCCCTCTATCTCTCTCCCCTCTACCCATAACCCTAAACCCTAAACCCTTAACCCTTAAACCCTGAACAATTAAACCCTCTACCCTCTACCCTCTTTCTCTCTCCCACTCCCTCCCTCTCTCTTGCTTTCTCTCTCAAGTCTCACCCTCCTACGCCCTCTCTATCTATTAGGTCTCTCTCTCTCACTCCCTATCTCTCTCCCCTCTACCCTTATCCCTAAATCCTAAACCCTTAACCCTTAAACCCTCTACCCTCTACCCTTTATCTCTCTCCTACTTTCTCCTCTCTCTCTCTCAAGCATGTCCCTCGTACCCCCTCTCCCTCTCTTAGGTCTCTCTCTATCACACACTCACTACTATCTCTCTCTCCCATCTACCCTTAACCCTCTACCCTCAATCTCTCTTTCACTCCCCCATCTCTCCCTCTCTCAAGTCTTTCCCTCCTACCCTCTCTCCCTTTGTTAGGTCTCTCTCTCTCGCTCACTCACTCCCTCTATATCTCTCCCCTCAACCCTTAACCCTAATACCTAAGCCCTTAATGCTTAAACCTAAACCCTTAAACCCTCTACCCTCTATCTCTCTCCCACTCTCTCCCTCCTTCCCTCCCTCTCTCAAGTCTCTCCCTCCTACCCCCTCTCCCTCTCTCAGGTCTCCCTCTTTCACTCACTCACTCCCTCTTTCTCTCTCCCCTCTACCCTTAACTCTTAAACACTCTACCATCTACTCTTAACCCTCTACTCTAAACCCTCTACCCTCTACCATTAACCCTCTATCGTTAAAACCTATACCATCTACCCTCAACCCTAATCCCCCAAATCTATTCCCTCAACCCTCTACCCTAACCCTTAAACTCTCAACCCTCAACCCTTAAACCCTCTACCCTTAACCCAATACCTTCTACCCTCTACCCTAATACCTCAACTCTATACCATCTACCTTATATATTGGACCTTCAACCATAATAACTAAAACCTATACCCTAAACCCTCTACCCTAAACTCTAAACCCTTAAACCATTAAACCATAAATTCTTATACCTCAACCCTTATCCCTCAACCCTATACCCTCAACCCAATACCCTAAATAGTCAACTCTAAACCCTAAATCCTAAACCCTCAAACCATCTAGCCTCTACCCTCAACCCAATACCCTCTACCCTCAACACTAATACCTTAACCCTAAAACCATTTAACCCAATTAAACTCTCTACCCTAATCCCTCAACCCTAAACCTCTAATCCCTCAACCCTTAATCACTCAACCATCAACCCTCTACCCTCAACCCTCAGCGCTCAACCCTTAAACCCTAGCCCTCAACCCCTATATCCTCTACCTTATACATTACACCCTCAACCCTAATCCATCAACTCTATACCTTCAACACTCTACCCTCAAACTTAAATTATCAACCCTCAACCCTTAAACCCTCTACCCTCTACCCTATACATCAAACCCTCAACACTTACACCCTCTACCCTCTACCCTATACATTAAACCCTCAACCCTAAATTCTCAAACCTCAACCCTTAATCCCTCAACACTCAACCCTTAAACTCTAAACCCTCAAACCCTATACACTCTACCCTATACATTGGACCCTCAACCCTAAACCATTAAACCCTAATCCCTTAAACCATCTACCCTCTACCCTCAACCCAAACCCTCTACCCTTAAACCTCAACACTCAACACTCAATCTTTAAACCATAAACCCTCAACCCCTATACCATCTACCCTATACATTGCACCCTCAATGCTAATCCATCAATCCTATACCTCAACCCTCTACCCTCAACCTTAAAATCTCAACACTCAACCCTTAAACCCTCTACCCTCTACCGTATACATTAAACCCTCAACCCTCAACCTTTAAACCCTAAACCCTCTAGCCCAATACCCTCTACCCTATACATTGGAACCTCAACCCTAATCCTTCAACCTTGTACCCTCCAACCTATACCCTAAACCCTCTACCCTCAATCCTAAACCATTTAACCTAAACCCTTAAACCTTCTACCCTCTACCGTCTACCCGGTATCCTTTACCCTCAACTATAATCCCTTAATAATATACCCTCAACCCAATATCCTTAACCATCAACCCTATATTTCTTCAACCCTATACCCTCAATTCTCAACGCTCTACCATATACATTACATCATCAACCCTCATATATATTTGTCCCTCCCTCCTCTTCTCTCTATCTCACTTCTCCATCTCACTTCTCCCTCCATATATCCTTTAATCCATCCATCCCTCTATAACCTAACCCATCTACCCTACACCCTCAACCTTTAAACCCTTAAACAATCAACCTTGAACCCCAAACCCTCAACCCTTAAACCAAAGTAAAATCTCTACCCCAATCCCTCATTTCTTAAACCTTAATCCCTCAACTATTAAACCGTCAACCCACTACCCTTAACTCTCTACCTTAACCCTCAACCCTTAAACCCTCTAACCTCTACCCTATACATTAAACACTCAACCCTCAATTCTCATCCCTCAACCCTTAATCCCTCTCTCAGGTCTCTCTCTATCACACAATCACTCATATCTCCCATCTACCCTTAACCCTCTACCCTCTACCCTTCACCCTCAGTCTCTCTCCCATTCCCCCCCTCTCTCTCTCAAGTATATCCCTCCTACCCCTCTCCCTTTCTAAGGTCTCTCTCTCTC
>VDFB02000013.1:102852778-102896640 GCA_007258455.2 Sequoia sempervirens
AACCATTAAAACCATCTACTCCTAATCCTCAACCTTTAAACCCAATTAAACTCTCTACCCTGATCCCTTAACCCTATACATTTAATCCCTCAACCCTTAATCATTCAACCCTCAACCCTTTACCCTCTACCCTCGATGTTCAACCCTTAAATCCTCAACCCTCAAACCATATACCCTCACCCTATACATTACACCCTCAACCCTAATCCATCGACCCTATACCTTCAACCCTCTACCCTCAACCTTAAATTATCAACCCTCAACCCTTAAACCCTCTACCCTCTACCCTCTACCCTATACATCAAACCCTCAACCCTTACACCCTCTACCCTCTACCCTATACATTAAACCCTTAACACTGAATTCTCAACCCTCAACCCTTAATCCCTCAACCCTTAACCCTTAACCTCTAAACCCTCAAACCCTATACCCTCTACCGTATACATTGGACCCTCAACCATAATCCTTCAACCATATACCCTCAAACCTATACCCTAATGCCTCTACCCTTAACCCTAAACCCTCAACCCTAAACCCTTAAACCTTCTACACTCTACTTGCAACCCAAACCCTATACCCTTAAACCTCAACCCTCAACACTCAAACCTTAAACCATAAATTGTCTACCCTATACATTACACCCTCAATTCTAATCCATCAACCCTATACCTCAACCCTCTACCCTAAACCTTAAAATCTCAACACTCAACCCTAAAACCCTCTACTCTCTACCCTATACATTAAACCCTCAACCTAAATTCTCAACTGACAACCCTTAATCCCTCAACCCTCAACCCTAAAACCCTAAATTCTCAACCCCTATACCCTCTACCCTATACATTGGATCCTCATCCCTAATCCTTCAACCATATATCCTCAAACCGATACCCTAAACCCTCTACCCTTAACTCTAAACCCTCAACCATAAACCCTTAAACCTTCTACCCTCTACCCTCAACCCTAATCCCTCAACCCTATACCGTCAACCCAATACCCTAAACCATCAACCCTATATGTCCTCAACCCTATACCCTCAATTCTCAACACTCTACCCTATACATTGGATCTTGAAACCTCATATATCACTATCCCTACCTCTTCTCTCCTTCTCTCTATCTCACTTCTCTACAAATCTATCCTTGCATCCATCCCTCCCTCTCTACAAGAATCCCTCAAACATATACCCTAAACCCTTATACCCTTAAACACTCAACCCTAAACCCTAAACCCTCACTTAATTGTCTACCCTTAATCCCTAAACCCTTAAACTCTCTACCCTCTACCCTCAACCCTCTACCCTCTACCCACAATCCATAAACCAAAGTAAACTCTCTACCCTAATCCCACAACCCTCAACCCTTAATCCCTCAACCCTTAAACCCTCAACCCTCAACCCTCAACCATCTATCCTCAACCCTCAAGATTTAAACCCTAAAACCTCATCCCCTACACCCTCTACCCTATACATTGCACCCTCAACCCTAATTCATTAACCATATACCCTCAACCCTCTACCATCAACCTTAAAATCTCAAACCTCAACCCTTAAACCCTAAACCCTTAAACACTCTACCCTCTACCATATTCATTAAAACCTCAACCCTAAATTCTCAACCCTCAACCCTTAATCCCTCAACCCTCAACCCGTAAACCCTAAACCCTCAACCCATATACCATCTACCCTATACATTAGAACCTCAGTCCTATTCGTTAAAAAATATACCCTCAAACCTATACCCTAAACCCTCAACCCTTGTACCCTCTACCCTATACATTAGACCCTCAACCCTTATCCTCCAACCATATCCCCTCAAACCTATACCCTAAACCCTCTACCCTCAACCTCAAACCCTTAAGCCCTAAACCCTTAAACCTTCTAGCCTCTACCCTCAACCCAATACCCTCTACCTTCGACCACAATTCCTCAACCATATAACCTCAACCTAATACCCTAAACAATGAACCCTATATGTCCTCAACACTATACCCTCAATTTTAAACCCTCTACACTATACATTGGATCCTCAAACCTCATATATCTTTATCCCTCTCTCCTCTTCTCTCCTTCTTGCTATTTCAGTTCTCCCTCCATCTCTCCTTCCATCCATCCCTCCCTCTCTATCCTAATCCCTCAATTATATACCCTCAATCCTTAAACCCTTAAAAACTAAAACCTAAACTCTAAAAACTCAACCCTCACCCTCTACCCTCAACCCTAATATCTCAACCCTTAAACCAAAGTAAAATCTCTATCCTAATCACTCAACCCTCAAACCTTAATCCCTCAACCCTTAAACGTTCAACCCTCTACCCTATACAATAAACCCTCAACCCTCAATTCTCAACTCTCAACCCTTAATCCCTCAACCCTCAATCCTTCAACCCTAAACCCTACAACCCCTATACTTTCTACCCTATACATTGGATACTCAAACCTAATCCTTAAACCATATACCACTAGTAGAATTTAGAAAATAAATGTCTACGTGACTAAAACGTTTAGTCACATGACTAAAAATTTTAGTCACATGACTAATACTTTTAGTCACATGACTAACACTAGTATTATTTGGAAAATAAATGATTGATTTGGTCATTTATAAGTGACTAATTTGGTCATTGGGTAAAATCACAACTAAATGACTAAATAAATGACTAATATCAAACAAATAAAAATGACTAATATCAGAAAAACAAAAATGACTAAATAAATGTGCTCATTATTAAAATTTTGGCCTTAATTTTCATTTTAATAAACATACTCTAAAACCTTCTTCAAGACCTTATTTCAATCATAGCCAACCATAATTAATAATAAAATATTACAAATAAAATTATTAATAATTTTTTTTGTGGAATAATTTTTTTTTTGGTGGCACTGTCATCATATGAACACCAAATTTTCTTCTAAATTGATGAAAAACCACCAAATTATAAAAATTAGCAAAAAACATAAGAGAACCTAAGAAACTAAAACCCAAAAACCTTGAAAAACAAAAAATAAGCAAAAGGAAGAGAAAAAAAAAGAAGATAAGAATAAGAAATCAAATAATCTAAGAGGATAAAGGACCAAATTTTTATTTATATGCATAATTTTCATTTTAATAAACATATTCTAAAACCTTGATGAAAACCTTATTTTCAATGAAGCCCGCCAAAAATGGAGCAATCAGTTGAAACCTTATTTTCAAGGTAGCCTGCCAAAATGGAGAAGTAAAACAATGCCTGATTTTGGATTGCAACCTCTGCCCATTTTTCCCCATCAGACACAATTTGTGTAGAATCTTTTGGTAAGTCACTTTCCATGGTTTCAGTTAATTTTACTTTTCAAATATGTATGCGGTCAGGATATATGATCCATATGATCCATTCTTTTTAATAATTTTACTAGCTGCTTGTTAACTAACAGTGATTATGTTATAGTAATTATGGAAAAACAGATCCATCTTGTGTTGCAAAAGTTAAGGATTTATATAGAGAACTTGGAATTGAGGTTTGTTTATTCTTTTCTTTTCCGTTATGAGATGTTAAAAGTGATCTTTCCTTTTTGAAGTTTCCACTATCAAATTGTATAGTTCACAGGAGAACTTACTTTTATCTATAAAAATGATATTAAGGGACATGTAGATTGAGTTATCTATACAAATTTTAGAATTTAAACTCTTAAAATTAGCTTCCACTTTCTGAGGGGGCATGCAAATCACTTTTGAAGTTGAGTGTAAAATAAAAATTAGCATGTAAAGAAAAAGGATGAACAATAATAAAGTGAAAAGTGGATCTTCTATCAAACATGTAGAGTACAATGAAAGGAGTGTAGGGATGGTAGGGATTTAACATTTACAGTGCAGTGGAATAGTAGTTCAGTTGTACAGTAGATGTCATCCTACTTTGCTTGAGAACTCTTATTGAATTCCAAAAAATAGGAGTTCCAAAATGATGCCAATATATATTATAAATAGAAAAAAACAACAATATTTTCATATAAAAATGAAAAGAACTAATTCATAGGCCCTATAAAAATCTCTACCTTTTTGGCTCCCCTTTGATAATTTTCTGCATACTTATAGATTACAGCTCCATGATTAATATGGAATGGAAGGGTTGAAAGGGAACATGTTAGTATTTTCCATTTATTGGGAAATAAAGAGTTTGAAGTGACTGAAAAAATCAAATGTATCTCTTTACTCTAGATGCTTTATTCTCATTCGGTTATTAGTATATCAAGATATAAACCATGATGAATTAAATCACAACTAGAAGAAATCTCATGAAAACTACAAGAAGAGATTAGTGATTAGATGAATCATGGAAATGAAACCAACTCCATAAGCCACAACAAACAAAATATTCAATGCAAATGAGAATACAGGCCTTCAAAGGACTTGTCATGGATAAATAATCATCCTCCCTTAGATATCTTGGTAGAATGCCTGAAAGCTCTTCAATTATCCACAATATCCACATGCTATGAGCTCTGATACAAAGATTGTGCATAGTTCTTCAAATTTTATTCAATTTGGTGCAATTATTTGTATCATGTGATTCAAGCTTCAAACCAACCCCTCTCATTAGTATATGTCTTCCAGAACTGTCTAGAAGAGGGTAATCAAAATAAGTACTAGAATATTTGAAAGTCAAAGATCCTTTCCCTCAAACTGAAGCTTCATTCTCGACAAACTAGAGCTAAGACAAGCCAAGAACTAGTGGAAGGGAAGTTAAATGAAAACTAAGAGCAACTAAAAGCCTTCCTAAGAAAAGTTCCCTTTCCACTATATCTGTTGGTTCTAGTGTCTCCTTGTTCATTTTTTGTGGCATCTCCTCATTTTTCATTTCTTGATAGAGAGCTTCTGAAAGATGTGCAAGATGTTCTTAATCTCAAGAATAAATGTTGAGATAAAGTGGAAGTATTTTCTCTTGCAAATAAGGTGTTAAATAATTTATCCTTGAAGGAAATTTGTGTGCATGAAGAGAACCTAGGAGGTCTTCCAGAATATTCTTGGACCCCTCATCTATGGTATCTTTTATTTGACTAACCTTGGTTTGAAAATAAGTGTTAAGGTGACTGAACCAGTCTTCATCACTTGTCATCATAAATCTAAAACTCAACCTAGATAAATTGACATTTTTTAGGTCCCCTCTCTTGACAAGCCAACCCTCACTATTAGTTAATTTATGCAAATTGGTTTCAATATCTTTGTAACTTGCCAGAGATGTAACTATTGCTTGAAGGAATTTACCAACCTTAACTTTTTCATGCAGATCTACAAATACATCAACTATTATTTTTTTCATCCTACTAACAAACAAGCTTTCAAAAATTTCATCCCATAGACTCTTTGAGTGCTTCAAAACAATCTCACACACACATTGGCATGGAAACTCAAAATTTTAACCAAGAACCATTTTTAGCCACTCCAAGCTCCCTTCAAATCCATCCAAACTATCCAATGTTGCTCTGATCAATGTCTCATTCTTTGCAAGTTCCTTGCAACTTTTCACAAGATCAAGCAAATATTTTCCCTCAAGCCTATTTGTAGAGAGAATATCATTTGCACATGTCTTAAGCCATGCTAAGCAAGACTCTAATATAAATTCAGTCAGAAAAATCATCATGGTAGCTTGTAGCTTCTCTCTATGAGATTTCCACAACTGTACCTCATTGTCTGGGTTTCAAATCCCACCAAACAACTGTAATTCAGGTGGCATTGCCAACATAGTCTTATAAAAAAGAGGCACACTGTTTAGAACCTCCAAGAAGAGTTCCCCAACCTGACATAATGCTACCTTTATGACTCTTACCACATTATAGAAAATGGAACTAACTACCCCCACCTTATCAGTCTATCGGCTAGATGTTTCTTCTGGTTCCAATGATGCATCAATGGTTTTGTTTTTTCATTAGCATGAGGATCTTCAATCACTGGGATGAGGTCTCCTATTCCTGCAATGATCTGATGGGGATGTCTCCACCAACAACATCCCCATCAGATCATCATGGGAACAAGAGACCTTGTCCCGCCAATAGAAGATCCTCACACTGATGAAAAAATAGAACCCCCAATGCATCTCTAGAACCAAAAGACACATCTGATCAATAGAACCCTTGGTGTGTGAAGTCTTCTAGCCATTTATGTCAGAATGAAGCAGATTGAGTTCAGGGGTTTTGTTTTAGATGATACAAAAAAAAAAATTTGGAACCAAATAGAGCTGAATGGGTGTTTCAAACTCAATCAAATCTTGTTTAAAATAGCCAAACGTGAAGACAAGTGTACTTAGAAGATTGGAGTTTCTTTTCTGATCATCATGATTTGGTTTTCATCATCTTTGTAACTTGCCAAAGATGTAATTATGGCTTCAAGGAATTTACCAACCTTAACTATTGTTGACCTCCACCCTCATGCTCTTGTTTCAATTTAGTTTCTTCCCAACCCTACAAATCACATACTAATAAATGCTAAGCCTTGAAATCATGGAACAAAAAACTACAAGAGACGGAGCAAGAATACAACATTAAAATTGTGACTTGCAACAATAAAAGAAAATAAGTAGTAGGCAGTTTGATATACAATCAAAAAAGGGCATTTTATAAGGCTTCCTTAAGGAATCAAATTAAAAATTAAATAAAATCATGCTTCAAATTCTATTTAAATGTTTAGTTGTATAGTAGATGTAATCCTACTTTGTTTAAGAACTCTAGCTGAATTTCTAAAAATAGGAGTTCCCAAATGACGCCAATAGATATTATAAATAGAAAACAAAAAAAAAAAAATTCATATAAAAACAAAAAGAGTTGATTCATACGCCCTATTAAAATCTCTAACTTTTTGGCTCCCCTTTGATACTTTTTTTCATACTTACAGATTACATCTCCATGATTAATATGGACTAGAAGGGTTGAAAGGGCACATGTTAGTCTTTTCCATTTATTGGGCAATAAAGAGTTTGAAGTGATTGAAAGAATAAAATGTAGCTTTTTACTCTAGATGCTTTATTCTCATTTGGTTATTAATATATCCAGATATAAACCATGATGAATTAAATTAGAACTAGAAAAAATCTCATGAAAACTGCAAGAAGAGATCGGTGATTAGATGAATCATGGAAATGAAACCAACTCCATAAGCCACAACAAACAAAATATGTAATGAAAATGAGAATACAGTCCTTCAAAGGAGTTCAAGGCATGGATAAAGAATCATCCTCCCTTAGATCTCTTGTGAGAATGCCTGAAATCTCTTCAATTATCCACAATATCCACATGCTATGAGATCTAATACAAAGATTGTGCATAGTTCTTCTCAGTTTATTCAATTTGGTGCTATTATTTTTATCCTATGATTCAGGCTTCAAACCAACCCCTCTCATTAGTATTTGTCTTCCAGAACTGTCTAGAAGAGGGTAATCAAAATAAGTACTAGAATATTTGAAATTCAAAGATCCTTTCCCTCAAACTAAAGCTTCGTTCTCGACAAACTAGAGCTAAGACAAGCCAAGAACTAGTGGAAGGGAAGTTGAATGAAAATGGAGAGCAACTAAAATCCTTCCTATGAAAATTTCCCTTGCCACTATAATTGTCGGTTCTAGTGTCTCCTTGTTCATTTTTTCTAGCATCTCCTCATTTTTCATTTCTTGATAGAGAGCTTCTGAAAGATGTGCAAGATGTTCTTCAATCTCAACAATCAATTTTGAGATAAAATGGAAGCATGTCTCTTGCAAATAAGGTGCTAAATCATTTATCCTTGAAGGAGATTTATGTGCATGAAGAAAACTTAGGAGGTCTTCAAGAATATTCTTGGACCCCTTATCTATGGTATCTTTTATTTAACTGACCTCAATTCCAAAATAAGTGTTAAGGCGAACAAACCAGTGTTCATCATTTTTCATCATAAATGTAAAACTCAACCTAGGTAAACTGACACTTTTTAGGTCCCCTCTCCTAACAAGCCAACCCTCACTAGTAATTAATTTGTGCAAATGGGTTTCAACATCTTTGTTACTTTCTAGAGATGTAACTTCAAGGCATTTAACGACCTTAACTCTCTCACATAGATCTGCAAATCCATCAGCTATTATTTGTTTCATCCTACTAACAAACATGCTTTCAAAAAGTTCATCCCACTGACTCTTTGAGTGCTTCAATAATCTCACAAACGCATTGGCATGGAAACTCAACATTTGAACCAAAAACCATTTTTAGCCACTCCAAGCTCCCTTCAAATGCATCCAAACTATCTAATGTTTCTCTGATCAATGTCTCATTCTCTACAAGTTCCTTGCAACCTTTCACAAGATCAAACAAATACTTTCCCCCAAACCTATCTATAGAGATAATATCATCTTCACATGTCTCAATCCATGCTAAGCTTGAGACTTTGATATAAATTCACTCAGCAAAATCATCACGGTAGCTTGTAGCTTCTCTATATGAGATTTCCACAACTGCACCTCATTGTCTAGGTTTGGAATCCCACCAAACAACTGTGATCCAAATGGCACTATCAACACAGTCTTATAAAAAAGAGGCAAATCATTTAGAACCTCCAAGAAGTGTTCCCCAACCTAACATAGCGTTACCTATATGACTCTTACCACATTACAGAAAATGGAACTGACTGCCCCCACCTTATTTTGAATAAGCTTTATCTAGTACAATGTTCTCCCACCTATTATGTGGTTGGCTAAATCCTTTTCCAAAGCATTGGTTCTTTGCCCCCATTGGATTTTTAATTATTTTCTACCTTGGTTGAGTTCTTGAGTTGTGTTAATGGAAAATTGGTTCATCAAATTTATGTGAAGGCCAAGAACTTTTCCCCTACCTTCACCTTTCTATTATATTCTTTCATTGACTTGTTATAGGTCGAGGTTATATTTAATTTAAGTGATTTGATAGGGTGATCCCATAATAGTGGTTTACAATTTTTGGCCAAACTGGACACTGAAATTATTATTTTTAACTAAATCTTCACATTCGGGTACCTATAGCGGCTAAAATGTGAGGAAATTGAAGATGGTGAAAACTAGAGTCTCATCAAATTTTGTCTGTAGATTCTAAAAATATTTTTTTCAAAATTTTTGGAATCAAATTTCACTTCTTTTTCCATCTCCCACAAAAATAGATTTTTTTCAGAAAACAACATTTTTAAAAAGTGACACACACCGTATAATGCATAACTTTTTCCATGAAGGATAAAATTCTAATTCTTTCAAATTTAGATTTGTAACTATGATATCTAGTGCTTTCACTTAGTTAGATAGTTTTTTATTAAATATTTTTCCTTAATCAAGTTTCAAATTCAAGCAATTACAATTCAAACACAGGCTTATAGATAAGCGTAACTTTTTGTATATGTCAAAATTTTAATTTTTTTGTTGGATCAAGGACTTCAATATCTCGATGCACTCATATTTTTCAATTTTTTTTGATAATCTTCTATTTTTCCACATGTGAAGAACAACAAAGAAATTCATTTTGATGAAAAACCTATGTTTAATAAAACTTAAAACAAATACATAACAAAACCAAAACATATTAAAATTATATTCATTGGATAGCTTGTCTGAGGAATACCATAATCATTTGAAATAAATTTTAAATGAATTCATTTGATTCCCCAAAATCTAAATCAAAAGTGATTTTTTATCAGCATTTTGATAGGTGTAAAGGAGACGCATTTATAGGTATGGTTTAAAACTAGCGAGGTTCTATCCAAGGGGGTTTGATCTAAGGTAATTTGATCAAACCCTCTTCAATTGGAATCCTTAAAATGGAACTTTTTAAGGCTTAAATCATTATATTTTCTAAAAATATGTGATTTTAGCTAAAATTTGTTCCTCTCAGGAATTGTAAACCACTATTATGACAGCACCCGATATTTTTTGTTTGATGATTGGATAATGGTCCCATAATCTTGGTAGACTGGCATGGTGGGTTCAATATCCATATATTGATCTGTCAAAAGGTCTCTATTGTTAGCATGGGCATCTCCAACATACAGCCTAATAGCAATCAGGAGCACCATTCAACCTCACTTAGACAAATTTCACAAAAATAGGCTTCAATCTATCAATTCCTTCAATCCTCAAGCACTATAGACAATATGTAAAACTATTTTTAGATACCTTTTAATCACTTCTAAAACATATCACAAATTCACCATAGGTTGTTTTGGAACAACCTGCAAATTGCATTTGCTTTAAAGTTTCTAAAGTCTTTTCAATTGATCTAATTTTTGTATATCTTGCAATTATTGTAGTCCATGAGACCACATTTCTTTGAGGAATTTTGTCAAACACTTCAAGTGCCTTTTCTATGATCCCACATTTAGCATACATGTTGGTGCAAGAGCACCTAAGCTTCCATTTTCAAATTTGAAGGCCATTGCATCTTAGTAGGTCATTTGAGAATTTAAGGAGGTCATTTTATGTTAATTAGGCCTTGTGAGACCATTCACTATGAATTAGGATGATTTTAGAGTCAATTGGGTAAAAGAGACAAAGTTGCAAAAAAGTTGTAAAATGGCAAACTATCAAAAGTTGTTGTAGGTCATTTTTGTCAAATTTTATAGAATTGTTAAATATAGTGCAACATGACAAATTTTGCATGTCTGAGGAAAATAGATGCCCCTCCACTGAACAACAAATGTGCATTGATAAATTGAATATATACTTGATATACCAATTTAAATAATAAGGAAATATTAAGCTGGAGACAACCAGATAATTGAATATTTTCAACAAACAATTGATACCAATATAAAGCCATAGAATCAAAGATCTTTCATTGATTTCCTCAAAATTATATCTACAACATAGTCTTTTGAAATGGAAACATTATGGAAGACTTTTGTTGTCTATCTATCCTTATTCTCCTACCATATTCTCCTATATCCTTCTTTTGGTCTTGGCCTCTCTTATATACATGAGAGGCAACAAGCTTCAAACCAAAAGACACGACTCTTGATAACAAAACATGATTTTGAACTTAATTTAAGAAACTAACACAATCATAAACATGTGTACCAATTCATTAAACTTTGAGTAAAAGCCTAGGGTCATCTAAGACCTGTTCAAAGCTTTTACTATATGGGTCCACATCATTACCACCGACTGATTCTAACTGTTGCTTAGTTGTGCCCAGATTATCCACTACCTGATTTATAAATAGATTGAAAGCTGAGAGGAGATAAATATACGCCTGTTCTACATGAGTTTTGGCATTGGATATGAACAACTTCATATCATACTCTATGTACATGAATTTCTCAATTTGTTTAAGAGTATTCTGCAAGAGCATATCCTCATCGTTGATCTTCTGCAATGTAATTGTTATAAACTCTATAAACTCTTCTTTCCAATCATCCCTTTCTCGAAGATTCCATCTATCATCATGGAGTGTAGGAACCAAATTAAAACAACCAAGGTCTTCTTTGAGTTTTTCTTGATATTGTTTGTGGGTTCTCACCAAGTCATTATATCTTTGCAGTGTTTGGTCTTTTAGGATTTGTTTACCCAGAAGTTCCTTCTTTTTATCAATCATTCTTCCTTGTAACCAAACATTCTCCTCTAGTGTTGATTTTATTTGCTTAAATACACCCCAATAATCAGCAGCTTTCTTTATTAGCTTATTAAACCTCTCTTTGATTATCTTGGACACAACATTGTACTTAATGATTTTCACCTCCTTTTCCAATGTTTTACACTTTTCTTGGGCTTTCAAAGGGGATTTTTTCCAATAGGTTGCATTGGCTAATGTATCTAACACTCTCTTATCCTTTTCGAGCCATAGAGCATACAATTTTGGAGCAGAAGAGGAAGATGACATCTCCATTTGATGTGATAACTGCTTTTTCAATTTGTCAGTCTCTTTGACCAATTTTTCAATTTTTAATCTAGTGAATTTTGCCATATTGACATTCAACTCTACAGTTTCTAAGGGATTAGTATCTGCAACTCTTTTGACCAAAAGGTTTCCAAATACTTGATTAGGATTGTCAATCACTATTAGCCTCTTCGCATGAGGGTATAGTGACCAAATAAGCAAGGAATCCTCATGTGGATTGTATCCAGACCCTGAATATATCTTATTACTATATTCCTTTGATAAGTTCATTGTTGTATCCCCTCTTTTTCTAAAACTATCAAACACAATTAATGAGCTCATGTCCCATCCTGGTAGAAGTAGTACCCTATCCTCTTGAATTAATTCTCTACCTATTTCAGGAGTGATGGATTGCATTTCCATGTCAACTTCCTTTTTCAATTCTTCTAAGGCATTGGCTTCCTTTCCAAGAGTAATTTCTTGCTCCTTTTGTCTTATTTTCTTCCCCTTATACTCATAGACAAATGATTTGAACTTAGGATTTTTAACAAAATCATTATCAAAAATGAATTCATGACCACCCTTGACCCTAATGTCATTAGATAGCTCATCTGATGTTTCAAATTTTACAAGTTCTTGAGGGGGCTCATATTGTGTAATCATAGGGGCCTTTATTTTTTCCTGAGGGGGCTCATATTGTGTAATCACAAGGGCCTTTATTTTTTCCACTAGTTTCTCCTCTCCATCACTCTCCTGATCACTCCCTTCCTCTTCACTGTTGTTAGTGGAGAAACATACATCAAGGGTGGGTTGTTGGAGTATGTGATCCAAAGGCTCCACATCGTCAGCTTGCATTCCTTTGTAACTCATATGAGATGTGTCAAAAATGTATGAGGCCATATCTTTTACTATTTCATTCATATGAGCAATGAGCTACTCAATCCTAGCCAAGGGATCTTGTATATCATCAAATTCTTCTCTATATGATGGGACATTCTTTTTGTTCCATTCCTCTTCAAGCACAAATTTATTATATGAAGTCATTCTCTCACTAGTGGAAGCTTCATCTCAGTTCCTAATCACATCATCAAGTGCAAAACAATGCTCATACCTTGCAAAATTATGAGTTAATCTTTCTTGATGAATAAATCCCTATGCATAAAATTTCTATCTTTCATACCCAAGAGGAAGGTTGTAATGAGCTAATTTAGCATCAATTTCTTCATATCCTTCAATGGCACATACTGTGAAATCTCCAAAACAAAGAGTACTAGGGAAGAGTGATTGTTTATTATGACTCTTGAGATGTTTAGTATCAGACCTTGCTAATTTTTGTACTATTTCCAAATAAGCAACTCTTCTCGGAACCACTTGGGGTAGCCAATGTGGAACCCCTTAAAATCCATAAACCCTTATTACTATGCAATTGGAGAAGGGATACCAGTCTCCCCAATTATGGTTCACCTTGTCTCTCGAGTTTTTTTCCTTTGGCCTCAAAAATATCTACACCTAAGGGGATAAATTATGATCATATGAATAGCCTAGCAACTTCATTAGTGGTTTAACAAAATATTCTTCAAAATATAAATAGAGAGACCTCTCACATTGACTATCCCATAGTGCAGTCCACATTTGTACAGATTTAAATTTTCCATCTTTATCTATCTTTGATTCTTAATTCTTTACCCCACACATTTTTAGCATTTCCCTCACATAAAATTAAATGCATTAACAAGGAATAGTGTTTGAAATCTATGCAATCATTGTTGTCTTTTATTCTTTCAAGCCCTTGATTTAGGGAATTCACCAAATAGTTTGCATAGTTGAATGACCTAGCATATTTGCTTAGTATATCAGCTACTAGAACCATTGGTGCAATACATAAGTGGTGGAACCTCAATTCCCAAGACTTGACCAGCTGAGTAGTAGGTATATTGGAAGTATTCTTCAAAAAAATCTATATGAAATCAAGGGTTTTCATTGCTCAAAAATTTTCTGAGTTGACCTTTCTCATTCTTAGGTCTGTACAAAGCTAGTTTCCATCTCTTTTAACTAGTATCCATGCAACGATATTATGTCAAAAAGTTTCTAATGGTGAATGGCAAGTTCATGGGACCTTCTAACTAAAATACATTAGAGATCAGGTCTTGAGAGATAACAAGTATATCAGCCCCATTGGTGATTGGATAGTTCTTTTCTTGGCATTATACCAACTGGCCAGATCTTTCACCAATTCTATGCTGATGAACACATTTGGCACCACAAGTCTTCCTAAGTTCAATCTCCAAGGGTTCCAGAATGGTTGAAATTTGAATTACATTTTGTAGTGATACATAAAAGGCTCATAGCCTCAGTGTGATGTCCAAACATCCCCAAGAACCCTATGTTTATCTAACAATTTACTTGGCTGAACACTTCTTTTGGGTCTTGGCCCTGACCCCAGACACTAATCTATCAAGTCTTGGTTTAAATTCCTCATTCCAATTTTTTGCTTCTTTTCCTTAGTTTTTCCATATTTTCTTCCATTGCAAACTCTGAAAGAATACAAATTTCTAGCTAAGAGTAGAGTACTTACATGAATTTTTGCTTCTCCTATCTTCACTGTGTGAGAGCTCCAAGTTCTATCCTTTCTACTTCTATACCCTTAGCTTAGCCTTTCTGGTTTCTATAAATTGTATGATTAATTGGTGGTGCAATTCACCTATGTGTTGGCTCATTAATATACCACCTAATTTAGTCTTGTCATCGGGGAAAAAATTTATGCTAAATATCCCGATGATGCTTTTGATGCCACATTAGTTAGTAGTAATCATTCATTGCTATATCATTGGGACCTTGGTTCGTTTTCCACTGATGGCCACCTTCTCCACTGATAAGTGTTTTTCTTTCGGTCTATCGGTAAGACATTAAACAATGTTCCCCCGATGCATCCAAACTTCATCGATAAGTGTTAGACTTTGATACCTCTTGATTATATCAGGCTATCAAGGGAGCTTCGTTATTCATTTCGCCGATGCACCAAAGCTGCAACAATGGAAGGATATTACGTTGGTGTAAGGATATGAATTTCCCCTATCAAGCTATTGGTGGGGTGGTGATGGGAGTTCCACCGATATAGTATTGTTATCATGATGGTATCAAAGGACTTCAATGGATTTCATGAATGTGATTATTTGGTGTAGACATCGAAAATATATTGATTGACATCATGCATCTAATCCTGACTTACTAACATCATTTCTTCCTAAATCATCCCTCGGTCTAACCATTTAATCAAATTCCCTTATCTGATTAAATTCATCAATATTTGTCTCTTAATTAAATAAATCACTTTGTCTAATTAAGTCACTATCTCAGATTGTTAATTAAATCAATCCATCTGATCTAATTATCCCTATTTAATTAAATAATCAATTTATTTGATTAAATCCCTAAATTTTGTCCATTAAATTAAATAAATTAAAACCTTATTTGATTTAATCTAACATCATCCCTTTTAATTAAATAAATCAAAATCTTTATTTAATTATCCTTTAATCATATTCCTCTCTTATCTGATTTAAGTAAATCCATAAATCTAGGTCAAATAAGTCACATCATCTAATCTCCCATTAAATTAATTAACCCTTGATTAATTTAATCTAATCTCATGTCACATCCTCTAGATAATGCAAGTTTCACATGAAAATAGATTTAATTCATTTATTAAATTCCTACTTTCCTCACATGGCATCTTTTTGGAATATTCTCTCAATTTGAATTCAAAAATTCCAAGTCAACATATACATCCAACAAGGTAATAACTTCATCTTACATGTTCTTTGCCTTGAGCCAAGTGGCATTTAATCCATTTTCCCTTCCCTCTTACATGTCATTTCAACAAATTTGAATTTCAAATATTGGCATTTATTGGCACAAACCCCAAATCTTACACAACCATCATCCATTCATAGCTTGACAAGTGGCACCATATCATTGGATGGATGTTAGTCCCACATTGCTCAAATTTGGGCATTCATCCATCTTAAAATCCTATAAATGAAGAGCTCATCTCCTCATTTGATCATGCACATTGCAAGCAAAGTTACCATGCTAAAATACTTAGCCATTTTCATCCATCATTTGAGTTCTTAGCTAGGTTATTGCAGATTTTTGGCTTGGAGCTCTCACCATCATCATCTAAGTGGATCAAAATTCTTCAACAATCATCAAACTTGCATCTTAGGGATTGGGAAAGGGCCAATTTTTACATCAAATTGGCACCAATTCCCCCATGGGATTAAGAGTTTGCTTGCTTAGGTAGGATTCAATCTTGTTTTTGTGATTTCATTGTGTTTTTCATCATTTTCTTCCTAATTTGAGCTATGTTAATGAATCTCATGGGGAATCCATGTTTAGGCTTGCATTTCCTTGTTTAACTTGTTTAATTATGTTGTTTTGTAGGTACTTAGGCTTGGGTTCACACATTTGGCACTAGAAGGAGGGCTAAATTCCATTAATTCTAACTTTTTTTGAAAATTCAGCATTTTTCTTGACACAGGAAATTCCAATGCGGGCTCATCAATGTCACTATTTTCATGCCGCGGGCTCATCAGCATCGCAGTTTTAGCACTGTGTGCTTGTCAACATCACTATTTTAGCACCACTAGGCTCATCCCACCAAAATTCAAATTCTAAAATATGTCGTTGGACTTGCTGATCTGCATCAGTTTAAAAAAAAAATTAAAACTCTGATGCCTTCAAAAACTAATGCTGGAGCAAAACAGCAATGCTATTGTGCTCTATGTCCCGACACAGAGTACCGGTGACTAGTAAAGTGGCGCTGTAAGAGTGACGTTGGGAGGAAAAAATAGCGATGCCTTCACAAGTTGCGATGCTGGAAAATAGAAAAAGGGAGAACTTAATTTTTAGCACGTGCTTTTGATTCATGAGTTATTTATCTACTATTTTCTGGTTTTCTAATCTCTGTGTTTTTTCTAGAATCTAATTATTTTCCACTTTGTAGGTTGGGAGCCAAAAACAAAGGAAGAAAGAACATGGGGATAATATCTTGTCTAATCAAAGTGTTATTTAACACTTAAGTTTTTTCTTAACACTTAAGTGTTTGCTTAACACTTCTTTAAGTAATTTTTCATCCTTTTCTTTCTTTAGAACACTATCTTTCATTTGGGTTTAAAAAGAAGGATTCTTTTTGTTTACTTCTTGCATTTTGATTTACAAAGAACCTTAGGATCAACAACTTACTAGATTTCATTTATGGATTAAAAAATTGAACAAATGTCTTTCACTTGTGATTTGGTGCTCTGAAATGAGCTCACATATTGCTTTGAGGGTTTAAAAAGAACAAGTGTAGTGTTTTTTGTGAGGGCTTACTTAGACTAAAGCCATTGGAAAAGGACGTATGCGCTTCTCTCACACTTTATAGCGATCTTCAGAATCAAAAGGTCTTTTCCATGACTTTGGGTTAAGACAAAGCAATCACCTCCACTCCTCAATTTGGGCTTAAAATTGAACAAACTATTGTGTGAGTGTGAGTGGGGGAATTTTCGCGTATATTCTCTCTCTTTGTTGCTATCAAAGATTGATCGAGTTATGGATTTTGTTCTTCATTCACTTTTGTTTGTCTTAGAGGGCCTACCTTGTGGGAAAAAGTATTCACCCAAGGGAACGACTCAACTGGTAATGCTCTAAAGCCAAGAGTATTTCCAACCAGGATATAAATGTGGATATTGGAAGAAACACCAATATCATGTAGTTGACTCTGACAAGATGGATCCGAAAGGGAACTCTTGCCACGTTGGGTCAACTCCTATCAATGGAATGTCCTTACTACAACCCATGTGCTAGAATTTTCCAAAATCCTTAAACTATTTGTTGGTGCAAGAATGGTCATTCTGAATCTGCCCCACACTTTTATAGTCTTCTAGTAGAAATGGAAAGCATTGCATGGTAGTTTCATGGGTGTTGATGCTTGGCTGCCCCGTATAAGTGAGTGTCATGGAGGGGAGCCAGTGGGGTCAAGCATCTAACCATTTGCTAGAGATAAGCGTAGCTGGACTTGTCCGAGTGGGAATCCAACAAATATTGTCTTTCACATCCATAGGATTGTACTTATTCTTGGGTTACAAAATGCATTGCTTGATCGAAAACATCATGGAAACAAACACTTAACATTATCCAAATTTCAAACCCTTTTGAAGACAAATATATTTGACTCAATCCATATGTTATTGTTTTCCCTTGGGATTCACATCCTTAGAGGTTTCTAAGCATTGAATTAAATCTCAATTTGTCTTCTTAAGTAAACATTAGGAAACCCTTGCCTTAAGTTCATTGAATTTCCACATAACATATCTTGTGGGGTTTGAAGAAATTAAGAAATTGGACATCTTAGTTTGAAAACCTAATTGAAGAAAGTGTTTTTGGTAAAATAGAGACATTAAGCAAAGCTAAGAAAAAATGAACTTTCATATGTGTTGAAGACTCCAAAATCCCAAATGCAAAAAAAATCATTGATTGGAAAAATGAATGTTCAAATGAAATCATTTCTTGGATACAAAGGTCTTTAGGAAGCATTTGCATGCTCTTCAATACCTAGGTCTAAGCAAACAAAGTGTACCTTTTTAGGTTCATCTTAGGATCAAAACATATCAAAATCATTTTTTAATCCATATTTCCAAACATCAAATCCATCTCACAAATCATCGTTTGGAAAATCTTGAAATTGTCTTTGATACTAGGCTTTGTAGTAAAAAATCAAAATCATCCAAAAACATTGTGACCAAATCCTTGAAAACATTTATCAAAACACCTTTGGCTAGGCATGTGTAGATGCATCCTTTCGCATATACTTAGTCAAATTTATCAAAATCATCTTGTCTAACTTAGTGTATGTGGATGAATCCTTCTTCATATACTTAGTGAAACTATCATTTTATTTGGATAGGTGTGGGTAGATGCATCCTTCTCCTCACACATATCCAAAATCATCATCCTTTGACCAAAACTATCCCTTAGATCATTATCAAACATCTTAGGGTCTTTTTGTTCAAATATCCAAATCAAAATTGAAATCAAAGTCAAGGAACAAATTCCAAAATCAAAGACCAAAATCCAAAGTCCTACAAGTCTAGTGTCTCATCTCAAGATCAATAAAAAATCAAAAGCATCCATAATAATCCATCCTTAACATCATCATATCATCACCTTTGATCCTCAAGGCATCTTAAAACTTTCACTTTGGGACATAAAATAGGCATCAATCCAAAGAATCAAGAGATTCATCTCCCATATTCTTGATCCCCGTTTTATGGTCCAAACAAGATCTCAATACAAGAAGAGTATGGAAGCCAACAAAGAAACACCGGCTTCAAGTGATCTTAGCCAAACCACTTGAAGCCAACAAAGAAACACCCCCATCTCAAAACGTCACACAAAAAATTCCACAAATCACAACATCATTTGCTCCAACCCAACCCAACATTAACAAGGGAAACACATTTTTCAATGCTCTTTAATCACATCCCCTTGTTAACGATCAAAATTTGGATGCAAACACCACCATGGAACAAAACATACTCAACAACCCATTACACAAAAATGTTCCTCTCACGTTACATTATGACCCATCATCAACATCTTTTCATGGAGTATCACAAACACGTCTTCTCATAAATTCACAAGAAGAGGGAGATACGTTCAGACTAGGGGGCTTATTTGATACCACAACATTCTCACAAAAAATCACACCTCTTACATTTCCACCTATCCCACCATTGCCATTATCATCCACACCACCCTTTGGTTTAGGGCTCCCTCCCCTACCAAGTATCAATCAAACCTACATCCCAACCATCAATCAAAGCATCACACCAAATGCTCAAAATTTATCGTTGATATCACAACAACAAATGATAAATACACAAGCAATGGCAACACCATCAAACACACCCTTAACATCACAAAGCATGATCTCACAAGGACCAATCACATCAATACCATTATCCAACATGCAAAATATTAACGCAACATCATCATCTACCACCATTCCAAATCCACCACCACCTCCACCACCACCAACGTTCACCACATCAAACCAATTTGATGCATCATTACAAGCCACTTTTCAAAGAGGATACCAAAAAGTGCAAAAACAAAAGGCCGTGCAATAGGCTGCTTAAGCTACGCAAAATACCAAAGCTGCACAAGCCACCATACAAGTGCAACAAGCACAACAAGCCCAAGCTTTATTGCAACAGCAACAACAACAAGCCGCCCAAGCTACATAAGCATTGCAAGCACAAAGAGTCGCTCAAGCACAACTTTTATTACAGCATCAAGCCATATAAGTGCAAGCCCAAACTCAAGTACAATCTCAATATCTAGCACAACAAACACAAGCAGCGCAATTGCAAGCATATCAGCAAGCATTAAAGCAATACCAAGAGCAACAAGAAGTAGCAGAATTAGCAGCCCAACAACAAGTGTTGTGGGAACAACAACAAGCACAACAACAAGCGTTGTTGGAGTAGCAACAAGCGCAACAACAAGCACAAATCCTAGCACAACAACAACAGGATCAACAAGAGGCATCGTTCATACAAAAGCAAGTAGAAGCCTACTTTGCTCAATAGAACATGCAGATACTATCAAACAATGCACCTACCAACCCATCCACCCAACCAACAATTCAAACACCCCAAAATACTTTCATCCCACCCCCTGATCCTCAGAATGATGTGACAACACAACTCAGGTTGCTCTTGCAACAAGTGCTCGACCTTCAATCAGGGTGGACAACCAAAATGCAAAGCAACTTGTGTCCATATCCATTTGATAGGAGCCTAGACATGAAACCATTCCCTAAGGGATTTGAAATCCCTAAATTTGACAAGTATCGAGGGATGGGAAACCCTGAAGATCACATCAGGGAATTCCAGGTTCATTGTATGGAGGTTGCATATGACGATACTTATTTGATGCAGCTATTCCCTAGAAGCTTGGTAGGTCCCGCTATAGAATGTGATGTAGAGGGTCTGGGACTTTGAAGGAACACCAAGATTTCAAGGATTAAAGTGATGCAATTTCTAACCCCCTTCCAAGCACCCTAATGGAGACAAGGCTTAGTGATGCACTAGTCACTTGTAGGCTCTCTTTATGGACCCAAACCCTTGGAACACCCTTAAGAGACTTAAGAAAACTTTTCTTGAAATTTCATAGAGCCCCAAACCTCTGTCTCCAACAAAACCTACTTTTTGCACCTTAAGTAGCCTTCTAGGCCAATTAGGCCTCTAGTGAGGGATTTTAGACTTTTCTCTCAAACTTTCCAAAAGAACCTCCAATCTAATGGTTGATTAAATTTCGTTCTATGATGAAAAATAACATTTCCAAACCCTGATTGCACTTTCTTCAGACAATCCCTTCCAAAACTTGTTGTTTCCTCAAAAACTAGGCATAATTAGCCCTCTTTTCCAAAGCAACCCCTCCCTAACTTTATCCCCTGATTAAGAAACTTTCAACAGTGTCTCAAATTGTCTCAAAACCAAATATTTTAAAGGTCCTAACCTTATATGACACCTCTAAGGTCCCTGATCACAAAACCCTCCATAAAATGTCTCAAAACTAGGGCTTCTTGGATCTTGGCTTTGCACACACTTCCAAAACTTTTTTATTGATCCTACACCATTAGGAAAACATATTTATCCTATTACAACTCAAAAACATACCCCTCCTTCAGGTAGATCTACTATTTTTATACCCTAGCCTCCATATTCATGCTCTTTCCACTGTCAAACTTTGGTGTACACCCTAGGATTCCTCTTTTCTACACATTAACTAGTTATATTTGTATGATACATGTTAAATAGGATCCATTTCAAAAGTTTTAGTGACAAAATCTCATGAAATTGATCATTACTTCATGATAACTCTCAAAATCAATGAAAAAAATAGAGTTTCCCTGAGGACAGTCAATATATGATGCGAAGAAATTAATTACTACTACTTTCAGAGGCTTCAATGGTGTTGAAACATGTAAAATAAAATTCATAAAGCATCTTACTGGACATAAATTCAATAGAGATCAAATATTCAACAAAAGAACACCATAAAAATGCAAAAAAACTATGTTTTTCACTATTTCCATAAAACAATCCATACAATGCTTTCCAAAACTGATCAACCTCTGTAAAAATGATTATTTTGGGGTTATAGAACCATTCCCCAACTGATCCAACCATTTTGGATTGATTACAATGCATAATTACCTCTTAAACACCTAAAACTCATTTTCCTGCCTAAAGTGGATTTTTGAAAATTTGAATTTCCAAACTCTTATTCTATTAATTCCTATTAACTAGAAACCCTTCCAAACTATTAAATCATTATTATTCAACCTTATCGACATTATTAAAACTTTATAAACCTATCTAGACTCCCTGGGACAATATTGGTCCAAATACATTTCATTTTGGTCCTAGGGTCCTTATTAGGACCCTTGGGACAGTTGACTCCTTTCAAATTATTTCCCATTTCAAAAGCCATTATTGGATTAAAAAGATTATAATTGATGTTTTGATTTGATGGAAAGGTCCTCCTGACCCCTACACACTTTTGACCTTTGAAGAGCTCCTTGAAGGCCTTGGGTGCTCCTGCACCAGAATGGTTTTCCTACTTACCTTCAAGCATTAGAACATTCCAAGAAATTAGAGATGAATTAATTAGGAACTACACATGTAACATCGCAATGGATGTCATTCCCAAAGAATTATATGCTCTAAAATAAGGAAATAATGAATCTTTTGCTTCATTCCTTCAAAGATGGTGATCCAAGGCCAATCGGAGCAAGTGGACCATGCTAGAAGAACAAGTTTGTACGATCATAGCCAACCTTGAAAGCCACCTATCATTTCATCTCAAGGTTTAGGGAATCACCACATATGAGTAGTTAATCTCCAAGGTGCTTAGCATCGAAAGAGCCTTTGTGACCCAACCTGCCGAATCAACATCATATCATGAACAACAAAACAACAGCCCATCATCCAACTACAATGATAAACCTCACATGTGGGTGAGAAAAAAAAACATCACTAATGATGGCATCCTTGATGCCAAGGTGGTCATTAGTGGTCCATGCCAAAATACACCCGCACCGTAAATCCAACCACAACACCAAAACACTCATCACACAACATACCAATCCAATAATCCCACCATCAATAACCTCATTGACCAAATAGGACCACCCCAATGCAAAACTTATCCAAAACAAAAATACACTATGTTGGGGGAACCACTCGAGGACATCATGAAAAGGTTGATCGATGAGAAGCTCATCAAAGCACCTACATTCGAGAACTACCAAGAACCTGATGTCAAACCTCCTTGGTATAACAAAAATTAACTATATGAGTTCCACAAAATCAAAGGCCACACCACAAACAATTGCATGAGACTCATAAACATCATCCAATATCTCATTGACAAGAAAATCATAAACGTGGAACAACCTACAGAAAATCAGGACCTTAAAATCTACACAAATCCGATGTCAAATCATGGAAACAAAGGAAATAGAGGTGATAAATGGAAGGGTAGTGTAAATCACTTGTATGAAATAGTCGTTGCCTCCCTAAATGAAGACTGTATGGTCATCACTATCAAGGGTTCCCATGTTGAAGATTGTGGAGTCACCACAAGAGGTGGCAAAGTCACCATTGTAGGATCATCCCAACCAAATAGAGTGCCTACATCAAGAGTCATTCCGTATAGCTACAATGTTGTAGACCAACTCAAAAGAATGCCAACACACATCTCCATCATGGAGTTGTTAAAAATTTCATCAGAGCATAAAAAGATCCTTGAGGAAGCATTAGCCTCATCCATCATCCCCATAGACCTTGATGTGGAACAATTCCAAGCTATGGTCGCAAATATCATAACACCTAATCCCCTTACATTTTCTAACGAAGATTTCCCCGCCCAACCATCTCACAACCGTGACTTCACTTAGAAGCCATTGTAAAAAAAAGAAAAATCAAAAAGGTCTTGGTGGATGGAGGTGCAGGTTTGAACATCTACTCTCTTAGCCTCATCAAACAGTTGAAAATATCAGAAGATTCCATCGAAAAAGGAAAAGGCATCACAATCAGAGCATATGATGATCAAGACAGAGTGTCTCAAGGCACAATTAAGCTCCCTATCCAAGTAGGGCCAACACTCATGGAAAACGCATGTTATGTCTTAGACCTCGAATTGCCATACAATATCCTCCTCGGATGCCCATGGATTCATGCGACGAAAGCAATAGCATCAACCTTCCACCAATGTGTGAAATTCACACATAATGGACAAGAGGTTACCATCCATGGAGATCTTGAGCCATTTTCATATTGCAAGAATCTTGAGGCCAAGTATTACAAAATTCCCCAAGTGCCAAAAAACGATGAGGGACCATCCACACAATACATCGATCCCACCACTCTCGCATCCACTTCTGTGATAGAGACACCTGCCATTCCCACCATATCTGACATCAAGCTCATCATCCAGGAGGATGGTTGTGGAAGTTATAGGCTCCCTAACAATGCTTTTGTGATAGGAGAGTTACCACAATCTCCTCGATCACAGGGACGTCCACAAGAAAATCAAGCTTCCACATCACAAACATATTCTGAGGATTATCCCAAATTCACAAGATGGGGAGACCTTGGTCATGAGGTCATTGAAGTAGATCCATCTCACATGTTGTATCAAGATGAAAGACCGGTAGCTAATTTACCAATGGATGAAAAAAGAAAAGGCCTACACATGATGCTTGCAATGGGCTATGACCGAAATCAAAGACTGGGACAAAATGACAATGGGCTCATAATACCTATCTATAGACACATCAAATTGTCATTATGCATCACATTCACTCATCAAATAAATAAATCAAGTTTATTTGTCAATCTCCTAAAGTCATCAACTTAAATCAAATAAATCAAACTTGATCTTATCATCAACCTTTTTAATCAAATAAATCAAACATCCATCATAATGCATATTCCATCCTTCTTGATTTAAATAAATCAAATATCTAAGTCAAAGAGGTCAACCTCATCCTAATCATCATCCTAGCTAATTAATCCTGATCTAATGCTAATCTCACCCACTTGCATTCTCTAGATTTAGCCACTTGCACATATAAATCAATTTATTGATTTATTAAATCCAATATTTTCCATCAACATGGCATTTATGGGCAATATTCCCTCAACTTTTAATTCAAAGGCAAGTTGATTTGTCCTTCCAACATTGCATTTATTGCTCATTTTCTTGTCCCCCACTTAGCATTTACTCTCAAATTTGAATTCAAATTCTCCCTCTCATGGGTACACATCCCAAATCTTGCACATACATCAACCAGTCACATGATGACAAGTGTCCTTCTTTCATTGGTCCAATCTTAGTCCCACATTGGTCCCTCTTCAACTCTTAGCATTTGAAAATATTTAAATAGAGGCTTCATCCTCAAGCAAATCCTCCATCATCTACACAACTTGATGCAAGGTCATTCTCTTTGAGAACTTATCTTGTCCATTTATCATCTCCATATCCATAGCAATTTCATCACTAGCTTATCAATCAAGGATTGGGAAAGGGTCACTAGCACATGTGACACCAATCCACTATGACATGAAATTGATTCATGTTGTTTGTATGCTTATTTGGTTTTTCTTATTGTTTTAATATCTTACTTAGCATATCTAACATGTTTCATTATCTCATAGGGATGTTGAGGATTATTTGGTTTTAAAATGCTAACCATATGCAAATTTTCACATCCACACTATCATGCCAGAGACACAACCCATAAAAAATCTTTGTCTTGGATGCGCCACTCTGAGAATAACCATACATGGTTGAGGTCCTCCGGTTAGAGTCGCTAATGTTTCTCCTTAGCCAGTAGTAGTACAAGTACACTCACCAATAGTCACAAGTAGGGACACATAATTTTATAACTGAGCCCTATATTAGTAGTGATGACAAAGATACCTTATCCAATCTACCTAGGCTATTCGAAGATACCACCCTATGTATGATTAGTACCATATCCTTTGAACCAGATAGTCAAAATCATGAGATTTGTTTACTCTACCCCCAACTGATCGACTATGACCAACGAGGACCACTAGTTCTCAATACATTCGAAAATGATGAAGCGCTCTTAGAATTCATGGGATTGAGAGATAACATTCTAGATGGAGATCACAAGGCAGGATTTATAATGGATTTGGACACACATGCCTATTACGGGGAAATGATTGAATCCTTCAGTCGCAAAAGTGAGAAACTAAGAATCATATCCAAGTCCTTGAGTGAAAACCACATTGTGGAACTCTCTGACAAGAAAATAGTAAAAATAAAGGATGTATCCAAAGGTGAAAAACCCTCTGAGGCACCTGAGGATGAAGGATTCAATATTCCCCTAAGAGCTATTCATCAAGAGAAGTCAGTAGTCTTGGCCGAAAAATGCAACCCAATCAACCTAGGAATAGAGGAGACCTCGCATATCACATTTTATGCGGAATCACTATTATCAGAAGAGCAAGAACTCCTAGTAGCATTTCTAAAGGAAAGGAAAATAAACTTCACATGGATACTTTATGTTGATATGCTAGGGCTAGATCTATAGACAATGGTTCATCACTTAGCGGTGTATCCAAAAGAAAAACCAATCAAACAAAAGCTTCAAAAGATGCATCCTCAAATTGCTTTCTTAATCAAAATGGAGCTCAAAAAATTGTTAGATGCAGGATTCATATGACCAATTGATTATCCAGAATGGGTGTCAAATTTGGTACCTATTTCAAAACCTGATGGAGCCATTAGAATCTGTACAGACTTTAGAGATTTGAACAAAGCATGTCCCAAGGATGACTTTCAACTTCTCAATATCAATATGATAGTGGACATGATAGCAGGGAATGAGATGCTATCACTAATGGATGGATTTTTAGGATACAACTAGATTATGATAGCAAAAGAAGATCAACACAAGAAAACTTTTACTTGTCCGTGGGGGACCTATTGCTAGAACATGATGCCATTCAGCCTAAAGAACACAAGAGCAACCTATCAAAGGGTCGTGACACTAATATTCCATGACATGATTCATAAAAAAATTGAAGACTATGTCAATGATATTCTAGCTAAGTCAAGAAAGAGACAAGATCATATAACAACCCTAAGTGATATCTTTGATAGACTAGAGGAATACAAAGTCAAACTAATTCCCAAGAAGTGCATCTTCGACGTACAATTAGGTAAACTGCTAGGATACATAGTGTCCATGAGGGGTATCGAGATGGATCTAGCAAAAGTAAAAGCAATCCTCGAGATGGAAGCACCAAAGACATAATTTCAACTGAGAGGCCTCCAAGGCCGACTTCAATCCATCTGACGATTCATAGCACAATTACAAACAAGCAGAATCCATATTCTCACCTACTCCACAAGGGGGTAGCATATAAATGGGATACAAAATGCAAAGAGGCATTTAAAAAAATCAAGGAATATCTACTGACACCTCTAGTGTTAATGCCACCTATCCCAAAGAAGCCATTGATCTTATATGTGTTAGCAATAGCAGCAGGCCTTGGAGCTCTCCTAGCTCAACATGATGAAAACATAATGGAAAGGGCTATCTACTACATCAGTAGAACAATGGTGGGTCATGAGCTAAACTACTCATTCATCGAGAAAGCTTGCCTCACTGTAGTGTTTGCATCCCAAAGGTTCAGACATTACATGTTGGCACACAAGATAAAGCTCATTGCAAAAATTGATCCCCTCAAGTATCTCCTATCAAAGGCAATGCTCATAGGCACAATGGCAAAGTGGGTAATGATATTGTTAGAGTATGACATTGAGTATGTTGAGCGAAAATCCATTAAAGGTCAAGTTATTGCAGATCAACTAGCAGAGGCACCTATTTATGCGAAGAATCCTCTTGTATCTGAATTTCCAGATGAATCCATCTTTAACCTCAATGTAGCGAACCACTGGAAACTATACTTTGATGGTTCATACACACAACATGGATAAGGAGTTGGTGTCTTCTTCATCACTCCACAAGGGGACTACATACCAAAGTCATACAAATTGGCATTTCCTTGCACTAACAACATCGCAGAATATGAGGCTTTGACTATAGGTCTCAGGATAGTAGTGCAATGGAATATCATAGGTTTCAAGGTATATGGAGACTCTCAGTTGATCATAAAGCAGGTCAATAATGAATATCAGACAAAGGATGACAAGCTAACCCCATACAAAAAATTGGTGGAGACTCTAAAGGAATCCTTCATCGACATAACATTTGAGCAGATTCCAAGAACCAACAATAGAGCCGCTAACACCATGGCTACAATTGGGTCTCTAGTAGACATCCCTCACAACATGCCGAAATATGAACTTATGATCGAGCAGCTTCTCTTTCCCACATTTGAGGTACCAGAATCAGAATATGTGTGTCAAATCATTGGTCCTGGTGATCCTTGGTATCATGACATCTACACATATCTTCGCATAGGAGTCATACCCATTGACCTATCGTCGAGCCTAAAATGAACCTTTATCAAAAAGGCATCTAGATTTGTCATCCTAGGTGATACCTTATATTGTAGAAGCATAGAGGGTACTTTACTGCGCTGTCTAAATGTTGAGGAGGCATTAACCGCTCTAACCAAGGTTCATAATGGTATATGTGGCTCACACTCGAGCAGAATAACCATAGCCAAGAAACTGCTGAGACTGGGGTACTATTGGCCCACAATGGAGTGAGAAGCACATGATCATACTAAAAGGTGTTTACAATGTCAGCAGTATGGAGACCTCATCCATTCTCCAGCTCAAGAGCTTCACTCGATCGTCACACCATGGCCCTTTTCACAATGGGGACTTGATCTCATTGGAAAAATCATTCCCACCTCATCCAATGGCCACAAATTCATTATGACTGCAACTGAGTACTTCACAAAGTGGGTGGAAGCCATACCCATGACGTATATCACTGGGAATAAAATCTCAAAATTCATCCTGAACTATCTCATCTATCATTACAGTGTTCCACAAGCCATTATCTCAGATAATGGCACACCATTCAAGAATCAGGATGTCCATGACTTGTGTGAGAAATTCAAAATCTAGCATCGCTTCTCCACCCCATACTATCCCCAAGGCAATGGCCAAGCAGAAGCCACGAACAAAACCATCCTCAAAATCCTCAAGAAAATAGTCAATGACGCAGGTCGTGACTGGCACTTGTAGCTTAATCCCGCCCTCTAGGCTTATCGAACCATATCCGTACACCCACTAGTGCCACCCCTTTCTCCTTGGTCTATGGATTAGAAGTCGTACTCCCCATTGAGATCGAACTCCCATCCCTTAGAATATCATTGCAAAATCTCATCACTGATGAGGACTATCAGGTGTCAAGATTAAACGAGCTAGGTTACTGGATAAGAGATGCAGATATGCTTTGAATCATCTACAAGTCTATCAAAATAGACTCAAACAAAGCTACAAAAAGAAGATCAGAAGCAGGACTTTCCAAGTCAGAGAATTGGTTTTAAAAGAAAATCAGAAGAATGTCTCGAATCCCAACAGTAAAGGCAAGTTCGAACCCAATTAGTTAGGGCCTTTCATCGTCACAACAAGCTATAAATCAGGGGTATATCAACTATCAACACCCAAAGGGGAACCTCTACAGGAGCCCATGAATAGCTCCCATCTCAAAAAAAATTATGCCTAATTCTTCTGGGTATAAAATCAAAAATCCAAAAAATTAGAAAAAGTCCTAAAAAAATGGTTACTTCGGTGAAAACCTAGCAAACAGGCGTCTTGGTAACAACAAAAAAGATTAAAAAAATAATAAATCCAAAACAAAAAAATAGAAAAAGGATCAAGAAAATCGTCCTCTAGTGAAAACCACTTCGGTGGCACTTTGGGCAAGTACCTCGATGAAAACCTAGCAAACAGGCGCTGCATGTAAATAAGCACTTTCCATCCACCAGGAGCTTTATGGATTGATCTACATCATCCATCCATTTCATTTCCATCATCCATCACATTCAGGTCTCCATCCATCACTTATCCATTCGTGTCTGCACCATAGCTTGGTCTTGTGTTCGTATCATGATCCCTCCTAGTACTACTCAACCTATCCTTAAGGACAACTTGTCCTACCTTTATCAGAGTAGTCTATTACATCACGCTGGGGGCACGTTCTCATCAAATCGGATTTGTGTATGGTCTTAAAGTCCTCAAAATCATAAAATCAAAAAATCCAAAAACATCAGAATATCAGAAAATCCAAAAACATCAAAAAATTAGAAAATCCAAAAACATCAGAAAATTAGAAAATTCAAAAACATCAAAAATAAAAAATTCAAAACACAAAAACAAAAAAAATCCAAAAAAATTAACTGGGTTTTCAAAAAAAAAAGCAAGGTCGTCTTGTCGAACTACGTCATCTCTGAGCTTGAATGTAGGCAAGGTTTGATCTTTGATCATCCCCCGAGACATTTAGGTCAGTCCTATAAGAGTCTGTCATAATAAAGTGACATCTCATCATGTATATCATCATTTGTAAATTAGTCAACTCATCAGCCGAACTATGTGGTCTCTATGTATATAACGTAGGAAAGGCTAATCTGTTGATCAGCCCCCAAGGCCCCTAGGATAGGTCTTTAGGTTAGTCTCTCGGTCAAAATCTTGGAAAATCCCCAAAACATTGGAAAATTGAAAATCAAAACATTCAAAAAAATACCAAAAACAGCCTCAAAACATTCCAAAAACATCAAAAACATCCAAATATTTGTAAAAACCCATCTGCCTCATCTCACTTGCACCTGTAATAAGCACCATCCATAATACTGATTGTCATCCTCAACCTTTGGTGAAACAATTGGAAACAAGCCTAGCAGCTTAAAAGTAGAACTCAAAACATCCGGTCTAAAGTCTAACTCAATAAGTAAGCAGGTTGGTTATCTCTTCGTATTGGTAACTCATTATCTAAATTGGTCCCATATCAATCATCCCTGATAAACGAAATGATGTGTTGCCATCCACTAACATGTCCTAGGATGAATCCTTCCTACAATGGGCATTATCTTTTGGCAATAAGTTTTGTTCATCACCTTAGAAAACATATCCTCTTTCTGTTAGCGGTATTGAAGAGCATCAGTCTGTTTGTTTACTTGGTCTTTATCTTTTGACTTATCTTATTTTGTGCTCATTCGAAGGATGTCTCGATGATATCCCAAAATAGAGGATTTAGAGAAATAGGAATGGGGCAAGGATCATTATCTTTTGTTTGCTGCGCTTGTTGGACACTCTTGCAATATAACCTCGGTGAATACTTGCTTTGTTAGGTATGTATGGAAGAGATCTAGGGCAACTTGTTGGCTATTACAAGGATAGGTTTACCTTTCCATGTTTTGGTCTGAGGTGTCTAAAACTCCCGAAGTGCATCCTAGCAAGGTTTCCATATGTCAGGTGTGAACAAGAATACTCCTATCTGATTGTCGAGTCAAAGTCCATCACACTAGGTACCACACCATTTTTGGTTTGCTATACCTCGATGCATCGTACCACATGTGTTATCAAACATAAGAAAATTTTGGCCCTTTGAAAATCCCAATTCCTTGGCAAGTAATCATCATCATAATCATCTTCATTTACATCATCATGTGTCTTGTTGAAATGACTCCTTTTTCTCACTAATCATGCTAACAAGGTACTATGACAGTTGATCACCCACCATCACCGTCATTAATCCTGCATCCATAAATCATTAGCATATTGCACAAACATAACATATAGAAACCATTGCATAAGCATCTCATATGCGAAACATAGCATTCTCATCATCATATAAATAAGTGCATCCATATCATTGCATTCACCCATCATGTGGCATCTCATGACATTACCATCATCATTCCATAATCATTTAGTGCATAATCACAAGCCATAGGCATATAAGCATTTAAGTCATTACACATTAACATATCACTCTGCATTAACATATCATTATATACATCATCATTTAGGATAATAACATTTGCATCTCATACTACCATTTCATTAGCATCATATCACATCATAGATCATCTCATATAAGTATTTTCCATACATCAGTACACATACCATATATCATTTCACATATCACATTTGCATAAAATGAATCATCATGTGATTAAACATCATTGCACATCATAAGTCATAATCATTGCATAAACATCATTGCAAAGCATATAGAAGTAAACCATCCATGCATAAATAAAAGTAAATGGTACATCTCATCAAAATTGGCTCATATATATATATCATATCATCCATATCACTGTCATAGTACAAGAGAATAAAATAATCCAATCACTGCATGTGTGTGTCAATCAGTACAAAATACCCATCAGGGCTATCAAAAATGGGCCCATAGGGCACAAAATCATCATATCCTCTAGATCACGGTTGATCTCCCAGAATGCTGCCCTCACCCCTATCACCATGACCCTCTGGTGGTCTCTAGCTAGCCTGCTCTGAGTACTCTAGAACCTAGGCTGCTCTAGGTACATGATCATGATAGGCCCGACGATAATACTCTACCTCTTGAACAGCCTCCCTGTAGGATCGGACCGACACTGTACCCTATGAGGATGAAGTGGCTATCATGCTCTCTATTTGTTGCCTACGGCCCAGCTCTGTAGTTGCCTATAGCTCTGTGACTTGTCGCTGCTATATAGCCTAATCTCTCTCTGCTCTAAGCTGCTCTCTTTTAGCTCGTGCCCGGTCCCGCTCACCTGTCACTGCCTATACCTATGCCTGTAGCTACAAAATCAAGGCATCTTGTGCATCTGCCTACCCTACTGGCTGTACCCGTGGTTGTATAGGAACCTGACCCTCACCCTTAGCTCATGGTGGTGGGACTGGTGGATCCTGCTGCTAGTCTTGCATAGGGACATCTACCTAACCTGGTTGAACTGGGGGCACCCCTGGTGGATCCTGTCAGATCTCAATCCTTAGACCTCACCCTCGTCCTCGCCCCCTGCCTCTTCCTTTGACCCTGTGTGCCTCTGGAGCCTCCCCTAGAATAGTCAATTGTAGAGGAGGCCTAAACCAGTATCTATAGGCCTGTGTGGTGTCTGGATCTGTCTGACCTTGATCATAAGCCCAAGGTTGGGCCACTAGCTACCGAAAACTGTCAATCACCTTTGTGGTAGGAATACCTAGCCCCCATGCCACCTGCATCATGCTGCACATGAAAATGGCCATGTAGCCATCATCTGGCCGATCCTGCAGCTCTCTGAACAAACACTATACATGCCCGGGCAGGTATCTCTCTATCATAGTATGCTCTCGACCCTGCATGTATCTGTCCTATCGGCAATAAAAGAGCTAGGTAGCATTGTCAGCCCATCCCGGCCGACCAATGTATGAACACCAAGTAAAAATGAGCATCTCATCAATAACCTGCCTCCAGTAGGGGATCCCATGCTCTCTGGTGTGTGTTAAGGACACACCACCTTTGTACCGTGCCACCAGGGCATCGTCTGCCCCCATCGGGACTGGAACAACCGATGGACGTAGCACAAAATTGTGCTCCCATGCCCAAACATGCAAAAGTGTCACCCCAGCTCCTAGTGCTCTATTGTCGACGTATGCATACTCATGGAGATCCCTATAGAGTGAAACCAGAAGGACGGGCCCCCATGCAAATCAAACCGGCCTGTCCCGAACCATCCTCTCCCAGTAGTATCCCCATCTAGGACTGAAGTACCAACCTCATCTATCTGGGGCAACTGAACTTGAAATGATCGCTTTAACCACCTAGCGGAAGGGAGGTGCTATAACTTTGTACCTCTCCAGCTTGATCTACCCCTCACAGTAGATGATGTCTCTAGTGGAAAGGACTCGGATGTAGCAATCAAGTCCCTCCATGTCATGGTTCACCTGGTGGCCATGAATGGGCAATCGTAATATACACCAGACATCCTCCAGTGTGATGGTCGCCTCACCAGTGGGAAGATGAAATGAAGAGGTCTCATTGTGCCACCTCTCAGCCAGCGCCAATAACATCCCAAGGTGTGTGTGCACGAGCACTGCGTACGCAATGTGCCATAGTCCTGCGACTCCCAATAAGTCCTAGTCTTTGTCACTTAGATCTTGTAAAATGCTCACCAGCTCCTGTGACTAGTGCTCCCGCGAATAAAGCTCCCTGGGCCCATCCTACATCACACAAGGTCGACATGTTAATTTTTTTTGGAAAATTCCTGACCTAATGCTTCAAACTTGCATCTAGTAGTGCAGTTTGTGAAGGTGTCAAAGTTTGAGTTTTCTCAAACTCCAACGCTAGACTCAAAATTTGGCCACATGTTGCCGCTGCGGTGCACTTTGACCCCCAGCATCGTAGTTTTGGTGAAAAGGGCACCACCATGGTGCACTTTTCCAAAACTAGTATGCCGAGTCGGAGCCGAGCCTGAGCCCAGCGGTGGAGTTTTTCAACTCCAAATTGCACTGCTGTGGCACAAAACAAGAAAAAGTGGTGTGCTTTAAGCACCGAGTGGTGCTATAATAGTGTCGTTGGAGGTGAGCTCTCCTTAAAAGCAATAATAAATGTAGTGAAATGAAAAATTTAAGCTAAGGATCACATACTGGGGCACCGATGTTGGGTGGCCGCTGGTAGGTCCAAACTCGATCAGAAATGTGCAGAGGAAGCTATCATTGTGCCATATCATTAGGAGGTCAAAGCTCAAATCTCGAGGTTTTCTAGCGGAGGTGTGTAAAAATGACTTGAAAGTGACCCCTCAGGCCCCTTTTAAGCCTAAAAATTAGGGTTTTTGACCCTCTAGGGCTGTCTTGTTAGGGTTTTGGACCCCCGAACCTATTTTCATCCATTTGAGGCTTGTTTTTCATCAATTTATTGCATTTAGACACATTTTTAGCCTCCCGGACCCCTTTTAGACCTCTTGGGAACTTTGTCACCTTTTTTCACAAGATCACCCAAAAAATCAAAATTTTCGTCCAATCTCTTGAGGGGGAATTATAATGGCATGTTTTCTCTTGCCATGCAGCAATGGGCAAAGTTTTTAAATACTGAAATTATTTTGGCTTTGATCGAGATCGTTTATTCTTTGAACCAATGCAACGAGTGCTTTGCTTCAAAGAGGGACAAAATGTAGACATAAAAAATATATTGATTGACATCATGCATCTAATTCTGACTTACTAACATCATTTCTTCCTAAATCATCCCTTGGTCTAACCATTTAATCCAATTCCCTTATCTGATTAAATTCATCAATATTCGTCTCTTAACTAAATAAATTACTTTGTCTAATTAAGTCACTTTCTCTTGTTAATTAAATCAATCCATCTGATCTAATTATCCCTATTTAATTAAATAATCAATTTATTTGATTAAATCCCTAAAGTTTTTCAATTAAATTAAATAAATTAAAACCTTATTTGATTTAATCTAACATCACCCCTTTTAATTAAATAAATTAAAATCTTTATTTAATTAGCCTTTAATCATATTCCTGTCTTATCTGATTTAAATAAATCCATAAATCTAAGTCAAATAAGTCACATCATCTAATCTCCCATTAAATTAATTAACCCTTGATTAATTTAATCTAATCTCATGTCACATCCTCTAGATAATGCAAGTTGCACATGAAAATAGATTTAATTCATTTATTAAATTCCTATTTTCCTCACATGGCATCTTTTTGGAATATTCTCTCAATTTGAATTCAAAAATTCCAAGTCAACATGTACATCCAACAAGGCAATAACTTCATCTTACATATCCTTTGCCTTGAGCCAAGTGGCATTTATTTCATTTTCCCTTCCCTCTTACATGTCATTTCAACAAATTTGAATTTCAAATATTGGCATTTATTGGCACAAACCCCAAATCTTGCACAACCATCATCCATTCATAGCTTGACAAGTGGCACTATATCATTGGATGAATGTTAGTCACACATTGTTCAAATTTGGGCATTCATCCATCTTAGAATCCTATAAAAGAAGAGCTCCTCTCCTCATTTGATTATCCACATTCCAAGCAAAGTTACCATGCTAAAATACTTAGCCATTTTCATCCATCATTTGAGTTCTTAGCTAGGTTATTACAGATTTTTGGCTTGGAGCTCTCACCTTCATCATCTAAGTGGATCAACATTCTTCAACAATCATCAAACTTGCATCTTAGGGATTGGGAAAGGGCCAATTTTCACATCAAATTAGCACCAATTCCCCCATGGGATTAAGAGTTTGCTTGCTTAATTAGGATTCAATCTTGTTTTTGTGATTTCATTGTGTTTTTCATCATTTTCTTCCTAATTTGAGCTATGTTAATGAATCTCATGGGGAATCCATGTTTAGGCTTGCATTTCCTTGTTTAACTTGTTTAATCATGTTGTTTTGTAGGTACTTAGGCTTGGGTTCGCACATTTGGGTATGCTGGTTACAAAAATGGATTTTTTACACGAACCTCAGTAATTTGTCTAGATCATGAAATTGAGTCTAGTGAGATTTTGTAAGGAGTAGGAGATAAATGAATAGATGTTAATGCAAATATGTGGGATTTTTTTTTTAGTCCTAACACAGCTCTTTTGAAATTTTTTTATATTATACTTATTGTGTGATGCATAATCTTTATTTTTCTTTGTTATTTTGTGCATGCACATGCCATGTGTAGGCTTAATAGTGGGTTATTGACCTCTCACATGAGTTGATATGTTGGTGATCTAGGTTTTCTTAACAAAATTCCCCCCGATAAAGTAAATTCCCCCAATAGAATAATATTTAATAATATTTAATTGAGGGAGTAAAATATTTCTTATAGGGATGTATTGTCTATGCATTGATGGCAAATTGTATTTTCTTGAAAGTTTTTTAAGTATTTCCACCAAATTCATTTTGTGCATATTTATTGTAGATTTCCTTAAGCTATATGAAAAAGGTGTATATACAATTTGAGATCAATTAATAAGCCGAGACATGTAATGTTGATTTGATTTACATTTTACTTAAGATATAATTTCATTGCATTGCTAAATTTCTTAGATCAATAATTGGGATTCTCAATGATCTTGTATACCCAAAGTGTATGTGATAGAAATAAATTAGGTAGTCATGTTGATTAGTTTGAAAATTTAAATGATCTTGAATTCATAAGTACATAGTGATAAGTTTTGAAAAATAATATAATTTCTTGTTCCATTTATCACATAAACAAAGGCCTCTTTTGATTGTAGCAGAGGATGTAGAGAGTGAAGCATTGGCTACTTTGATATTTGAAATTGATGATTTTTTTACTAAATTGATAATGTTTGAAGTTTATTTTTCTTTCTTAGATGTTGAGTCTAATTAATAAGTTTAATGTTGTGTTGCAACTTGCAGGCATGAGTATGTTGATATGATAAAGGATAGCATTGTCAATCCTCTAAAAGTTATTAGAATTGCATTAGTTGATGCAAAAAGGTAAAACTATTTGTCTTTATTATAATTAGTGGAACTTGCAACTATAGTATCTGATAATAATCTACTTCCAAATATGCTTTTGATGGATGCTATATCTAATTCTGATACATTCACTATATCTAGCACCTAAGTTTAGGGTGCCATAGTTGGAAAAGGAAAAAAAAATGTTTGAATTTTATCCTCTGTATTATTTGACTTTTTTGAGTTTTTGATGTGCAAATTTTGAAACCTTATTTTCAGGGTACAACTCCAAATTAGAGAAGTGAAAGGTCATGAATACTAGTGAGGAAGATTTTGGAGGAGCTGAAACCAATAGCTATAGGAAAGTTGTCAATTTGCAAGGGGATTAAATGGGTCAAGCCCCTATAGGAGGTCACTTCCCTTCCAAAAGAACTACAATTAAGGGGGAAATAGAATAAGTATAACAAAACAGAAGTATTTTTTTTATATAGTGTCTATAAGTTGTACAGTGTCATTGAAACATTGAATGTAGCCAATGAGATTTTGATTTGCCAATGAGGCTTAATGAAGCAAATTTTTATAGTGGTTTTTTCTCCACTCATAAATATTGTGTTGTGGCTCCTCTTGATTTGTAATCTATTTTAGTTTATGTCTAATCAATCATATTTGTTCAAGCATTTTAGTTTTCATTTCATGGTGGTTTTTAACATTTCAATATCTATGATACTTGAAGTTTATATGCATAAATTTTTGAGGATTAATTAAGTTAGATTTGATTTGTAATGACTAAATATATGACTAAATAAATGACCAGTTAACAACAATCAATGACTAAACTAATGACTAAATAGATGACTAAATGTATGACTAAACAAATCACTACCATGACTAAATAAATGACTAAAATAGTTTAGTCATAAATTTGGTGGTGTTATAAATGACTACAAATAAACCACTAAAATAGTCACGTGACTAAAATTAACATTAACTAAATAAATGACTAAATCAATGACCAAATCAATGACCAAATCAATAACCAAATTAAACACTAAAATCAATGACTAAATAAATGACTAAAATTACTTAGTCATAAATTTAGTGGTGTTATAAATGACTACAAATAAACCACTAATAGTCACGTGACTAAAGTTAGTCATTTATATGCAATTTTTAGTAGTTTATTTAGTCATATATTGTTGTTTGTGTACTAGTGTACTTTAAAACATATACCCTAAACCCTCTACCCTCAACCCTAAATCCTCAACCATAAACCCTTAAACTTCTACGCTCTACCCTCAACCAAATACCCTCTATCCTTAACCCTAATCCCTTAGCCCTATACCCTCAATCAAATACCCTAAACCATCAACCCTATATGATCAATTCTCAACCCTCTACTATACACATTGGATCCTCAACCCTTATATATCTATGTCCCTCCCTCCTCGTCTCTCTGTATCTCTATCCAACTTTTCCCTATATCTCTCCTACCATCCATCCCTCCCTCTCTACAATACTTTGACAAACCTATACCCTAAACCTTTAAACCCTTGAACACTCAACCCTCAAATCTAAACCCTCAACACTCAACCCTTAAACCCTAAAATATTAAATGCTCTACCCTCTACACTCAACCTAATACCCTCTACTGTCAACCCTAATCCCTCATCCCTTAAACCCAGGTAAAATATCTTTCCTAATCCCTCAACTGTCAACCCTCAATACATCAACCCTTAAAACTTCAACCCTCAACCCCTATACCCTCTACCCTATACATTGCACCCTCAACCCTATCCTCTCAACACACTACCCTCAACCGTAAACTATCAACCCTTAAACCCTCGACCCTCTACCCTATACATTAAACCCTCAACACTCAATTCTCAATCCTCAACCATTAATCCCTCAAACTTCAACCCTTAAAACCTAAACCCTCAACCCCTATACCATTTGCGCTATACATTGGACCCTCAACCCTAATTCTTCAATCACATACCATCAAACCTATACCCTAAACCCTTAATCTCTAAACCCTTAAACTGTCTACACACTACCCTATATCCTCTACCCTCTACCCTAATCCCTCAACTCTAATCCCTCAATCCTATACCCTCAACTCAATACCCTAAACCATCAACCCTATATGTCCTCAACACTATACCCTCAATTCTAAACCATCTACCCTATACATTAGATCCTCAACCCTCATATATCTTTGTCCCTCCATCCTCTTCCATCCTATCTATCTCACTTCTCCTTCCATCTCTCCTTCCATCCATCCCTACCTCTCTGCAATAATTTCTCAACCCTGAAACACTTAATCTTAAACCCTAAACCCTCAAACCTTAAAAACTGAACCCTTAAACCCTGTACCCTGTACCATCAACCCAATACCCTCTACCCTCAACTATCAACCCTTTATCCCTCAACCCTTAAAACCTCAACCCACAACCCTCCACCCTCAACCATGAACCCTTAAACCCTAAACCCTCAACCCCTATACCATCTACCCTATACATTGCACCCTCAACCCTAATCCATCAACCTTATACCCTCAACCTTAAACTCTCAACTCTCAACCCTCAACCCTTAAACACTCTACCCTCTACCCTGTACATTAGACCCTGAACCTTCAATTCTCAACCCTCAACCCTTGACCCCTCAACCCTAACACCTTAAACCCTCAACCATCAACCCTATACCCTCTACCCTATACATTGGACCCTCAACCCTAATCCTTTAACCATAAACCCTAAAACCTATACCCTAAACCCTTAAATCTTCTACCCTCTACCCTCAACCCAACACCCTCTACCCTCATCCCTAACCACTCAACCCTATACCCTCAACCCTCATATATCTATGCCCATCCCTCCTCTTCTCTCCTCTCTATCTCACTTCTCCCTTCATCTCTCCTTACAATATCCATCCCTCCCTCTCTACCCTATCCTTAAACCCTATACCCTCAAACTTGAAACCCTTAAACATTCAACTGTGAACCCTAAACCTTCAACCCTCCACCCTAAGCCTTAAAATCTCTACCCTCTACCCTCAACTTAATATCCTCTACCCTCAACACTAATCCATCATCCTTTAAACCCAAGTAAAATCTTTACCATAATCCCTCAACCCTCAATCCTCAATACCTCAACCCTTAAATTCTCAATCCTCAACCCTCTACCATCAAACCTCAACCCTCAACCCTTAAACCCTAAAACCTCAACCCCTATACACTCCACCCTATACATTTCACCCTCAATCCTAATCCATCAACCCTATACCCTCAAACCTCTACCCTCAACCCTAAACTCTCAACCCTCAACTCTTAAAATCTCTACCCTCTACCCTATACATTAAGCTCTCAACCGTCAATTCTCAACCTTAAACTATTAATCCCTCAACCCTCAACCCTTAAACCCTAAACCATCAACCCCTATACCCTCTACCATATAGATTGTACCCTCAACCCTAATCCTTCAACCATATACCCTCAAACCTATACCATATACACTCTACCCTCAACCCTATACCCCTAAATGCTATACCCTTAATCCTTATACCATCTACCCACAACCCAATCCCCTCTATCCTCAACCCTAATTCCTCAACCCTATAACCTCAATTCTCAACCCTCTAAGTCCTATACATTGGATCCTCAACCCTCATATATTGTTGTCCCTCCCTTCGCTTCTCTCCTCTCTATCTCACTTCTCCCTCCATATCTTCTTCCATCCATCCCTCCCTCTCTACCGTAGTCCATCAACCCTTAAACCCTTAAAAACTCAACACTTAACCCTAAACCCTAAACCCTAAATCCTAAATCCTCTACCCTCTACCCTCAACCCAATACCCTCTACCATCAACCCTAATTCCTTTACCCTTAAACCCAAGTAAAATATCTACCCTAATCCCTTAACCCTCAACCCTTAAACCCTCGACCCTTAAATTGTCAACCCTCAGCCATCTACCTTCAACCCTTAACTCTTAAAGCCTAAACCCTCAACCCCTATACTCTCTACCCTATACATTGCACCCTCAACCCTAATCCATCAAACCTATACCCTTAACCCTCTACCCTCAACCTTACACTATCAATGGGTATGTGCAGGATCATGATGGACCAAAAAGTGGCAATATGATGGGTATGTGGCTGATGAATATTTTTTTACTCCAAATTGAGGAAACGAAAAGGGTTTTTAAAGGAGATTCTCAACTTTCCACCGATATAAATTATGCTTTACTTTTAATTTAATAAGTAATTATTATTCACTTTCTATTCAAATTATGACTAAAGTTCTGATTGATAGGTTGATTGAAAAAAATCTGTAGATTTCAAACAGCATCACATCTTTTGAATCCAAAACATGCGTCACATTCTATGCTTTGCATACTATAGGATTAAAAAAATAAAAAATTGAATTTCATGATGTTTTGACCAAGTTAAGGTGGTCAGACATACGAGGTTTTATATTTTTAAAAACTTGTAATAAAAAATTTATAAATTTACTACTTGGAAAAATGACAAAAAATATGCATCACATTGGGGCTTGAGTTCTCTACTATATAAAATATCATATTATATTACTATTGTGGTTAGGGTGGTCAAACGTACACCTTCTTTTATTTTTTCCTTGAAATTTAAGTACACTGTGATTGAAATTTCAAATTTTTACCAAATAGAAATTTTTTTTTAAACAAACCTAGTAGTTTAGAAACTACATTCAGTTTTCTATAGATTCTATTCTTACATATTTTTTGAATAATATAGATAACTTATTCAAATTTTTACATCAAGTTTCCTAACTTTGATTTTTCTAAATTTTTTGCCACTTAAGGGCCCATTTTTTCCATGATAATCCTGCACATAACCCAATGATCAACCCTTAAACCCTCTACCTTATACATTAAACACTTAACCCTCAATTCCCAGCCCTCAACCCTTAATCCCTCCACCTTCAACCCTTAAACCCTAAACCCTCGACCCCTATACCCTCTACCCTTTACATTAGTCCATCATCGCTAATCCTTCAACCATATACCCTCAAACCTACACCTTAAAACCTCAAACATAAACCATTAATCCCTAAGCCCTTAATCCCTAAACCCTTAAACCTTCTTCTACCCTCTACCCGCAACCCTAATCCTTCAACCCAATAGCCTAAACCATCAACCCTATATGTCCCCAACCCTATCCCTTAAATTCTAAAACCTCTTCCCTATACATTGGATCCTCAACCCTCATATATCTATGTCCCTCCCTCCTCTTATCTCCTTGTCTCTATCTCACTTCTCCCTCCATCTCTTCTTCCATCCATCCCTTCCTCTCTACCCTAATCCATCAACCCTATACCCTCAACCATTAAACCCTTAAACACTCAACCTTGAAAACTAAACCCTCAACCCTTAAACCCTCTACCCACTACCTCAACCCAATACCCTCTACCCTCAACCCTAATCACTCAAACCTTAAACCCTTAAACCCAAGTAAACTCTCTACCCTAATCCCTCAACCCTTAATCCCTCAACCCTCAACCTTCTACCCCCAACCATCAACCCTTAAACCATAAACCCTCAACCCCTATACCCTCTACCATATGCATTGCACCCTCAACCCTAATCCATCAATGCTATACCCTGAACCCTCTACCCTCAACCTTAAACTCTCAACCTTCAACACTTAAATCTTCTACCCTCTACCCTATACATTTAATCCTCAACCCTCAATTCCAAACGCTTAATCCTTAATCCCTTGATCCTCAACCCTTAAACCCTAAACCCTCATTTTCAACCCCTATACCCTATGTCCTATACATTGGATGTTCAAACCTAATACTTCAACCATATACCCTCAAACATATACCCTAAACCCTTTACCATCAACCCTATACCCTCAACCCTTAAACCCTTAAACACTCAACCCTCAACCCTCAACCCTTAAATCCTCTAATCTCTACCCTCTGCCCTCAATCTTTAAGCCCTTAAACCCAAGTAAACTATCTACAGTAATCCCTCAACCCTCAACCCTTAATCCCTCAACCCTCAACCCTCAACCCTCTACCCTCTACCCTAAACCGTTAAACCCTAATCCCTCAACCCTATACCATCAACCCTCTACACTCAACCTTAAACCCTCAGCCCTCAACTCTAAACCATAAACCCTTAAACCCTCTACCTTCTACCCTCTACCCTCTACCCTATAGATTAAACCCTCAATCCTCAATTCTCAACCCTCAACCCTTAATCCATCAACTCTCAACCCTTAAACCCTAAACGCTCAATCCCTATACCCTTGACCCTATGTATTGGACCCTCAACCCTAATCCTTCAACCATGTACCCTCAAACATATACCATAAATCCTCTACCCTCAACCATAAACCTCAACCCTAAACCATTAAACCTTAAACCGTTAAACCTTCTACCCTCTACCCTAATCCCTCAACCCTGTACCCTCAACCCAAACCCAATACCCTAAACCATCAACCCTGTAGGTCCTCAATCCTATACCCTCAATCCTCAACCCTCATATATCTTTGTCCCTC
>VDFB02000013.1:102896740-103006037 GCA_007258455.2 Sequoia sempervirens
TAGGGAAAGTCCGGCGAAAACCAGGCCTGGCGTTTTGAAGTTGTCAAAAGAAGGTAATTTGGGACTGTTTGATGGAAAGGGCACGTCTCTTTGGTCTGCCAACATATCGAACAAACCCTCGCGGGCTGTGCTATTAGACTGGTAATTTTTTAATGCTGAGCGATGGCAATAAATCTGAGACTGTTTGGCAGAGTTTCGACTATCCTGTAGATACCTGGTTGCCCGGGATGAAGTTCGGTGGACAGCGAAAGCTAGTCTGTTGGAAAAACTCATTGGATCCCGCTCCTGGGCTTTTGTCTCTTCACGTGGATCCATCTGGGCCTATACAATTGGTGCTAACATGGAACAATTCTGTTCAGATTTGGGAGAGTGGAAATTGGGACGGCGAAATTTTTAGTGGAGTTCCAGAAATGAAGGACGGAGCCCACTACGGTCTCAGCCTTGAAAATACTAGCTCTGGTTTGTTTTTCAGTTTTAAATTTCTAGATGAGATCTCCTGGTTTATCCAAATTAAGTATAGAGGACTACAACTATATGATTCATTTGATGGCACTAAATGGAATATGGTGAGGGCTCACCCCGGAGATCAATGCGCCGTATATGGTCTCTGTGGGGCTTATGGAATCTGCAACTCCAATAACCTTCAGTTCTGCATCTGCGTGGAAGGTTTCACCCCGGCAGACAATCGCACCTGGGATTCGAAAGACTGGTGGTCAAGTGGCTGTGTTCGGCAGAGCCATTTAAACTGCCGTACCAACAAAGGCAACACTGACGAATTTATCGAGCCTGGTGTAACGTTACCTGATGATTCAGCTTCGTCATACCCTGCACTCACAAAGAAAGATTGCCAGAAAGCATGCCTCCGCAATTGCTCGTGCACTGCGTTTACTTTCAAGTCTCCTGCCGGACCCTGTCAAATCTGGTCAGGAGATTTGCTGAACATGCGTAACTCTCCATCAACTAGCAGATGGACTGTCTCCATTCGAGTAGCTGCCTCCGCAGTACCAAAGTTTCATAAGCGGCCCTCCAATCTGAAGATCGCAACCATTGTGAGTGCTCTCGCCTTTGCTTTGAGTATCTTTTCATTTTTAATGTGGCAAATGTATCGGAGAGCTGTGCTACGATCGAAGGAGACGTGTACGGATTCCCCAGACTCTTTTCTTAGAATGTTTACTTACAAGGAGTTGAAGATTGCAACAAGGAATTTCAGGTCTAAGTTGGGGAGCGGAGGATTCGGATCGGTGTTCAAAGGATCTCTAACAGACGGTACGCTTGTGGCCGTAAAGAAATTGGAAGGTTCAAGACAGGATGATAAACAATTCAGAGCGGAAATCAGTTCTCTCGGCAAGATGCAACATGGGAATTTGATCAGGCTTCGAGGATTTTGTGCAGAAGGATCCAGACGCTTACTAATTTATGATTACATGCCCAATGGCTCATTAAATTCCTTCCTGTTGACTAGTAATTCCAAAAGTAAGCGGAAGGTACTCGACTGGAAGACTCGATTCCAGATAGCTTTAGGCACTGCACGAGGATTAGTTTTTCTCCACGACGAGTGCATAGATCGCATCATTCATGGCGATGTAAAGCCCGAGAACATTCTTCTGGATGGTAATTTTTCACCCAAGTTGGCAGATTTTGGGTTGGCAAAGCTTGTCGGTAGAGATTTGAGCCGCGTACTGACCACAACAAGAGGAACGCTAGGGTATTTGGCTCCAGAGTGGATCTCCGGTGTTCCCATCACTCCCAAGGTTGATGTATACAGTTTTGGTATAACGCTCCTGGAAATCATTTCCGGCCGAAGAAGTCTGGATTTAAACGTGCAAGATTCAAGTAAGTATTACCTTCCCCCATGGGCTGCAACTCAAATTTACCAGGGGAAGACGATTAATATTGTGGAGGAAGGTATTGCAGCGGAGGCAGATATTGAAGAGGTGAGGAGAGCAGGTGTTGTAGGCTTGTTATGCATTGAAAGGGAGGAGGAGATGAGGCCAAGCATGGAACAAGTGGTGCGGATGCTGGAGGGGAAGTTGGAGCCTCAATGTCCGCAGATGTGGAGCTCTGCAAAAGCAGACCGAAGCAACATCGATAGCGATAGCAACGACAATGATGTTTGTTAGAATAACGTGAACGGGGAATGCAGTTTTTTTTTTGGGTATTGAACCAAGCTATAAAAGGGATCACAAATAGAATAAATAACAGTTTAGAAGGCCTCTTAAGGAAAGAAATACAACAAAAATCAGCAGTTAATTGTAAATATTTTATGTTTTTATAAATTTTGAGTTCCATTCTGCATTCTTGGATGTCAACTTTCAGTTGGATTACTGTTATTGTGATTATTATATTTGTTGGTATATTCTAGAAGTTGCTTTTATGTATTGTTATATGCTATGACTTAGTTGGTTTATTGTTATTGTAATTGTGTTTGTTGGAAATGCAATTTAGAAGAAGGTGTCAGCCATTAATTAAAATATTATGAAATATGTGATATTATGAGATCAATAGTTGTTCACTTCACAATTTATAATCTTCGAGTAGAAAAACAGAAATATATTCATGAAAAGTGAAATAAATATTTTGCTCATTTAAGACACTAATTTAAAAAGTATAGTTATCGTAGTGAAAAAATATTGTCTTTATGTGTACAGCTATTGGGATAGCAATGTCTAAGCATTGGAGTATTTCATATTAATAGTTTGTCCTATCACAAATATAAAAGTTGAGCACAATAAATACCTACCACATATTTTTTCATGAAGGATTTTCAAAAAGTTTTAGTGATCAACTATTAGCCCATTTTTGTTTGATATAAGTTGTATTTTAAATAATTATGTGTTGTTTTTATAACAACAAATAGTTCTTATGTCTTTAAGTATTGATCCATTTGTGTTGAATATAAAAGCTAAAGATAACAAATATTTATGGTTACCAATGGGTATTTGGTCCATTTTTGTATATGAGTTTTATTTTAAATAAAACAATGATATTCTATAAGAAACAAATGATATATTTTTTTCAACTACAAGGGGTGCCATGATTAAGTTTTGGTTGAAACTTTAAAAAGTGAAAATTTAGACACTTCTCAATAGATGTGTTGATGTGGCAAGTTGTATGATGAGTCACAGTTCCAAACCTTAATTATAGATAACTAAGAAGTCAGTCCATATTTTAAAAAACTAAAGCCCTAAGATATTTTAGTCAATTGTTATATGCTGGCAAACTGAACCGCATCCCCCAATAGAAGATGGTTGCTGCAGTGGAAAGTAACTTCCATATAAATTTGGAATTGTTAGAAGATCGCCCCTTTCCGAAGCAACGAAGAAGCAACGAAGAGATCGCTTTTCATCTTATTTTCTTTTATCAAAATAAGACAACAGAACACAAGTTCTCCAAAAAAAACAGATGGATGCCAGTTCCGTAGAAATATCCATGCTTATCTCTTTCCGCTTCGATGTTGCTTTCAACATTTAATGTCCACAAAGCAAGCTATAAATATTAAGACAACCAAGATAACCACAATATATATTAGAATCTGTAATGTAGTATGCTGTTTGACCGCCAAAACAATGGTGTGCTTTGCATGTGATTTATGGACCACATTACTAACAATATTTTGGACGCCCAGATCAACGCAGTCTGTTTTTCCTTCGCACTGCTTTAAAACTACGAAGATAATCTATAAAGACAAAAAAATATATTCATCCTCTGGTTATTATCTAAATTCAAATAGAAATTATAGCTAAATAAACAATCAATATATTTTAAAAAAAAAGGAGTTGTATTGTAAAATTTTGATTATCTTTATTTGGATTGTCTAGGTTAAATACATAATCTTAAAAATTAATACCAAAATCTAATATATGTTTTAAAACATAAAGTCTCCTATAATTCTTTTTCGCTTGCTTAAACAAATCTACATAGTGTATTTATAAAATCTAAAACATTTTAATATTAAATCGATTTATATCTAGTTGAATTTATTGGCCTCTGAATGCTCATCGTTGCAGTCAGCGTTGAATGTGCGTGATTTCCGGCCTTACGTGCTATTTCCAACCCATTTTTTATGTCCATTTGCTCTCGGAATTGCTTCATAGCACTCAAATTTCCTACTTAACTTATTGAATGCTCCTTGAAATGAATCTGCAGCTTACACCTGTATATGATTGGCGGTCAAGCTTTCAGTGGGGTAGGAAAGGATTTTTCTAAGTGGTAACACCAAGTATAAACTTTAAACGAAGACGACTCATCTAGTTTTCAAAGTGTTAATTGCAGTCCACTTTTAAAACAACCAAAAGAATTCATTCACTTAAAAAATATAAGCATTGTCTAATTTTACTAGGAAGATGTTTTTTAATTGCTGCCGAATTCAATGATACATAAAATAGTCACAATTTTAAGAACGAGAAGTTTTATAGAGAAATTAGACTAACAACATATGACTAATATGTATATGCATTTTGTTTAGTGGATTGAATTTGTTAAGGTAAGTTGAAGTATAAGTCAATTAAATTTCTAATAAATACTTAAAAAATTAGACTTCTAAAAGATTGATTAATATGTATTTTATTTTATTATTATTATTTTAGTAGGTGAGGTAAGTCATAGCTAAGATTTATTTGTAAAACTAATTAAATGAAAAAATTCATTTTTTTCAAAACAATAAGAAAATAGTTGGAAATATATTGTATTGGAAAGAAAATGTAAAACATTAACAATTTATTAAGATATTTTCAAATATTTTTATTGGAAAGGATTCATTATATGATTTTGAAAAAACTTCTAGAAAAAAACAATGTGACTTTTTTTTTATCAACATTATGAATCGCATATCATGCTCTATCATCATTAATATAATCAACTTTGAAAATTTAATCCTCATTATCTCAAAAAGTTTAGCTTTCAAACATTTTTTTCTTTCATAAAAAATGTATCAATTAGATCCATTATATTTCTACAATTCTTCACAATATGTTTTGAAAAGTTTCTATAAAAAAGTATGTAAATATTTTTGGTTAGCATTTTAGATCATACATCATAATTCATCATTTAAAAGATTCATTTATTATTGATACTTTTTATTAAATAACTAAAATTTAATAGAACTTGACTAAGATATAATAATTAAATATTTTTTACTATAATACTAGATTTAATATGTGTGCAATTAATTATTAAAAAATAAGAAGGTTATTTAGAAAATTCAATTTTGTTTATATCTAAATATTTTTATGACTAATTAAATAATAAAAAATTCTAACTAATTTAACTTTTAAAATTTAATAACTTACTTAATATCAAAACAAAAATATTAATAATTATTATTATTATAATTATATTTGCATTTTATATTACATTTATTTAATCTCATCTTGTGTGAAATATCCTAATTAATTTTAAAATGCATCCCTGACTTACTTATGTCCAGTTGATAGCATTGCAATTCCTATCACTATTAGTGCCACTTTGGTCTTCTTCTTTTTTCTGAGTGTAGAGCTCTACATGTGTAGAGTTTGAGGCTCCATCTTAGCTTCCAACATCTACACAACTTTTCCCATGCTTGGTCTCACCTACTCATCCTTTTCAATGCATGAAAAACCAAACAATAGTTTTTCTTCTCACCTTCAATATCCACCTACTTTGTGACACTCTCAGGTCCATAATGTTAATCATCTTTCCTTGGTGAGTTTGAGTTACAATCCATGCAAGAAGGTAATACTTATTTGGGTCTTGCATGTTTAAATCCAAAGTTCTTCAACCTAAAATAATTTCTAAGTGTGTCATACCAAAACTATACACATCAACTTTGGGAGTGAGAGGAAGATTGGATATCCATTTTGAAGAAAAATACCTTTTGTATAGGAGTGAATTTGCACCCCTTATGAAAATTCCCCTTTTTCCTTTGTCCACTTTAGAAAACCAAGTTTAGAGGATTAATTCCACCTAAGCCCGCTGCTTTCATCACACTTGGCACCTGTTTTGAGTGTCTATGGAGGTGTTTCTATCGAGGATTCCCACGCGACGTGTTTACATCCCTAGCAGATTCCTGTGGCTAAAGCTACAAAGGTATTACACTTCTCAATGGTAGTCAAGTCATAACACCCTCTTTGGCTAGCCAACTCGAATATGGTTGTTTCTTTCACCCTCTCCTTCTATTTCCTTCATTCAACAAACATTTCATCCTCTAAGAAATTAATTTAACTTCTTCACCTCATTCACAAGCTTAGTTTCATTCACTCTCAACATTTCTAGTAGCATTTTTGCACTTTATTGGAGTAAATAAATCACTCCATCACTTCGGTAGAGAAATTTGGGGACAAACACCATTATAGCAGAGGCTTGAGTACTCTCATTTTCTCCCCAAAGTAGCCTTGAGTGCTCTTGGTGGAGGTGGTAAGCTTCCTTTTCATCTCCTCTATAACTTGGTTGAGTAAGCACATTTACTGTTTTGTAGTGCTTTAGTGCTCTTTAAAACATTGTTTTCTTTATCTCGCTTTCTTAATTGTCCATGGAGGTGTAAACACCTAAACAGGGGGTTTGAATGAGGTAGACACATATATAGCCCCCCAACATTTTTCTCTCTCTCTCTTGTGTGCAGGTGGATGTGCTTTCAAGGAGCTAGTTGACGAGTGAGTTTCTCTATGAGATCCTTCTTTCCCTGTTGACTCTCATATTTTCCCTTTACCACATTAGAGAGTACCTTGTTTGCTTAATCATGTTATTTTGGCCCTTTAGTAGTATTTAGTTGGGTCATTAGCCTATTTTATTAGGTTTGACCTTGACTCTATAGTTGTTTGGTCATGCAGATGCAAGTGCACTTGAGAGTTTCCAGTGCATCGCATTGTCATCCCAGGACCATGCTTCTATCCTCGGGTAGAGAGATTCCTTAGACGTATTAGTTAACCTAAAAATTGGCTTGCCTAGAGCCATTCAACATTTCAAGTATGTAAACTGATTAAAAGACTTTATAATCCTCATCATTCTCATCCCTCATATCCTAACATCCCGCTAAGCTAAGGTAAGTTAGGGAAACCTTCCACATCTTGGCCCTCCATGACTTGGGGCCTTGCACGTGGTGGTCCCTCTCTCTTACATTTTTTGTGAACCTAACATGCACCAATGTCGATTCATCCATTGGTGTTGAGACCTCTCCTATGTACTTCATGACTATTGTGTTCCTGAGTGTTGTGAAGGTTTATGAGCATCACAAACCAATCCACAAATTTTGTTTATATCATTAGGAGAAGTATACAAAACCCCCAATGGAAAGGATGAAGGTCTCTATTGGGTTATCTACAAGCCTTTTCTTTGGTCCCACCATTCATCTAGTTGTGCAAGAGTAGTTGTCAAGGAACGAAATGGGATTCATTGATGAAATTGAACATGTTACTACTCTCCGTGCATCTCCTACACCATCATTGATAGATGAGCATGAGGCCATTCAGATCCCTCTAAAATATGTCTCTGCCCTCATTAAAGGACTGGGCGATTTCGGTGATCCCACAAAGCTAGTTTACAATTTTTGGGAGGAACTATTTTTTGCTAAAATCACATATTTTTAGAAAGTATAATGATTTAAGCCCTAAAAGGTTCCATTTAAATAATTCCAATTGAAGAACGTTTGATCAAACTACCTCAAATCAAACCCCTTTGGATAGAACCTCGCTAGTTTTAAACCATACCTATAACAAAATCTCCTTTACACCTATCAAAATGCTTATAAAAAACAACTTTTGATTTACCTTTTGGGGGATCAAATGAATTCATTTAAAATTTATTTTTTTCAAGTATGTAGTCCTTATTATAAGCTTCCCAAAAAGTATAATTTTAAATAAATTTAATTTAATTATTATATTTATTTTTTATTTCTCATGAATGTTGGTTTTTCACTAAAAATCAAGCTCTCTATTCTAAATATGTGGAAAAATAGAAGATTATTAAAAAAAATTAAAAATATTAGTACACCAAATATTGAAGTCCTTGATCCAACAAATAAAAAATAAATTGATATATACAAAAAAAGTTACGAGTTATACGGTCACAATATGTCTAAATTATAATTGGTTTGAATTCAAAAATTGATTAAAAAAACAAAAATCAATAAAAGACTATATAACCAAGTGGAAGCACTAGATATCAGAGTTACAAATCTAAATTCAAAAGAATTAGAATTTTATCCTTCATAGAAAAAAAGTTATGCATTATACGATGAGTGTCACTTTTTAAAAATGTTGTTTTCTGAAAAAAACTAGTTTTTGAGGGAGATAGAAAAATAAGTGCAATCCGATTCACAAATTTTGAAAAAATAATATTTAGAATCTATAGATAAAATTTCAAGAAACTCTAGTTTGCATCATCTTCAAATTCCTCATGGTTTAGTTGTTATAGGTTCCCGAAAATAAAGATTTAGTAAAAAAATTTATTTCAGTGCCCAGTTTGGCCAAAATTGTAAACCACTATTGTGGGATCACCCATTTAGAAAATCACTTGGAAAGAAATCTGAAGATGGATAGAACTGCTTAGGTTGTTAGCGAGTTAAAACATATGATGGGTAAAGATCAAACAGGCATAGAGCTTCAGACTAGCCTCCTCGATGTCGCTGAAGTGTGTGCTCCTTTGAACAATCCTAGCTTTGTATAAGGAGTCACTTTTGAAGTGCATGAAGGATAGTTAGGAGTGTCAATGCTACCCACATTGGTTTACATGGCCAATGTAGTCCCTTCTATCAGTATCCCTTCTATCTTTGAACAACCCAAAACTATCAAAGTAAACAAGGTCCCCTTATGCTTTAGCTTCACCCTTGTCACCTCTAGTGGTGGAGGATTTGGTGGGATGATTGGTGGGGGCCTTGGTAGCAATGGTGGATTTGGTAGCAGAGGTGGTGCTAGTGGAGGTAGTTTTGGTGGAGGTCATGGTGGTGGTTCTAGTGGAGGCCCTACTAGTAGTAGTGGCTCTAGTAGTGGTTCTAATGGAAGTCACACTAGTGGTGGTTCTGGAGGTGGCTTTGGAGGTTGTTCCATAGGAGGTTCTTCTAGCCCTCTATCTCCTAATAACCCCATTCTAAACACTCTCCTTCAGAATATGGGTAAGATTCCAAGCCAGTTGGCGAGTCTTTCACAAGCCTCTGCCCAGCCTATCTTCCATTCCTTCTTCTGACATAGCCAATTATTGGTTGTGATCTTAAACACTTCTTTCCCCCAAGGAATGGAGATCCCTAAACTTGAAAAGTATGGCGGTAAATGGGATCCAAAAACACATGTGTCTACCTTTAACGCCCTATGCATGAACTTATTTCATCATGACACATTGATGGCCAAACTGTTTCCCCAATCTCTCAAGGACATAGTGCTCAAGTGGTACTATTCCTTGCCTAACCATTCCATTTTCTCATTTTACCAACTTTTTAATCAATTCCTTAGACAATTTCAGACAAACATCAGGCAAAAGATGACCTTTTTGGATCTCATCCAATGTAAACAAGGAGATAATGAAAAAATCACTGATTTCATAGCTCACTACCAAGTTCTCCTTTCACAAATCTCATAGCAGCTGCTCAATTCTAACATACAAAAGGTATTCATAGGGAACTTACAAAGGCCTTGGAAAGAGAAGTTTGCCTTTATGAAATAACCTTCTTTTGATTACTTGTGTGCAACCTTATGAGAGTATCAACCAACAATTGTTCAGTTCAATGTATCCTCCTCATGCTCCCATACTGAGGTGAATTCCATCATATCAATCTCTAAGAAAGGTAAGACCGTTACAAATGTAGTAGTCATTGTCGATAAAAATGATCTTAGATAGAACTGAAAGTCCACAAAGTTATCAAAATATTATTCTTCTATCTTGCAAAAGCTGTTGAATGATAAGATCCTAAATTTTCTGAATCCTAAGCCTCTTAAGGAGCCTTACCCTAATTGGTATGATGGAAGCACTTATTATTAGTACCATCAAGTTAATGGACATGATACGAGACATTGTATGTGGTTGTATCATGAGATACATGATTGCATCAAGGATGGTACCATTCACCTTGATGGGAGTAAACAAAATGCTAACAAATCAGTGGTGAAAGTTAATAGTGAACAACAGATATACATGAACCCATTTCTATTGCACTCCGCTAACATGATTATAGATCCCACTGATTCTATTACTCAACCCAAGGCCTATGTTAATATGGTCATGGTGACTCCTACTGCTCTACCTACACCCAGTTTGTTGGACATAACATTCACATCACAAGATTTTCCCTTAAACAATCAACCCTCTCCCCTCTACATTCCCATTTGTATCAATGGTAACATTGTGATAGGGGTCTTGGTAGACACAATGAGCCATGTGAAGTTTATCACGTACAAGAAACATTAGTATTAAATTCATTACAAAGGGAAGAATATGAAGAAACAAAAATAGCCATATGTACAGACAATGGTATGAGTCTTAAACCTTAAGGCTTGATAACTTTGTCTGTCTTGGTTGGACCTAGGGTTGTTGACATAGTTTTTGATGTTATTCTAGAATCAGATCTATTCAGGCTGAAGCAAGGAATCCCTTGGCTAGCTTCAATGATTGGAATCACCTTTTTTATTCACAAGTGTTTAAAATTCTTCTATGAATGTGTTGCACATGTAGTGCATGACACTGGGTATAAGCCCTTGGTATCTCATGGTGGATACTCATTGGGTCACTTTTGGCCCTCCCCAGTTGGTCTGCTTCCTCCAAGAACTAACCTACTTTACAAGAATTATGTAAAGTATAAGATTAGGGGCAAGGGACAACCAAAAATGACCCTTCTATGATATAACAATCAGTCACCTCCTCCTCTCGAGAGGAGGAGAAAGTTGTACTAAAAATTCCCCCATCTCAAAGGAGAAAAGAGAAGTTCACGTTGGTTCCTTCTCCCTCCTACAAAGGTAAAGAGAAGGTTCCCCTTCTCTAGACTGCCTCGTCCTCTCCCCTCTCTTGGGAAGAGTATTGAATGAATTAGCCTAGTGTCTACTTGTTGAGTCCAATGATTCTTCCTTGGTGTAGGCCCAAGCTCAAGATTGTAGATCTCCCTAATGAATACCCTAGACCATGGTACTACTTATATGATAGAAAGAACAATTCCTGAAGGGAATTCAATTTGTGGCCTCCTACCACTCTTGCTCCCAAAGCAGTGAATGGGAAGAGGTCCACTATTGAAGCTCTTGAGTCGACTCCCCCCACTGCTCCTCGACCTGTTCCTCTTGCTCTTATTCAAGAATTCATTCCTCTGCCAGAGATGGCCATAGTAGGAATTCCCATGTTTGAGTAGGATCCTTCGGCTCCTTCACATTCTCCAATCTCTAGCTCAAAGAGTCATAGAAAATGCTTTGCATGCAAGTACAAGCATCGACATAAGGCTCTCTTAGCTAAGTAGGCCACCTCACAAAGGAAGGAGGAAGAAATGACTGCCCCTACTTTAGGGCCTCTTGTAGTGTCTTCCTCTTCCCTTCCACCTCTCTTCATTTTGGTCTCACGTTGCTTATGACTTTCACTATGAGTGTGAATGCACCTAACCCCAAGGGGGTATAGGTGTTCATCACTCCTTTGATGGAGCCACCTTTGTTTATGTCCATTTTAGATATCCAACCTTTCCCAAAAACCATGGATAGGATTAATATCTCAGTTGTATTCATTGTATTTCTTTCCTCATCTTCCTTGATGCATCTAGCCTTGTTTGTGGGGAGTTTGTCTCCTTTGACAAAGAAAAAGGTGGAATGTGATCCTTCTAGTAAAGGACGTAAGAAGACACCTCCTTCTCCTTGATGTGGCCCTGTGTTGAATTTTTCTTTCTTGGTAATGAAACCAGTCTCAACTTCCCTTGAGTTTGTCACCACTCCTAAGTCATTCAACAAGCCTAGCAGTGAATCTCAGGCATAGCCTATCCTGTCCACTAAAGTTTAACATGACACTCCTATAGAGTGCATGTTTTGATGAAGTTCTGGCCTTATTAGCGATCCTCGTGAAATCGCTGACCCTAGCTCCACAAGAGCTCGACAAAGAAGACCCTGCAGGGCCTTCTTCCTTGGTCCTTGTTGCAGTAGGGTTAGATGCTCCTTCTCTTAACATCCCACCATTTTAGGCTCTCCCTCCTTCCCCCTATGATGATCTAGAGTGGGAAGCAGATGACCTCTTGGTAGATCAATGTTAGGAAGAGGCCTCTTCTTGACCTTTTGTGTGTGTGTGTGTTTTATGATTTGTTCCCCTTTGATCATGCTATATGTTTCTAGATGACCCTCATCACCTTTTTTGGTACTTGGATATAGGTGTGGTTTTTGTATCATAAAGCTTCTTCTATTTGTATCATCATTCTTCCATGTTTGTGCTTCATTTTCAATAAATTGGGGATGATGCAAAGTGTTGGGGGAATTTAGGTTTCCCTTCAATTTTGACCCATTTTTTTATTTTTATTTATTTTTTGTACATTCTTCCTAATTTGGTTGGGGATTGATGATATTTTTCCTTGCATCATGGTTACCTAGTATTTATATGAGCTTGGAAAAATCTGACCCCTCTAAACTAGATCCCCCTGTGCCCTTTGTTTGTGTTTTTCCCTTTTTCTTTCCTTTTATCTTTCTCTCTTCTTTGCTTGAGTTGTCCCTCTCATGTGTGACAACGCTTTTCTTCAGCATTTTTATTTTCAAAAAGTGCATTCATTGCCAATGAATCTTTCTTGAAAATCCTTTCAAATATTCCTTTTCAAAAACAACATTTACAATCAGGGATCATTTTGAAAGAACTTGAGTGTTTTTCCCCTGAGGTGGACTGGTTATAATCTTCCCCTCACATAGGGGTGTTCTCCCCCTTTTTTAAAAGATTCTTAGATGACGGATCGATTCAAGAAAGAGAACATATACTTTCAAACTATGCATCCCCTGAGTGGACCTCCCTCTTCACAATGGGTTCCCTAGGGACCCCTTTGAATTTTTTTCAAACTGTCGATGGTCTATGCAACTACCCACTTACCTACCTACATGGCCACTTCTTGACTTTGTGGAATCCACTTTCTTTAGGTTTCCTCCATGTGAGAGATCTTGGGGGATAACTCCCTATAGGCTGAGAGCCTATAGGGCACTTCCTTTGAGCTTCCTTCATGCGAGAGATCTTGGGGGTGGCTCCCTTGTAGGTCGAAGGGCCTATAGCGAACTTTCTTAGGTTTCCTCCATGCGAGAGATCTTAGGGATTACCTTCCCTATAGAGCTATAGATTTGTGGGGAACTTTCTTTGGTATTCTTCATGTGAGAGATCTTGGAGAATACCTTCCTTATAGGACTAAGAGCCTGTAGGGAACTTTCTTAGCTTCCTCCATGTGAAAGATCTTGGGGGATGCTTCTCAGGAATCATCCATGTGATATTTCTTAGGGGACACCTTTATTGTAGGTCTGTAGGGCTTTATAATGCTTGCTTTAGAGGGCTTCCTTCATGTGAGAGATCTTGGAAGCTTTCTCCTTACAGGTTTGTGGGCCTGTAAGATGCTTTCTTTCTTCAACTTCATAGTTCTAAGAAGCTATGGAGTTCTTTGCTTACCCTGCACCTTTAGGAATGCCAAATCATGGTCTTCTTCCTCAATGGTTCAGGTATACCTTTCTAACCTTACTCCTTCCTTGATCTACTTTACCGAGCACTCATCAGTACTTGTGTTCAACAAAGTGGGGGAAAAATGTATAGGAGTGAATTTGCACCCCTTATACAAATTTCCCTTTTTCCTTTCTCCACTTTAGGAAACCATGTTCAGAGGCTTAATTCATGCTAATTTTGTTGCTTTCATCACACTTGTTCCCTATTTTGAGCATTGGCAGAGGCATTTCCATTGAGGATGCCTGTGTGGCATGCTTATGTCCCTAGCAAATTCCTACGGTTGAACCTAAAAAGGGATTACACTTCTCATTGGTAGTCAAGTTGTAATGCCATCTTTGGCCAACCAAACCAAATATGGTCATTTATTTCACCCTCTCCTTCAAACTCATTCCTTCAACAAGCATTTCATCCTCTAAGCATTCAATTGAACTTCTTCACCACATTCACAAGCTCACTTTCATTCACTCTCAATATTTCTAGCAGCATTCTTGCACTCCATCGCAATAAATACATCACTCCATCACTTCAGTAAAGAAAGTTGGGGACAAACACCATTGCAACAAAGGCTCGAATACTCACCATTGCAACAAAGGCTCGAATACTCTCATTTTCTCCCCCAAGTAGCCTTGAGTGCTCTTGGTGGAGGTGGTAAGCTTCCCTTTCCTATCCTCTATCACTCGACTAAGTAAGCACATTTACTATTTTGTAGTGCTTTAGTGCTCTTTAATACATTTTTTCTTTATCTAGCTTTCTTGGCTGTTTGTGGATGTGGAAACACCTAAATGAGGGTTTGACTAAGGTTGGCCCCTATATAGCCACCCTACATTTTTCTATCTCTCTCTTGTGTGTAGGTGGATGTGCTTTCAAGGAGCTAGCTGGCAAGCAAGTTTCTTTGTGAGATCCTTCTTGCCCTCTTGAATCTCGTATTTTTCCTTTATCACATTAGAGAGTACTTTGTTTTCTTAATCACGTTATTTTGGCCCTTTAGTAGTTAGTTGGGCTGTTAGCCTATTTTATTAGGTTTGACCTTGACTCTATAGTTGTTTGGTCGTGTGGACGCTAGTGCACTTGATAGATGCCAACGCACCACATTGTCGTCATAGGACAACGCTTCTATCCTTAGGCAAAGAGATTCCTGAGGCATAGTGTTGAACCTGAAAACTAACTTTCCTAGCCCCATTTAGTATTTTGGGTCTATAGAGTGATTGAAGAACTTTATAATCCTCATCATTCTCATCCCGCGTATCCTAACATCCCACTAAGTTGAGGTAATTTAGGGTAGCCTTCCACATCTTGGTCCTCTGTGACTTGGGGCTTTGCATGTGGTAGTCCCCCTCTCTTACACCCTCTCATTCCTCTTGTTGTGATTAGTACACAATTGAAATATCTTCTACAAGCTTTGGAAACCCAAAATTTACCAACTTTGAAGAAAAATTATCATCTAAAATAATTTTCTTGAGCTTAACATTGCTATGAATGATGCAATCTCTCTTAGAGGTGAAGTTTAATAATTTAATAACAGCCAAAAAATGTTTCATCTCCACTATTTTTGGCCTCCTTATCTACACTAGAAATTCTTGTATAAATTAAGTAATGAAACATTAGTCTCTAGGGAAGAATTTTATTATATTGCTACAAAGAATAAATAAATAAATAATACTATTTTCCTATGAGTGTGTTTACTTAACAAATAGTATTAGAGAAACTTTCATAGAATAAGAAATCAAGGAGATTGACAAATGGAAAATTAAAAAATTCTCAAGATAAAATTTTTGGATGTGGAATCTACAACTCAGAGCACTTTTAATCCAAAAGGTAGTGGCTATGATCATTATCTTTGTATTAAAAAATATATTTGAAATGGGTGGGAAAGGGATCCCTTAAAAGGTGTGTTAAAACCTTATAGGGAATCTTTATAGGTTTCCTTTCCCAAGGGTTAGTTCCTTAGGAAATAAATCAAAAGGTGTAAATATTGACTTTCAACCCTAAGGTGGGCCAATCAAACCTAGATATCAGTTCCTTAGGACACTAGGGAGGATTTGAGATTGAATTGCAATGATTTGATGCACTTATACTAAATGAACAATAAAACTTAATATGTAAAATGCCAATTCTTAAATATGAAAACATTGAAATGATAGTTTGTAGGTAGATTTTAGAAGGTTCTAAACACATGTACTTGGCACCAAGAATCTATTTTGAGGTCTTTTGAAGAATAAATTCACCCTAGGGAAAGTGGGTCCTAGTTAGGAGTCCTTTAAACACTTTTGGCAGTCCTTTGATGCTAGATCTTGGCTTCAGTTTGACATAGGTCCCATTGTTGAAAACACAAAAATAATGTTTGCAACTTAGTTTTTGTGGCTCGACAAAAATGATGACAACTTGTGCAATTGCAAAATTTCTCCTTTGAGACCTCTTGAATCCTTCTTCAACTTATAATTTGCACATACACAAAGAGGAAATTTTTTAGTTTTGTGTGAATGGGGGTTTTCCCTAGTCAAACCCCATGTTTAGTAATTAAACCTTGATAGAAATTGATAAATGAAAATTGAGAGGAAACAATGAATGAACACTTGATTGTTACAACTCACCAAACCTTGAATGGCTTTCCTTAGAGGACTAAAGTCAAACACATCACTCCAAGGAACTTGATTTTTCTTTTCTTGATGGATTTGAATACTTGAAATGCTTAGATGCTTTGATGATCAACAATGAATATTATCCTTTACAAGATGGCATGAACACACATAAGCTTGAACATGACAGGATATTGAATGGTGTAATAAATGGCCGATAAACCTACTATTGAATGCTCTTGAGAATATTTTTTGCTCATAGGAATATTTGATCATGTGTGTTATATTTGATTTGATAAAATGACTATGTATTTATAGGCGGGTATGTGCAAGATCATGATGGGCCAAAAAGTGGTGATATGATGGGTATGTGTAGGGTATGTGGCTGACGACTTTTTTTTACCCAAAAATTGATGAAATGAAAAGGTTTTCTAAAGGAGAGTCTTAGCTTTCCACAAATATAAATTATTCTATACATTGAATTTAATAAATTATTATTATTCATTTTCTATTTGAATTACGACTAAAGTCTCAATTGATAGGATGATTGAAAAACATCTATAACTTTCAAACAATATCACATTTTTTGAATTTGAAACATATTTCACATTCTATGTTTCACATACTATAGGATTAAAAAAATAAAAATTGAATGTCATGAATTTTGACCAAGTTAAGGTTGTCATACATACGATTTTTTATATTTTTTAAAAGTTGTAATAAAAAATTCATAATAAATTATTTACTTGGAAAAAAATTATAAAACAAATATGCATCACATAAAGAAATGATTCCTCTACTTATATATAAAGTCTTATAAAAAATATTATCATTTTAGTGTGGTTAGGGTGGTCAAATAGACACCTAATTCTTATTTTTTCCCTAGAATTTAAGTACTACTGCATTAAAATTTCAAAATTTCACCAAATAGACTTTTTATTTTTTAAATAAACCTAGTAGTTTAGAAACTAAATTCAATTTTCTACAAATTCTATTCTTACATATTTTTGAAATAATATAGATAACTTATTCAAATTTTTACATCAAGTTTCCTAACTCTAATTTTTCTAAATTTTTTTGCCATTTAAGGGCTTTTTTTTCCATGATGATCCTGCACATACCCAGGTACTTATCTAGTTTCCCAAAAAATAGATTCCAAAAGTTGACACTTGCACATATTGAATTTGAATCATTAAAAGACTACCAAAAACATATTAAAAATTAGGTCCTAGGAGTTAAAAGGGACCCATTTTCCAATGGGTCCTAGCCCATAAGTCCAAGACACACGTATTCTAGGGTGTTTAAAATATTAATTATATTAATTAAATGTTTGTTCTCCTTTTGTAAAATAGGAAAAATAAGGCTTTGAAATGCATAATTGCATAAATTAGAAGCTTAATTAAGGGACACAAACATAGTGTGAAATTGTAAAGGTATAAAATTTCCTACACTATATTTGGCCCCCACTTTAGTGAGAGTGTGAACTCACACACAACTTGCACAAAACTACATAAATATGCATCAAGAGGTATCCAAGTGTACAAATTTTAGAGACATAGTATGACAAAGGATCAAAGAGGTGGTGAAGCCGCCAAGATCTAAGATCCTATGGAAAAGAAACATAAGGACAAAGGGACACACAATATATGTAAGATATGTGTGACAAGACAAGATAAACAAGCAACCAATGTTAAAGCTAATGTAAAAAAGGAAAAAAGAAAATCGTGGATCAAATCTTGACTATTTGTCCAACAAGGATGGATCAAGCCTCAATTGTTTTTCCAAAAATTATTCACAAGTGAAAACCCACTATCCACTATGTAAACAAAATACTCATGAGGACTAGTGAAAATCTACTATTCACTAGATGAGAGAAAAGGTAAACATAAAATACTCATAGGCTAGTGGAATCCGGTGTCCACTAGGTGAGGAAAAAGGATGAGAAACTCACACTAGATCTACAAGGTGTGCACTCATAAAATGATCAAGATTCTATGCCAATGCTAAACTAAGTTAAACCTCTCTCAACAAAGTGAAGTGAGAACGGCCAAAATGTTAATGCCAAAATGAAATAATGCCAATGTATGCCCCCACTTTAAAGAAATTGATAAACATCATATTATGAGAAATTAATTTAAAGTAGAAAATGATCATTTTCAATTAATTGAAAGGCCACGAGAGCTTAATTGGAAAGTCATATGCCAATTAAATGTCTCCAAATAAAGTTGTGTCATGAATAAGGAGGTTGTCCCCACATGCAAATCCAAAAATATAACACATAAGGGATCCACAAATTCGAGGTCAATGTATGTCTTTGCTGCAATGATATAATAGAGCTTGGAACCATCATCATTCCCCAAATAATTTGTGGAAAAATGAATACAAAGGAGGAATGACATATAGAGAGTGAAAACAAAGAAAATATTTTGGTTCAACATGGAAGAGACCTAAATGTCTCGATGCCTTGCATCATCCCCAAAAGGAAAAAATAATATTTATGAAAGATAGAAGAATAGAGATACAAATAGAATAATTTCATGACATATTCACTTCCTTTGTATCCTTGCACCAATGGGTTAATAAGGGTCATCCAAAGAAATCTCACAAACATAAAGGCATGCCAAACAACACGATATGAGGGATCACATAGCAATCAAAAATACAATAGAAATGAAAAGAAAAACCTAGTATATTACATGCTCGCCAACCTAAAGCAAGTTATCTACATCTAAATCTTGTTTATCATAAATGGAAGGCATATAACTTGGCAAAAGGGAAACAACAAGTGCCATACGAGGACAAGGCTACTTGACCCCTTTCCCCCAAAAATTTAGGAGAAGGATGAGACAAGATAAATGGTGAGATGGTGCTCCTTGCAATATGGAAAAATGATTTGCATAAAGTTTAATACATATATAATAGTTAGTATGCTAAGATTCTACAACTATCACATGGTAAGCAAAAAAGTGTGTACATGCTAGCCAATTATAGTATCAACTAGATCTCCAATAATATCAAATTCTTTAAATATGATCTTCAAAGCATGACACTCATAAATAAGATGCCCAAGAGTTATATGATATGCAAATCAAGACATTTTTGTACTTTTCCATTTTTTCTTTTCTTAGATATGTGATAATGTTATAATTCCTTGATTGAGAAGTGATTTATAAATATTTTTTAGTTTTGGTTATGGTATAAAGAAATGGTAGCTTATTAAGTTTATAGGGCTTAGCTTTCATATTTCGTTGGTAAATTGATTGATGTGGAGGGGGAGGATCTTGATATCTTAATCATTGGTATCTTATGATGGTTGTTGTTTTAGCAGTTGATGGAATTCCTAATCATTAGTTATGTCACATCCTTGTTTGTTTAAATTCTTAAAGCCTTGACCATATAAATATCTTCTAAGTTAATAGGTGTATCGGTAACTTGATGGGCATAGGATAGAAGAGTATCAATGTTTTCATTGTGAATAAGGTACTTCATATTTGTTGGTTGAGGCTTGCTTTCTGATTCAGTTTTGGGATGTAAAAGGGTGAACATGTCAATTAATGGGATCATAGGAGACTTGGTTGTTGAATGGATGGATACAAGGATGCATTTTTCTCAAGGTTATGTAAGGAGTCTTGTATGAATTCTTGCATGTTATATTCATCTTTGCCTAAGAATCACAACAAGGTAAGTCTAGATCAGATAAAAATTTGTTTGGTTCATTCTCATTAGGGAAGAGAGACCCATCAGATCTATCATTGTAAATAATTTATTGAATAATGCACTTATCTTGAGAGTCTTAAAAATTTGAAATTTTCCCAAATTCAAGGGAAAGTAACACTTTTAAAGAGAGTTCAACACTTGTGAGGAAAGAAATAAATTTATTTATGCTAGTTTGTGCCTATAGTGTATAAAATTGTATACCTTAAAAATTTCACACTATCTTTTTCCCGCCCTAAATTAGTGAGCCTAATTAACCCCCTAATTACCTAAAATTATGCATTCTAGGAGCCCATTTGTACGAATTTTCAATAAACTTCTAGCATTGAATAAATGCATTCAACTCATGTGTTATTCTTGACATGTGTTTTGGAAATGTGGGCCAAGACCCATATTCCCAAGGGCATGTGGGTCCCAATTTTAGTCCAAGACCCAAATTTAAACATGTTTTGGGTGATATTTTAACATTCAAAATTTAAGTTTCAAAGGTCGGCTATTGGGATCTTTTTTGGGGGAAATTAAACAAATGCCTATAAATACCTAGTCTTTTCATCATTTGAAACTAGAAGGAAATTAGAAGGAGAAATTATGATCAAGCATTATTTTCAAGATTAGTATTTGAGGAGATTTATTGTAGCAATTCAAGATCCAAGAATTATATCACAATGTATGTGAATTCATGTATTTATGTTATCATTATTTTGTGAAGGCTAACCCTTGTTGTAGGTCTCCAAAGAATTCAAAAATTCAAGAAAAGAAAGATCCAAATCCTTTAGCTGATGTGTATGACTTCAACCCTTCAAGGAAGCCATTGAAAGGTATTGAGTTGTAGCATTTTGTGGTTTCATCATTCCTTCCTTTGAATTATCCATTTATCATCAACATTTCCATTGTGGAAGTAGAAACATTTGCACAGGGTTTGACTAAGGTAAGCCCCTAAAATTTCCCAACATTTTTTGTCTTTTTGAATGTGCATGGATCTAAGGTTGAAGAGGATTTAAGGAAGATTGAAGAAAAATTATCCATTGTTTCTTCAAATCCCTAAAATTTTTCAAACAACATAAATTCAGTTACATAATTATCCAAAACCGTTCTTGCAACTTTGCAAGTGGGAACAAAAGTATCTGTTAGAATTGTGAAAAAAATGAGCCATGAGATGAAACAAAAAATAAAGTAACCTTCCATGCAAGAGATCTGCAAACAAACATTTTCTATATTCCTAAACAAGAAAAATCTACAAAATGAACCTCAAGAATATTTAAGGAAAACCAAATTCCTCAAAAGTTGAGAGTTTGAGAATTAATCTCGAAAGAGATAATACAATGAGGGTTGAGTGCTATATAGGAGCAACCCAAAATGAGAAAGGGATCATATCATGATAAGTGTCAACATCACATGAGATGAGACAAAGCGATCTAATATTAACTCAACTAATAAAGCATAAAAGCACTCCTAAGTTTAGCTTAAGTGCATAAGAATAAGTTAGTTTGATAATTAATTAAAAAATATACAATTGTTAGCTAATGTATGATTACTCTAACACCCCCCCTTAAGATGAACTTAGGGAGTAGCTAAAATCCTTAAAAGAGAATGCATGATGGGTCTCGAAAAACAAAGCCTATTGAGGTACCCATGTACAAACAAATGATCTCTCAAAATTGGAAAAAAGGAGAAAGCATGGGGAAAACTCCTCCTCAAAAGAGAGAAAGGAAAATAAAGGACTGAAAAGCCTCCAAAAGAATGTCCCAAAAAATAAAGGAACATGCCTAACATTGTTGAAGCATGAAGAATTTGTAGACTATTTTTGAATGATGACTGATATAAAGTTGAAATGGAGAACCTCCAAAAATAGGAAAGCAATAATTTCCATAGGGTAAATGATCCATCTCACTAAAATGCATGCAACCAACTAGTGATGTACATGCTACATATGAAAGTAAAAATGAACAAGAACTAGATACATAGATCTCACTGCAAAGTGAACCCAATGATGGCATGGAAAGGATGTCTACAATACCCAAATAGGACATATTACTAGAAATACATATAGAAAAACCAAAAAAAATACATCCCACATAAATGATAGGTTTTCAGAAGCTAATATGTCTAAGTAATTCACCAAATTATGAAAACACAAATATATATATACCTAGAGAGAAATCTAGAAAAATTGCATGGATGGCTCTAAAGAGCTCTAAAAGACCCTCCCAATGCCCTCTGAATCATGAAAAATAGAGAAATAGGTCAAATGTTGTGAGCTCAAGATTGAAAAGAGGAGTTGTGACTTCAACTATAGTTATCATTCCATTTTTATGGTGTGTGCACGTAGATTCCATCAAGCTTATTGTTTGATCTAGCTAAATGTTCCTACTTCAACCATGTTCTCATCCTTCAATCTGTCATCCGGCAATTGCACAAACTTGTAGTTAAACAATTCATCAATAATGTTCAATCATGATAAATAATAAGTTAGTTTAAAAGATCACATAGTCAATGACAGTCAACTCCATTCAAACTTTTCAAAAATATCAAACATTTTATTCAACATCTTGAATTTCCTCAATAATTCAATTTTTCATATTATAATTTAAATGCAATAAAAATTCGGTTATGACATCCTTCCCCTCTTCAAAGAGACATCATTCTAATGTCTATTTAAAAAGAATTAAAGCATTCATATCTTTTTAAACATCATATCATACTATTCCAAGCCAAAACATTATAATATTCATTCCAGAAAAAATCAAACAAAATTATCAAAGTCTCTTTCAAAGAAAGCAAATGTGGGAAGGAGCATTCTATTTCTTTTGCATCCTCCCAAGTAGCACTATCTTTTGAATATTGGTCACATTGGACCTTAAATTGAGTAATATCTCTGCTTTGCAACTTAACATTGTGTCTATCTAGGATTCTAATGGGCTCCACTAGCACCACTCCTAGATTTTGTACTTGCAGGGATTGCTAATCAAGCTCATGAGCTACATTAGGATGATATGGATTAAGAAAAGAAACACAAAAAGCATTATGAATTTGAGCTAGAGCAGGTGGTAGACCAAGTTTGTAAGTAATAGGGTTGATCAATTCCAAGACTTCAAGAAACCCCACATATCTCAGGGCCAACTTGGAAGAATTTCCAAAGGCAATGGAACTTTTATGGGGCCTGACTCTTAAGAAAAATTCATCCCATACCATAAAATTTCTAAGAGTTCTACTCTTGTCGACATAACTTTTTTGTCGGTCTACCACCTCCTTTGGTCTACTCTTAATAAATCTCATTTGTTCTTCCATTTCCTTGAGAATTTTAGGTGCTACTATGATCCCATCTTCTAATCTATCCCAACTAATGCATGTTGAACAATTCCACCCATAAAGAGCTTTGAACGGTACCACACCTAGGGATATGTGATAAGAGTTTTTGTAAGAAAACTCTACCAATGGTAAATATCCTTCACACTTATACTGTTGGTCCATATAGTAAATTTGAAGGTCTTCAATTACTTGATTCAGCCTCTTTGTCTACCCATCAATCTAAGGATGATAATTTGAGTTAAAATTTTACTTGGTTCCCAATGCAATATTCAAGGCCATCCAAAATCTTAAGTCCATCCAAGTGTCTCTATCAAAAATGATATTATTTGGCACTCCATGCAAATAAAAGATCTCCTAGAAAAATTTCTTGGCCAGGGTCAATGATACATCCTTTCGGTTTCTTGGAATGAAGTGTTCCACCTTGGTCAACTTATCAATCATAGCCAAGATAACATCATGTCAATTCTTTCCCAAAGGTAACCCCTATATGAAGTTGATACTCATCACTTTCCATTTATACCTAGGTATATCGTGAGGATACAATAGCCATGTTGGATGTGCATGCTTAGCCTTGAATCTCTTGAACTCTAAGCATCTAGTTGCATACTCCACTACATCCTTCTTGAGTTTAAGCCAAAAGTATAGAGTTTTCAGTTTTGTAATCATCTTGGATACTCTGAGGTGTCCTAAATAAGGTGAATTTTGAACCTCGTCTAGAATCAAATTCCTCAACTCTCAAGATTCTAGTATGTACATTCTTCTTTGGTATCTCAAAATTCCATCTAGTTTGATTTCATATCCATCGAACCAATAATCTGATGGATTCTTTACTAGGGAACTCTTCAGTCTTTCGTAGTGCTCATCCCCTGGAAAATATTTTATCACCTAATGTCTCAAATTAGACCTTGTTGACATCATGGTTTCGAAATGTCTTCATCTACTAAGCACATCAACCACTTTTTTCTCTTTCCCCTTTATGTAATCAATTCTAAAGTCATACTCACTAAGGAATTCCAACCACCTTCTCTACCATGCACTAAGGTTTGGTTGAGTAAAAATGTATCTCAATCCCAAGTGGTATGTCTTTATCTCAAATGGCTTCCCTAAGAGGTCATGCCTCCACATCTACAATGCATGAACTATTGTGGCCAACTCTAAATCATGTGATGCATAGTTCACCTCATGTTGTTTAACCTTCCTTGATTCATACACTAGGTAAACCCACAAAAGTGGTTTACAATTTGAGTGAGGAAGGAAAAGTTGCAAAAAATGACACCATGCAAAAAAAAATGATTATTGGGGTTCAAATGAACCCTTTGGTTCAAGTGGGCCAAAAAAGGGTTTGAATGAACCCTAGTTTGAGAAAACCAATTAAATGCAAGGTTGCACCATTCTTTCCAAAAAACACAAAGAAAACAACTTTTGAAAGGGGATTCACTTGAACCCCCCTGGTTCACCCAAACCTCCCTTTTCCCACCCTCTCACCCACTGGCACAAAAAAAGTCTAGAATTTTATGCTTTGAAGCTCAAGTTGAGGATGAAAATGGAGGAGACCTCACAAACCCAACTGGATGATGGTAGTCCTTGGAACAAGTTATCCAATGAATATAATTTTAATATGTTTTGGTTTTATTATGTTATTTTTTTTTTAGTTTTATTAAGCATAGGCTTTTCACCAAAAATGAAGCTCTCTATTCTACACATGTGGAAAAATATTTGATTATTGTAGACACGCAAAATTAGCATTATGAATAATCATATTCCATTCAACAAATAAATCAATTTTATTTATCAATCTCCTAAATCAATCAAATTAAATCAAATAAATCAAACTTGATCCTATCAGCATCCCTTTAATTAAATAAATCAGGACTTTATTTAATTGAAATCCAATTCATTCATCTCACTTTGATTTGATTTAAATTCCTAAATCATGTCAAATTGGTCAAATCATCCTAATAATCATTAATTTAATCTAACCATGATTAAATGCTAATCTCACCCACTTGCATTCTCTAGATTATGCCACTTGCACAAATAAATCAATTTATTGATTTATTTAAACTCTCATTTTCACTCAACATGGCCCTCAAATTTGAAAATCATGACAAGTTGATTTGCCCCTCCAACATTGCATTTATTACTTATTTTCTTGTCCCCCTCTCAAAATTTATTGCCAAATTTGAATTCAAATTCTCCCTCTCATGGGCACACTTCCCAAATCTTGCACATGCATCAACCACTCACCACTTGACAAGTGTCTTCCTCTCATTTTTCCAATCTTTGTCCCACATTGATCCATTTTGAGCATTCTTCCAATTTGGGAATCTACAAATAGAAGCTTCATTTTTTAACATATCATCCACAAAGCTAATGCAAAGTCACTCTCTTCATTTGAGAATTTATTTTGTCCACTCTACAATTTGAGCATTTACAACTCCACAATCTTTAAGAAAAGTCATTCTCTTCACATGGAGAACTGATTTTGTCCATTGCATCCTCATCACCAAGCTTATCAAGGATTGGGAAAGGGCTTCTTTCCACATCAAAGAAGCACCAATCCACTATGGGATAGATATGCATATTGTTTTTATGCTCTCAATTAGTTTGTATTCTTATCTTGTTTATGAAGGCATGATGCATCATTTCATAGGAGTAACTAGTGAGTTTGCATGAACTAATCCATAGAATGGAGTTTTAACTTTGTGCAAATTTGCAAGGTGCTCACAATTATAAAAAAAAAAATTGAAAAATATGAGTGCATTAGATATTGAAGTCCTTGATCCAACAAAAAGAAATTGAATTTCGATACATACAAAAAAAATTATGCATTATACAATCTACCTATGTCTTAATTGTAATTGGTTTGACTTCAAAACTTGATTAAAGAAAAAATATTCAATAAAAAACTATCTAGCCAATTGGAAGCACTAGATATCATTGTTACAAATCTAAATTTGAAAGAATTAGAATTTTATCCTTCACAAAAAGAAAGTTATGCATTATATGGTGAGCGTCACTCCTTGAAAATGTTGTTTACTGAAAAAAACTAGTTTTCAAAGGAAATGGAAAAAGAACTGCAATTTGATTCCAAAATTTTTGGAACAAATATATTTAGAATCTATAGAAAAAATGTGACAAATCATTAGTTTACATCATCTTCAAATTATTCATGGTTTAGCTACTATAGGTGCCTGAAAGTGAAGATTTAGTTAGAAAAAATTATTTAAGTGTCTAGTTTGGCCAAAAATTGTAAACCAGTATTGTGGATCACCTCGCTACCACTTATCCATCTTGCATTAGTACCACTCCCAATGCCTCTCCTAAAGAATTTGTGATTATAGTGAATCTTCCATTAGGATAAGTGATGGTAAACACTCGTGTTGTCATGAGCCTCTCCTTTAGGAGTTGGAATGGCTGTTCACATTTATCGATCCATTTAGACTATGTTCCTTTTCTTTGGAATGATGTGATTGGATATGTAATATAGGAGAAGCCTTGCAAAAAATTTCTATAATATCCTATGAGGCCCATGAAGCTACAAACTTTTGACACATTTTGAGGCACTGACCATTCCATGATCACCTTGATCTTCTCAGGGTCTATAGAGATTCCTTCAGCTGAAATAATACAGCATGGATAGTGCACCCTACCTTGATCAAATAAGCATTTGGATAGCTTCCCAAAGAGTTTTTTTTCTCTTAGCCATTGTAAAAATATCCTCAAGTTCCTATCATGCTCTTCAACAAACTGTGAGTAAACTAGGATGTTGTCAATGAAAATCAAAACAAATTCATACAAACACATCTCTAAACACACTATTCATGAGGTTCATGAAATTTGTAGGTGCATTGGTCAAACTAAAACGTACCAGAATGAACCCATAATTTCCATACAAATTTTGAAAGGTAATCTTTGGAATATCATCTTCCTTTATTCTTAGCTAATGGTATCTCAACCTAAAATAAATTTTGGAGAACATTGTTTCTCTCTTCATTTGGTCAAACAACTCACCGATCCTTAGAAGTGAATATCAATTCTTGATAGTCGCCTTGTTCAACATCTAATAGTCTGTACATAGATGGAAGGTTGCATCCCTCTTTTTTACAAAGATAATTGATGCTCCCCAAGGAAACACACTAGGTCTTATGAGCCCCTTGTTAAAAAATTCCATTAACTAGGCCCTCAATGCATAAATTTTGGTGGTATTCATTTGATAAGGTTCTTTGGATTGAGGCTCAACTCCTAGTACAAGGTTAATAGAGAAGTAAAATTCCTTTCCTAGAGGTAACTCTGTAAGTTCATTAGGGAATACATCTCGAAACTCCTTGAGAATAGGGTAGTCATCTAGATATGGTTCCTTGCTATTAGGGTTATTGATATGAATAACATAAATGTTGCATCCATTCCATCGAGCCTATTGAGTTACATAGCAAAGATCTTTTTAAGCTCTAAGGGTCTTTGCATCCCACAAATCTTGACTAGGCTCCCATAATCATCTAGACAACTAACTGCCCTATCTTCACAATTCACCACTGACTTGTGTTTGGTTAAAGAATTGATTCCCAAAATTACATTATATGAGCCTAAAGGTACCACATATAGGTTGACCTAGGTCTGGAAGGTTGGATGTTCTAACTCACTGCAAAAGAGACAAGTATCTACCATCTACTCTACTTGGTTTCTATACTAACCTTTCCATGATTTTTCCATGTATCCAAGATTGATAGGTATCTTAGATATTACTCTATGATTTATGAAATGTTTAATAGCTCCAGTATCAATTAAAACAAAGATGCTTTGGCCATAGAGCTTACCCATCAACTGTATTGGAAAGGCTTGGTACTTTTCCTACTTGTTATCCACCATAGTGTGGATTTGGTGATGCTGAGATTGCTAATAGTTTCCTTCCTTTTGAAACTTTGATCGACGTAGTAAATTTGAGACATAATGAATGCCTTCCAATTATAGCACCCATCATGAGGCCTTTTGCGACCTCCTAGCTTGTCCTCTCTGAAGCCCTTCTAATTTTGGATGTCTTTTCCTTTATTATTATTTTCCTTCTTTCTCTTTCCACCATAACCACCTTCACCTTCCTCATGTGACTCACTTCCCCTCTTAAGATTATAGATTTGACCATTCTTGTCTCCTTTATGAGGCTTCTTGTTACCAAATCATGACTTAGGATTTTAATTGTTATGGAGGTTGGATAATTTTAGCAATTTCTACTCCCTTTTGGTGGCCTTTAAGAAAAATTATTTCATGGTGAGAGGATCATGCATGTCTACTTCTACTCCAATATGGGGTCTGAGTCCCAATATGAACTTTTGAATGTGGAAATTTTCATCTCCCTAATACTAGGGAACATACTTCAATAGGTTGGCAAACTTTTCCTAATATTTGGTCATAGTCATCAACCCCTGAGTGAGGTTTTGGAATTTTGTCACCTTGTCAAAAAAGAGTTTTGGTAACCATCTCTTCCTAAAATATTGGAGGAAGAGTTCCCAAGTAATCTCAACACACTGAAAGTTTCTTTTTGAATTTTCATTGTCCCACTAAGTAGTTGCTTCTCCTGAAAGCTGATATGTAGCCAATGCCACTTTATTTTGGTCTAATATGTTAGGGAGTCCAAATTATTTATCGATCTCAATGATCCATTCCTCAGCTCCTACTCTAATATCCTTACCATCAAACTTAGGTGGTGATACTCTTTTGAAATCTTTTCCAAGTTCTTCCTTAATTCGACCTTGAGGGCCTTCTCTTGGATCACCACCCCCCTAACTAACTTCTATATTCCTATGAACTCAGTCCTTGCATGCCACTCAAACCTCATGTTCTATGTGATCCATGTGAGCCTCTTTCCTATTCAGAAGCTCTAGAATTTGTTCCAACCTCTTGTTTGGTCCATTATCTAACCCACTATGACTCGTCTCTTGCTTGAAAGTCACCATATTGGCTTACACCCAACCTACATCAGATATCATGTCTATAGTAACTTAGCATTGGGTTCAATGAGTAAATATTCTTATAATACATTGTAGTGTAGTGAAATGAATACCTTTGCATTTTCACACTTTTTTGGGTCTACCTTGCTTTATTTATGCTTGTTTATGGCTTAATTGGTTCTATTTTATGTCGACAAGCCCTATGAATTACATATTTTTCTAGCTAATCTCGACATTGTACAATGCATATATGATAATTTAATGAATCCATTTGTGTGTCCCTAGTTTTTGTGTTGGGACTAAAATGCCACCTAGGGTGTCTTTGTCTCCCAAAGGTCTTGGGACCTTGATTTTGAGGTATCTTAATTGGGCCCCTTTTTGGTGTATGTGCCCCAAGTTTCATGGCTTGGGACTAAGATACCACCAAGGGAATCTTAGTCCTCCTTAATTCATGATGAGGTAAAAATAACCTCATCAACATAATGTCCTCAATATGCAAATCTAGACCTTTTAGCCCAAATTATCCTACCAATTGATTACCTTTAGGAAAATTAATTGCTCTATTTTTATGAATAAGCGTACAAACTTTACTTCTTGAAGTTAGGAAAATTAAGCTTATTTATGCCAATTTAATGGTTTAATCTTTGAGCATTTCATAGGTCAATTCCACTCCCAACCACCATTCCAATCAAAAGGGAAATGAATGCAGATCTTAATACTTTTGAAAACAAGCGAGTGGGCACCAAAATTTTTGGAGCACACAAGTCTTCATAGTCTATTATTTTTTTAGTTTCAAAAGATTTATGGCTGGCACAAGCCTCTTCAATATGGTATGTCATGGGATTTAAAGTCCATTTGTTATTGGAGATCTGTTAAAAATAATATATTAACTGGAAAGTAGGATTTTGTTAGTTCTCTTCATATAAATATGTAACTATTGCAAATAATGAATAGAGAAGAACATTATCATTATGTTACCAATATGCATTTTGAGTAAAAATTACCATATGAATAAAAATAAATTTTCCCACCACTCTTTGAATTATTGAGCAATGTGAATGAAGTCTTTGGAATGAAGTAGCTTATAGATTTCTAGCACATGTGATCTGAGATAGCTACCGACACACCCAAGAGCTAGCCACTCGAGGGTTATAGATAGATAGATAAGTATTCTATTTCTTACTCTGTATTTTATTTTAGTAGATAACAATTGGAATTGCATTTCATTTTCATGAGTATATGTTATGTTGTTAGTGTCGAGCCTGCAAGTTGTAACTAAGTTTGTAGTTTTTGAGCTTAACATTTGAATGTTTGGAGCACCTTTCTTTAGTTGATTCTATTAACAAAATTTATGTTAGCAATGGAATTGTTATCTTTTTCATTAGATAAATGTTTCCTTATTTCTTTACATGTTTTAGGGTATGAGCAGGATCATGATGGGCCAAAAAGTGGTGATATGATGGGTATGTGTAGGGTATGTAGATGACAACATTTTTTTTACCAAAAGTTGATGAAACAAAAAGGGTTTTTAAAGGAGATTCTCATATTTCCAACAATATAGACTATGCTTTACTTTGAATTTAATAAATAATGATTATTCATTTTCATTTTGAATTACAACTAAAGTCTTGATTGATAGGCTAATTGAAAAATATCTATAGTTGTCAAATAGTATCACAATTTTGAATCCAAAAATTCATCATATTCTATGCATACTATAGGATTGAAAAAAAGAAAATCATGAAGTTTTGACCAAGTTAAGGTGGTGAGACATGATTTTTTATATTTTTTAAAAGTTGTAATAAACATTCATAATTAATTATTTATTTGGAAAAAAAATTAAAAAAAAATATGCATCACATCAGGACATGAGTCCTCTACTTATATCTAAAATCTTATAAAAAATATTATCATTTTATTGTGGTTAGGGTGATCAGACAGACACCTACTTATTTTTTCACTAAAATATAAATATTACTGCATTGAAATTTCAAATTTTCACCAAATAGATATATATTTTATTAAATCAACCTAGTAGTTTAGAAACTACATCCAATTTGATACAATATTCTTCCATATGTTTGAAATAATATAGATAACTTATTCAAATTTTTCTGTCAAGTTGCCTAACTCTAATTTTTCTAAATTTTTCACCACTTAAGGGCTTGTTTTTTCCATGATGATCCTGCACATACCCTTTACTTCATTAGAAATTTATGCATTCTTTAGGTTAATCATTTCCATGCTTTCTAGTTTAGTTGTGATGCTCTTCAGATTTATAGTTTTCTAATTTCTAGTTTGAATTATTTTCTACTTTCTAGATAGATGATTCATTGCTTTGAAGATTAGAGGCCCTTTTGTTTAGAACTTTTATTTAGTTGGTTAGTGTTTACGAAACCTGGGAGAGAGAAGTTGAGATGTATTCTATTGAATATAGTCATTGGACTCTGCCTGGTCGATATATTGATGTGATTATTCAATAAAGTGTTGGGACCTAACAATAGCCTATCACGTTTTGGCACCATTACCAAGGACAATTCCTTTTTCTAGTGTTAGTAGGAGATATCTTGAATACCTCTTGTATGGATAGAGTTAGCTCTTTGGATTCTTTTTTGCATGGTTAGGAAATGAGGCCCCCATGGAATATTCATACCAAACCCCCCCTAGTCAATGTACCAGCAATAAGTAGGGAGGAAGGAAACTCAAATCTAGAAATTACTGAGGAATTGACTGAACATGGTCAACTTGATACCTTCCCACATACCCTAGAAAGAGAAAAAATAGTTGTGAAGGAGAATATTTTGTAAGAGGATCACATCCCCTTCAATAGATCATGGGTGACCATAGAAATTCCACCAATAATAACAACAAAGATAACCCTCCACCACACACATTGAATTATCCTATTTCTATTGATTCAAATGATGATACAACAATGAAAAATATCTCATTAGCTTTCTTTCCAACCTTTCAAGGTTTGTCTATTGAGGATCTTGATCAGTTTCTATTTGAATTTAAAGTCTTGGGTCAAACATATGACTACAAGAATGATATTAAAAAACTAAGGCTTTTCCCTTCCACTTTGAAAGACTCAGCTATGCACTGGTTTATGCGGTTACCTTCTTAATCAATAACCTCCTGGGGTGAAATGAAGTTTATCATTTTGGAGAAATACCAAAGTTACTATAGGGTGAGTGATAGGAAAGAAGAACTATTCAAATAAGGAAAAATGAAAGTTTAGAGGATTACCTAGATAGGTTTATCTTCTTATCTAAATGTTGTGGTGGAGAAGCTATAAGCCTTGATATTTTGATGACCTTATTCCTCAAAAGTCTCGATGATGAAGCTTGGAGGAGTTTATATTTAATGGGAAAAGGAGATGTGTCCCAACTAAGACTAGAAGAGATTACGAAATTATGTCAGAATTTCTCTCAAACTCGAGGGGGAATTAGGAATGCTACCTTTTTTAGAGGTTCCAGTGACATTAGAAAACTTCATGAAGAGACTTCTAACTTCAAGACTAACATTCTTGTCCAATTAAACACCAATTTATATGGCATATAGGCTAAAACATGAAACTTTGAGACCTCGTCCATCTATTTCCCCAAATACCAAAACAAACATTTACTAAGAGAATGTCCCTTGGACAAAGTTGATAATATTGACATTTTTCAAGTGTGTGACAAAAATCACCCCACCAACCAGTGTGAGCAATTAAACACCATAAGAAATTCCAATAAAAGAACAACTCTAGTCGAGGAAGAAGTGAATGTTGTTAATCAAAGAACTGGAGGCAATTTTTCCTATGGCCAAAATTCCAATCCTAACCGGAGACCCCAATGCAATTGTAATAAAAATAAATGGGAAGCACCCTACCCTCAAGCACCACCTCTAGTACCCTCTAATTGTGGAATCTATCCCTAAGGACCACCGAAATAGAAAAACCAATATGTAATCAACCTCAACTGCAGTGGTAACCTCAAAATCCCATTCCTCAATGGAATCAACCTTAACATCAATTTTACACTAGCCCTAGGAGAATTCCTACCCAACAATAGACTCTCCTACCACCACCCCAAAATACTCCACAAACTAAAAAAATTAACCAACCACCACTTTCAACGCAACCAGTCCCTAACACAAAGAATAATTATCCAAATACTCCGTTGTATTCCACTGAACAAGACAATGTCACTGGAATTAATGCCATACACTATGAAAATCTGCAATTATGGCCTGGAAAAACACTTTCACAACTGACTATTTAGAAAATCATTAACAAACCTATCAAAAATCCTATTGAGGAAACCATGATAATGCCTACATTTGTGGAATAGATACCAAATACTACACAATAGAAGCCTGACTTGATCTTCAACAAGAGCTTCCAACCTACCTCAGGACTCGGAGGGGGGTCAGTCTCCAACTGAACACTTGAAGGATCTCATGCCTAAGGACCTTATGCCTAAAGAAAAGACCAAGGTACCCTTTTCAGAGTGTCTAAAACCAATTGCTATGAAAGATGCTCTGGAATCAACCATATCCACTGAAACTACACATTAATACAAGAAATTAGGAAATTACATATTGAAATTCCCTTGTTATAGGTGATTAAGGAGATCCCTAAGTTAAACCAGCTGATTAAACAATTGTGTATCAAAACCCAAGAAGGAAACCAAAACAAATTAACACTGTTCATGTAAATGGGTACCTAGCTGATTTGTTAGCTAGAACTGCCACTACTCCCAAATATGATGACCTAGGAAGTCCACTTATAATATTAATAGTTAATGAGGTAGCAATACCTAACAATTTAGTGGACCTTGGAGTATCCATTAACGTAATGACTATAGATGTGATGGAAAAATTGGGACTTACTGATATACACCCCACAACTACAATCTTATAGATGGAAAAATGATCCATAGCTATTCCCAAAGGAATAATTGAAAATGTTCTCATTAAAGTGGATGGATGGGTATACCAGTGGATTTTTAGATAATTGAATCCCTTATGCCCAAAGATAGTTATCCAATAATTTTGGGATGACCATGGTTGGTTATGGTTGCAATCAAAATTGACTACATGGAAGGGGGAATGACCATCTCACATGGCTCTAATAGCAAGAATTTGTTTTTGTATCCTCCTGCCAAGCCTAGTGAACATAGTAAAGTATGGGTTGATGAACTAGAAAGCCCTGATGGACAGGAGAATTTGGCTTCACTCGCCATGGTAGTTATTAAACAACATGGTGAAGAGCTAGAGGATGAATTGGAAGACGTTGTGGAAAATATTGCGATTGATTTGAGAAATGAGGAGATGTTAGACATAGAAGAAATCATAGGACACCCAATCAACATAGATCAAGGAGAATTTGATGGTGCTAGTTTTATTGGATTACCTTGTCCTTTGATGAACCTAGCTCCAAAAAATGACCATATCTTTGCACATGTTGCCCAGCTTTGTAAAACTATACCACACAACTATCCACTTAACAACCTAATAAGGCCTATGTATGCTGTCATGTCCAACCATCCAGGAGTCAAAACCGTCATGTTTTTTCTAGGAAAACTTTGAACATCAATAGTTGGTTGACTAATATGGAAGAACAAAGACTGTTTGATACCCTGGTGAGTAGATCTAAATTGTTCACCTGGGATTATAAAGATATGAGAGGAATACACCTTAGTGTGTGTACACATCATATCTATACTTAGAATGTTCGACCTATTCTCCAACCACAATGAAAAATCAATCTTTCCCTCAAGGACATCGTTAAAACTAACATTGAGAAACTCTTGCAGGTAGGATTTATCTATCAAATTTTTGATAGCAACTAGGTGTCACCTTTTGTTGTAGTTCCAAAGAAGAATAGGAAGTGGAGAGTATGCATAGACTATATGGAGTTTAACAAAGTGACACACAAAGACTATTTTCCCCTACCATTTGTGGACCAAGTGTTGGATAACTTGGGTGGGAGGAAATATTTTTCATTCTTGGATGGATTTAGTGGATACAACCAGATATAGGTAGTAGCAAAACACCGAGATAAGATGACCTTTACCTACACTTGGGGGAAATTTTCATATAGGTTTCCTCCCTTTGTCTTATGTAATGCTCCTACCAAATTCCAGAGGGCCATCCTGGTTATATTTCTTGAGCTAGTAAATGAGTGTGTGGAAGTCTATATGGATGACTTCACTATATATGGTTCAACTTTCGATGAATCCCTCACGAATCTAGAAAGGGTGTTAAAATGGTGTGAGGATCATCAGTTGTCCCTAATTCATGAAAAATGTTTGATCATGGTGGTATAAGGAATAGTGTTGAAACATCATATTTCAGCCAAAGGAATTAAGGTTGATCCCTAGAAAATTGAAGTCATACAACAACTTGAGATCCTAAAAACACAAAATGATGTTAGGAGTTTCTTAAGGCATGTTAGATACTATGAAAGATTCATAGAAAACTTTAGAAAAATTGCAACCCCTATGTTTTCTCTCCTCCAGAAGAATGTAGACTTGATTTGGATGCCTGAGTGTTAGTCTTCATTCAAAATTATTAAGGAAAAACTCATCATTTCCCCTATCCTTTGAGGACCTAATTTGAATCTTCCATTTCATATTTATGCTGATGCATTTGATGATGCCATTGGAGTTATTCTAGGGAAAGAAGATGAGAATGGGGTAAAATACTTCATCAACAAGAACTTGAGGCCAACATAAAAAAACTATACCACAATGGATAAAGAATTCTTGGCTATAGTGCATGCAATCAAGGAGTTTTGACATTATGTCATGTGATATAAAGTTACAGTGCATATAGATCACTCAACCATTATCTTATTAACAAACTAGTGGTAAACGCAAGGATAATGAGGTGGTGACTTCTCCTCGAAGAGTTTAATGTCACAATTGTTGACAAACTAGTGAAATCCATTGTAGTCATAGATTTCTTATCTCATATTAAATATGATGGTGACTATGCTTTGGTACAAGATGATTTTCAAGATAAAAATATGTCTTCTATTTCCATTAAAACCCCTTGGTTCGTTGACATTGCAAATTACTTGGCCATCGTAGAAGTGCCACCCCATTTCTGATGAAAACAAAAGAAATGCCTCATTAGAGAAAGTTTCCCTTTCAAATGAATTGATGTAATCCTATGTTTATGTGGACCCGATATGGTTTTATGATAGTGTGTTAGGGAAAATGAGACTTATAGTATTTTGAGAGCCTACCATGATGACCCTGCAGGGGGGGCATTATTCTGCTAAAAGGACAACTCATAAGATTTTGGGAGTTGGATACTACTAGCCCTCAATGCACAAGGACATCAAGCAATACATTTTCTGATGTGATGAATGTTAAAAAGTAGCTAGACCAACTACTTCTAACGAAATGCCCCTACAACCTCAAGTAGTCCTTGAACCATTAAAAAAATGGGGATTGTATTTTATCAAGCCAATAGACCATCCTTCATGAGGAAAATAATACATTCTAGTCTGCACCGACTACCTAACCAAGTGGATAGAATTCCAAGCCCTACATATTACCAGAGAGGAACAGGTAGTTGATTTCCTCTACAATAGAATTTTCCTTAAATTCAGAGCTCCAAGGACAATTGTCATAGACCACGGCCCCCAGTTTATGTCCAAAGTGTTGTTGGAATTCACAAATCACTTCCAAGTAAGTCACAAGAAGTCTTTACCCTACCACTCGGAGGAAAACAGAGAAGTTGAGGTCACTAATAGGGAGCTAGAAAATATTTTGACAAAAACAGTTTCTTTGGGAAGGAAAGACTGGGCTAGGAAACTACCAAAAGTTGTCTAGGCCTACAAAATGACTTGGAAATCAACCATTGGCTATAGCCCCTATAAGTTAGTCTTTGGAAAAAATCCCTTCTCATCCATTGAGTTCAAACTCTAAACCCTTAGTACAACCATGGAATTGGGCATAGATCTTAAATGAGCCCAAATCGAGAGAGTCTTACAACTTAGTGAATTGGATGAACTCCATTTGGACAATGTCCATCAAACTGAATCAGTCCAACAATAATGTAAGGTCTAGCACAACAAGCATATCAAAGAGAAATAATTCCATACTGAGTATTGGGCATTATTGTTCGATTCTAGATACAAGGATCATCAAGGGAAACTCAGGACACACTAGTTTGGACCATATGAAATTTTTGAGGTGTTTTCTAATGGTTTGGTCTAGTTGAAACCTATTGATGGTGATACCTAAACTCTCCTAGTAAATGGGCACCAATTACATCTCTACCATAACTTGTTAATAAGGAAAAGTTTACAAAAATGGTGGAAACATAGGGAGAAATCCATTGCATTGACTCTGTTGTGGTAGGGTCAACATAGTTTTGTCACAAAAAAAAAATAGTTTCATTTCAAAATTTCCCTTTGATTTCTTCACCAATTTTTTCATTTGGAATTGACTAAAGTTTTGTCTCTATTTTGAAGTACTTCACCTTTTACCAAGCACAATTTCGGTGCACCCTGCTATGGTGCTCTAGAATCTTTTAGCATGGTTGTTGCAATGCTTTGGAAATTATAACTGCAATGCTCCAAAATCTGCATAACAAACTAGTGCCACTCATCATTCTAGTCTTGCATCCTAACGCATCACTCAAAGGTGCTTTGGGAAGCCAAGGCCAAAATGCCACAACTTTCTCCTTCTGGTTGCATCTTTTAGCAAATGCTCTAGAATTTTGTTGTTCTTCCCTCTAGCAACATTTTTTTAGTGATTCTCTAGAATGTTGCTTGGGTGCTTTGGAATTTTTTTTAGATGCTCCAAAATTTTTGGTTTTTTCTCCAGCTGCATCTTCAACGATGCTCTAATAATTTTGGTTGCTGCTTCAGCTACATCTTTCGACGATGTTCTAGAAATTTTGGTTGCAACTTTGGCTACATATTTTTAGTGATGCTCCAAAAATCTTGATTACTGACCTAATGACATCTGTTGAGGTATGATTTGGAATCTTCAATCTAGCCACAATGTTTTGATGACATCTCTCTATGATGTTTTGGAACTCTCTTCTTCTCTACTTCAATTGCATTTCTTGATAATGCTCCAAATTTTTGGTGTAAATTCTATCTTTCCAATTTCTTTTGATTTTTCCTAAATTTTGCGCATTCCCATCCTTTAATTCCACTTCGAGATCTACTCCCTTATGATTATCACACCACATCATACCGATTCTTTCCATAATAAATAAGATTATTATGACACCTTTCTGTTATGATAATTTTTTCCATCACTTCAACCATTCTAGATCTGTGCCATTATTATCCACCACCACCCTCTCCAACCATATGACTATCCAATTACATCGACACGGGTAAGTGGTGTTTGATCTAATGACAAGACTTAAGGTATGTGCGAATTTATTTATTTAAAAGGGTTAGTACTTATTTTGAATAAAGGTTAATTAATTGGCATGATCCATTCCTCCTTATTATTTTGAAACTTGTGACCTTTTATATGATTGCTAAGAGTATGATAGTAATTGTAATTCCCCATCAAAGGCCATAATAATTATGCAATAAGGTGATAAGAAATTTGGTAATTAGTTTCTTCCCCATTGATTATATCAACACAAAACTCTTTTTCTACCTATAATTCAATAAACAGACAATTTCAGAGTTCTACAAAATCTCACCAAGAGATAGAGAAAATGTGAGGTACTAAGAAGAAGTCTGAGCCAAATTTTGCAGTGCCATTGTTGGCATTGGGCAGTATCGCAGCTTTATTTCAAAGAGTTGGATGGTCAGACATCACGAAACAATTTGAAGGGTACATAGAGCAGCTTGTGAAGGAACTCATTGAGAATTTCTCAAATGGGAAAACATGGTGTGTGACAAATGATTCTAGGTATGTATGAAAATAATTGCTGATATTTTTGGTCTCGAGAATAAAGGAATTCATTTGAATGAAAATACCCATGTTCCCTATCAAAATTTAATAGAACTATTCCATAGGGAAGGGGAACCCCAACTTGTCATGACCATAAAAACTAGAGGACAAAATAAGGGAATCCATAGAATGTCTCTTCCAGAACCTTAGAGGTTTGTTGTAGCCTGCATTATTAAATATTTCACTTGTGTGGGACAAATGACTACAGTTGTGGGACCCCCTTTCACTTGCTGACTCATTTACAACACAGAATTGAGGACCTTACTCTTAGTGTAAATTTACTAGTTTTTCTCTACCATTCAGTCACATCTATGATGGAAAATTATAAAGTTGGGATGGTTCCCCTTAAACATCATGGTCTAATACAACTAATATGTAAATACCATTTCCACAAAAATCCATAAAAGAAGTGGCAAAGTTTTTTGTGGAAATTTGAAAATGAGGGGCTAGGAAGGTCACTTGAGGAGGGAGAATCCTCTAAACAAAAAGAGAAATATATAGAAGAACCCTGCTCAGAGGCATTAGATGCCCTTGAATCCCAACATACCTCCAAGGCTCCCAACAGTGATGTGCCAGAAACTTTGCTAGATGAATTACAAACCCTAGTACATGAAGGGGAGGTGGAATTGTGCATTCCAGAGGAGAAGAGGAGCCTCCTCGAAAGAGAAAGAAACAAAGTAAAGTTACATTTCAAATAAATCCTCCTCTATGGAGGAGTAAAAGGTTATCTTTATGGTCCAATGAAACTGAACCTCCAGATGTAGGAAGTACTTCAAAAAGGAAGAAGGCCAGGACTCCAATAAAGGTGGTAGAAGTTTATAGTCCACCTGATAATGAGGAAATAAATGAAACATAAAAGCAAGGGGATCAAATTCCTATGGAAAAGGATAAGGAAACCCTATCACCTGAAGAATAGGAAGGGGAGAAAATAAAATCACCACATTCAGAGCAGAATGAAGATGAACTTGTGGAGGATTATCTCCTTTTCTTGATAGAGTAGTGAGTATACCAGAAGTTGAAGAAATTGTACATCATATTAATGAAGAAATGGAAGAAGTGCTTTACTCATCCTTTCCTAAGAACACTGAGGAAATTTTTTTACCTCATATTGATAAAAAATTGGAAGAAGTGCCTCACTCATCCCTCCCTAAGGACACTAAGGAGGAAAATGTACCTCATCCAGATGAGGAAATTCCTCATGCATCCTTCTCTATGGACATAGGGGATATAGAATCCAATCAGAAAAATGAGGAATTAGAAAAGTTAAAGGCATAAATTATGGGGTTGAGAGCCAGGTTGTAGGATGACAAAGCACAAATTGACCAACAAAAATAAGAAATTCAGGTGTAAACTACCATTGTACATAAAAGAGACCAAGAAATTGTAAAATTGACAGCACAAATGGAGGAAAAATACAAGATTATTGAGAAGCTACATTACCAAATTCAACAATGGAATCAGTAGGGTAAGCAACATTAGGTTGCTTTGTGTGAAAAGGATAAGTGTATTCAATATTTGAAAAATAATTTTATGCTATTATTCAATGCTTTTGAAGAAGAAAAGAATAGATAGGAAATTGAATTAAATGTCTCTATGAGTAAAATTGTGGAGCTAGATCAAAATTTGCAAGAGAGTGACACTCAACTAGTCATGGAATCAAAGGGGACATAAATTAAACCTATTGTTATAGACTGGTTCTAGGTACGCATTCCCCCAATATTAATGAAATTGATAGAGCATTGCTATCTCTTGAAGGATGTGGAATTTGAGAATACTAGGTTAAAAATGGAATTGGTAATGCTAAAAGAATATTTTCATTAGGCATATAGGGATAAACAGGATGCATGTGAACTTGGTGAATTACTATTAGCTTGTAGAAAACCATCTAGGTTCTACTCCATGCTTCTTAATGAGCAACTTTTAAGATGGAAATTGCAAAGAATTTCTTAGAACCAACCACATGATCCTGATGAAAGAGAATTTATAAAAATATTTGTTGAGTCACTCCCTAAACAATAGAATTTGTTGTGTGAGTTCTTTGTTCATAATTTTCTCCTAGAGAAATATACAGATTTCTTTATTAACTTCATTGTGGGAGAAGTATAATTGAAATCATTCCTATCTACAATGAAAAATCAACCTCACTGGCAAGATAGATCAGGAGAATATGCACAGGTAGAAAAGACTATAGGGTTGCAAATGAGGTACCCTCATAGGAAGCCTTTCTCTTTCAAGGCACAATTTATGGGTGTTCGACTTCAAAAGTATAGGTCAAATACAATAAAAATATTTGGATATGTCATGATCACTTTCAAGAACAAGGGCCACAATTAATAGGACCAACATGGCATGCATGTGAAGAGAGGTATACCCCTCTTCCTATCCATCTCAAGAAAAGGGAAATAATTTCACCCCTTAATATTAGATGGGCCTATGGAAGAGCAATAGCTTTGGCCAAAATTCTTGAAGAATTAAATATTAATTGGATTGGCATTAGGTACAAACCCCCCTTTTTTCTTTCACCACCTCCTTTAGTATACACCAATCTAGACCAAAGTGACGACAATTTTGCTAGGTGGAAACAAAGAGTCACTTTTCATCAGGGATTCTTGAGGAACCTATAGACATTGGACACAGAGGTAAGATGATGTGTATGATCTTAGTGCCAAGTATGAAGAGATGAATGAGTATGTGCAGGATCATCATGGAAAAAATAGGCCCTTAAGTGGCAAAAAATTTAGAAAAATTAGAGTTAGGCAACTTGATGTAAATATTTGAATAATTTATCTATATTATTTCAAAAATATGTAAGAATAGAATTTTTAGAAAATTAAATGTAGTTTCTAAACTACTAGGTTTGTTTTAAAATCTATTAGGTGAAAATTTGAAATTTCAATGCGTGGTACTTAAATTTTAGGGAAAAAATAAGAAGTAGGTTTTGACCACCCTAACCAAAATAAAATGATAATATTTTTTTATAATATTTTAGATATAAGTAGAGGACTCATGCCTCGATGTGATGCATATGTTTTTGTAATTTTTTATAAGTAAATAATTAATTACGAATTTTTTTATTACAACTTTTAAAAATATAAAAACTTGTATGTTTGACCACCTTAACTTGGTCAAAACTTCATGAAATTCAATTTTTCCTTTTTTAATCCTATAGTATGCAAAGCATAGAATGTAATGAATTTTTGGATTCAAAAAATTTGATAATATTTGAAAGCTATAGATGTTTTTCAATTAGCCTATCAATCAATAATTTAGTTGTAATTTGAATTGAAAATGAATAATAATTACTTATTAAATTCAAATTAATTTTTTTTTATATCAATGGAAAGCTGAGAATCTCCTTTAAAAACCCTTTTCATTTCATCAATTTTGGGTAAAAAAATAGTCGTCAGCCACATACCCATCATATTACCACATTTTGGCCCATTATGATCATGCACATACCCAAATAGGAGGAATGAAGGATAAGGGACACACTAGAGAGTAGGAGGACCTAATTAGACTTAGGAAGGGAGGAAATGATGTGGTAAAAATAACCTCATCAACATAATGGCCTCAATATGAAAATCTAAATGTTTTAGCACAAATTACCCTACCAATTGATTACCTTTAGGAAAAATAATTACTCTTTTTTTTATGAATAAGCGTACAAACTTTACTTCTTGAAGTTTGGAAAATTTAGCTTATTTATGTTGATTTAATGGTTTAGTCTTTAAGAATTTCATAGGTCACCTCCACTCCCAACCATCATTCCATTTGAAAGGGAAATGAGCACGGATCTTAATACTTTTAAAAACAAGTGAGCAAGCGCCAGAATTTCAGGACCACATGTTTTGGGTTGAGTCTTCATAGTCTATTATTTTTTAGTTTCAAGAACTTTATGGCTAGTGCAAGCCTCTTTAATGTTGTATTTCATGGGCTTTAAAGTCCATCTATTATTGGAAATTTGTTAAAAAGATTCTATTAACTAGAAAATAGGATTTTTCAGTTATCTTCATATAAATATATAATTGTTGCAAATAATGAATAAAGAAGAAGATTATCATTATATGCTGCCAATATGTCAAATGAGTAAAAAATACCATATGAATAAAATTGAGTTTTACCACCACTCTTTGAATTACTGAGTGATGTGAATAAAGTATTTGGAATCAAGTAACTTAGAGGTTTCCAGTGCATGTGATTTGAGGCAGTTGTAGACACACCCGAGAGCTAGCCACTCGAGGGTTATTGATAGATAGATAAGTATTCTATTTCCTTCTCTATATTTTCTTTTAGTAGATAACAGTTGGAATTGCAATTCATTTTCATGATTATATGTTATGTTGTCAATGTCGATCCTGTAGGTTGTAACTAAGTCCATAGTTTATGAGCTTAACATTTGAATGTCTGGAGCACCTTTCTTCAGTTGATTCTATTAAATTGTTTTATGCTAGTAGTGGAATTTTTAACTTCTAGATTAGATAAGTGTTTCCTAATTTCTTTACATGGTTTACTTCTTCCTTAATTTATGCATTTTTAGATTAATCATTTCCATGTTTTCTAGTTTAGTGGTGATGCTTTTTAGATTTATAGTTTTCTACTTCCTGGTTTGAATTATTTTCCACTTTCTAGATAGATGATTTGTTGTTTCAAGATTAGAGGCCCTTTTTCTTAGAAATTTTATTCAGTTTGTTAGTGTTTAGGAAACTTGAGAGAGAAAAGTTAAGATGTATTCTATTGCATATAGTCATTAGACACTGCCCAATTGATATATTGATGTGTTTATTCACTAAAGTGTTAGGAACTAATGATAGCCTGTCAAGTCATTTTCGATATTTAATGTCAATTTTTGGCAAGATTTCACCTCCTTTATGAATTCATATCGGCTTGGTGTAAATAATTTCGAGATACTAACCATAATTATAAATACAAGGTTCGTTCACTCATTTTCATCTTAAGTAATCTATCCATCAATCTAAGCATCCAAGTATTGTGTAAGAGAATTCATTAGTAGATTCTATCAAGCATTGGGAGCCATTATCAAGATTCAAGCATCATATCATAGAGCTTTCTTGCATAATGTGTGTTGTTGTGCTAACATTTGTGATGTAGGTTTTTGATTCAAGGAAAGCAATTCAAGATCATTTCTTTGGTTCAAGATCCATATCCATTGCAACCACTTTACACAAGTTTGTAGACTTTACAACAAGGGCATGGTGAATTGTAGCATTGTGTGTTGCTCATTTATCATTTCCTTCATCATTTCTATTTCATTTCAATGTGTAATTCTTAACAAGGGGTTTGACCAAGGAAAACCCCCATTCACTAACAAACAACAAGTTTTTCCCATCTTGCATATTTGTGATTGTAGATCTAGGTTGAATTCTTGAAGATCATTTGGAGTGAAAAGTTTTAAATGTTGAAAAGTTGCATTACAAATTTTTCATCCTCATGGAAACTCACCTACAAGCCATATTTAGAAGTTTTAGAACCTGTGATCGGAAAGGAAGCAAGTGCAAACCTAGGACTTCATGATCCTATTCAGATTTTTTAGAAATTAAAAGCGGGACTAATATGCCACCTTGGGAATCTTAGTCCTCCTGAGAAATTTTTTTAGAGATTCCTTCAAATCCGATTCTGACATTCGAAGATTTTGTATTTTCCCTGAAAAACAACAACAAGACTAATACACTCTAGGAATCTTAGTCCTCCATAGCACTTTCTAGAAGCTTCTTTATATTTCTAGAATCCTCACATCTACATACTTCCCAAGTACACATATCATATCTTCCTATTACATAATTTAATCATTTGCATCTCTCATTTAACTTATTTTAGGTCATTTTTTTATATCACATTGTGTTTACCAACATTTTCTTTTCCAATAATTTGCTTGGTGGTGAACCCCTTTAAACCTGAGAGAACCCCGTCCTAGGTCCTTCCTAATTGAGAATTGACTCACCTTGTGAGATTGCTAGTCAATCCAATTGGGACTCCTACAACATTCCTTGAATGATTAGTAGAGAAAGAGTGATATCTCTAATGGTATCCATTTTTCCACACATCATTTTGTTGAACTTGACATGTGAGCATTCATTTCATTTCTAACTTGGAGTCCATTAAAATAATTAGTTCTAGATTGCATTCATTCCTGCATTGCAATAGTGAAAGCAAATCTAGGGTTTCTTGCATTTTGCAATAGAGAAGTTACATTTAGTGAAAGTGAATCTAGGGTTTCTTGCATTGTGCAATAGTGAAAGTGCATATAGTTTGCATCATTACTTTATTGCATCATTTCATTTGATTGAAAAACTAAAAAGTGCATTATTCATCAGTTTAATTACATTTAGAAACATTCTTATTGCATTTAAAATTGAAAAAAAAAAAAAATTCAATATTGCATTCAATTGCTTGTTCCTATTTAATTTTTCTTGTACTCATTTGCACATTTTTCTGTTTCTAAGAATTAGTACCTTGAATAGGAAATATGTAAACACTGTTCACATTCTAGAATTCAATATTTTTCTACAAAAATCCTCTTCTAAGACTAAAATTCCCTTCCTGGCATCTTAGTCCCTCTTAGGATTTTTGCCTCAGAAGTCTCTCTCTACTATTTGTTGTCTATTTCAGCCTCTAGAACTCCATAATTACACCAGAATGACCAATACACCCTTCCTGGCATCTTAGTCCCTACTGACTTTGAGACTCTAGTTTTCAGGGTTTGAAATTGCTTTTTCATGTTTCTGTGGGCTGCCTTTAGTTTTCTCTTTCAGTTTACAAAAAATAATAATTCTAATTTATTTCATTTCAAGTGTAATTACAAGCATAGGATAGTGTATTCATTACACTTTCTTTGCTTTATCCCTTGTATGAGGTGTAGTACTTGGTTTCCTACTACTAATATTGTGGTTAGATGAAGTGTGAGACTCATGGCATCCCACAATAAAACACTCATTGTGGATCTTGGGTTATCAAGCTCTCTTACTTTTGGTGTTGGAATTATTTCACTAGGTATGGACTATACCTTTGACACCTCTTTTGTTATGCATACCTTATCGAAAAATGCTATGTCAAGTATTCAAACAATGGTTGATCATATTCCTCAAGAAAACATAATGAAAATACATGAAGATTTAGCTCATTTACAAGATAGCATGAGTACTAAAAAATTTTCAAACAATATTATACGTACCATAGATAACCTTCACTGAGTATGTGCAGGATCATGATGGGCCAAAAACTGGTGATATCATGCGTATGTGTAGGGTATGTGGCTAATGACTTTTTTTAAACCCAAAATTTATGAAACGAAAAGGGTTTTTAAAGGAGAATATCATATTTTCACCAATATAAATTATGCTTTAATTTTAATTTAATTAATATTTATTATTCATTTTCTATTTGAATTATGACTAAAGTCCTAATTGATAGGCTGATTGAAAAATGTTTATAGCTTTTGAATGGTATCACATTTTTTTTTAATCTAAAACATGTGTCACATTCTATGCTTTGCAAAATATAGGATTAAAAAAATGAATTTCATCAAGTTTTGATCAAGTTAAGGTGGTCAAACATATGATTTTTTATATTTTTTAAAAGTTGTAATAAAAAAATCATAATTAATTATTTACTTGGAAAAAGATTACAAAAAATATGCATCACATCGGGACATGAGTCCTCTACTTATATCTAAAATCTTATAAAAAAATATTATCATTTTATTGTGGTAAGGGTGGTCAAATAGACACCTACTTATTTTTTCCCTGAAATTTAAGTACTACTACATTTAAATTTCAAATTTTCAACAAATATATATATTTTAAATAAACCTAGTAGTTTAGAAACTACATTCAATTTGCTACAGATTCTATTCTTACATATTTTTGAAATAATATAGATAACTTATTCAAGTTTTTACGTCAAGCTTCCTAACTCTAGTTTTTTCTGAAATTTTTGTCACTTAAGGACTTATTTTTTCCATGATGATCTTGCACATACCCCACCGCATGATGGAAAGTGATGGACTGGAAGTTGTGTGTAACATATCAAAACATATTTTGAAAACACCTTCCTTCCACTGGACTAATGGTGCTCAAGCTCTAAACAATGTTCCAAACCAAGGAGGAAGTCAAACTCCTCCCTCTTGAACCATAACCTCAATTCCTACTTGTATATCAGTCCTCAAATGACCACAACAATGCAACCAACTAGTAGCATCCCTCCTACCTTGGAAATTTCCACTAGTGCTCCTTATACCTATGTGGCACCTCATCTTATATCTCCTCTCGTTAGCAATCTATTCACTAGTCATTTCAACACATACATACCACCACCATATTCATCTCCATCACACACTACAAGTAATGATCCTATCATTAACCATATCTTACAAAGTCTTTCATCCATTCAACATCAAGCTTCCACCATAAATCAAAATCAAAATGGTCCATCTTCATACTATGTCAAGAGCAACCCACTATCCTTGTAGATATTGACAACTCTAGTTCCACAAGGTATAGAGATCCCTAGATTTGAGAAATATGGAGGAAAGGGAGATCCTACTAATCATGTTAATGCCTTCACTACTTTGTGTAGTGATTTTATCCTTGAGAAAAATTTTTTGGCTAAACTTTTTCCCTGATCCTTGAAAGACATTGCCTTGGATTGGTTTTCCGCATTACCAAATAACTCAATTGATTCATTCAATGAACTTGTTGAGGCCTTTATCAACCATTTCCAAGTGCTCATGGTTCCTAAAATGACATTGGATGATTTGATGAGATGTAAGAAAAATGAAAGTGAAAAAGTCATTGACTTTATTTCACACTACCAATCACTTTATTCCCAAATTCATGTGGAGATTCCTGATTCCCACCTTCAAAAAATGTTCATAGAAAACTTACAAAGAAAGATAAGGGATAAGCTCACCATAATGAAATTTCCCTACATGCAATTATGCGCTTCCCTTAGAGACTATCAAAATTTCGTAACCAGTAGTGAACAAAAATGAACCCTCACCCATCCTGAAAAGTATGAAGCTTTGAAAAAAAACACTTACCAACCTTTCAAAAGACAAAATAAATTTTTCTTTTAACTAAATTCCACCTCTCAACCTACCCAACCAATTGATACCCAAGTAGCCACTATAAAGAAGATTAATCCTTATATCTTTGGGGATTTGCAAAAGAAATTCACTCCCTTACTTGACACACTCCACAACATTATGACCCAATTTTTTTTTAAAAAAATGCTTATCTTACCTCCCGTCTGCCCTTTGACCCTAGCAAGCCATTGCCTCTAAGATTTAGACACAATGCCTATTGTGCTTATCACCAACAAAAGGGACATGATACGAAACATTACAAGCATCTTAAATATCTTATAGAAGACCTCACTAATTCTAATCATATCCAAATTGGAGGTGTGAATGACAAAGGTAATAAGTCTATGGCTCCTCCCAAACAAAACTTGCAAATCTTTACCAATCCCATGCCGGACCATAATATTTTATTTTTTAAGGCTAATGAAACTAAGCTCAATGTGATGAATGTTGAAATATATGAGGAGAACACAAGTAATCGTGAACAAAATCCTATGGGTGCTGATACATAATTTACAAATAAAACAAATGATTTACATTCACTAAGTGTGGTACAATACATTAGTAAGGAGATAATGACAAATAAGTACACCATAAATGTAATCTTATACCAATATCATACAAGTATCCTATCAAAGTGAATTTATACCACTCTCCTCCAAATTCATCCAATTATTAAGAACATATATGCATCATACACACTATGGGTGAAGCATCAACTCTAACAACAAACATCATAGCTAAAGAAACATATAATTCTTAAAAAGAGAATGAAATTTAGCAAGGATCATACCCATCCTACAATGAAATCATGTCATGAACTCAATATAAAATTTAATCCAATCATAAAAACATCAAGACAATGTAAGAGGTAACACATGGGTAGGTACTACATTTTCTTCTTTTTCTTCTTTTAATTTTATTTCAATGACACATTTACACATACTCCTACACTATTATGTTTCTCTTTTCCCTACACAAGCTTAACAAAATTGTTAATATGTCAAATAAAATTCATCTTAGAAGTGCATCATGATTAATTAATACAACACTTATAAATTGCTGAATTGTAATGTATAATTATTAAGTACAATTCATGTTCAACTCACGAGGTTTATTCTTCTAGCATAACTAGTAGCATTTTTTGCAACTTATATTACCCTATTTTTGTCAAAAAAAATTGTATACTTCATCAGTTGACTCATCTAATGATAAGGAAATGGCTTACTAATAGTAGCACAAAGAGTTGTAACAGATGCACCTAAGATTGGGCCTTATAATTTAGGTGTAGCTAGTTAACACAATATTTATGTATAACCGCATAATAAATATATTTTTCTACATCTTAAATGCTCTATCAATACTCAATTAAGATGGAAATATTTTCTAACTATCACGTCTTATAGAAATTTCTTATATGTCTTTTGTATGGCCTTTTATGTATGTATTGTAATGATCTAAGAATCTTCTAGATAGACTATGTAAAGTTTATCTACTATATCTAATACAAAAAATAATATTAATGATATGATTTATATCAAAATAAAAATATCTTAATAATATTATAAACAAATAATATATGGTGATTGGTGCTAGTGGTAAAATCCCTTCTCTTCCCTCTTTTAAGGGTAAACCCTTACGGTGCTCTTCTTCTGCTCTTATTGTGATTTGTGGGCAGGAGGTGTCGGGTAAAGAAAATTATTTCTCTCTTTTTTCTCTTATTTGTAGATTTAATGGTTTATGGCTCTCCCTTCCAAATTTGCACAAATGGGTTTAGGGGTCTTGGAGACCTATTACTGAGGATGGGATTGAACTCTATCCTTCAGCTAGGGGTTTTTTTGTGGCTACCTTTCAATTTAAGAAGGATAGGGCTTGGGTGTTGGAAGGGAGTGTTTGGTTGTGGGGAAAGCACTCGATTTCTCTATGGCCTTGGTTCCCATCTTTCAACCCTCTTTCTAAATCTATTATTTTTTTTCCTACTTGGGTTAGACTTCCTAATCTACCTCTTCAATTTTTTACTCCTTCTTGCTTTGAGTCTATTGGAAATTCTATTGGTAGGTTGTTATGCCTGATTTGTCTTCTCTTATATATGATCATCCTACTTTCACCTGTATTCTTGTAGATGTTGATACCTTAAATGATTTAGCTAGGGAGGTCATTTTGATGGTGGATGCTAGAACATGGTCTTAGATTCTTGACTATGAAGGTCTTCCTTTCCTATAGGTCATTTGGCTACAAACTATCAGAAATATCGTAGGAGTATTGGAAAGATGCTATTTATAAGAATCTTACTATGGGTGAATCTTATGATGATTCTCGGGAATATTCTGGGTATGATGACTTGGCCCCTAAAGTCATGGCTTCTTCTACTGATGGTTCTCAGTTGCCATCCATTGTTGATGTTGTTGCTCTTGGGTCTTTTGCAGTTGCTACTGGGGCTTGTAGTTTTGTTGTTGTTGGTGGTGTTGTTGGTTCTTCTACAACTATTGGTTCATCTGTAGTTGCTACTAATGCGATTGGTTTGTCTATAGTTGTTGTTGTAATTGGTGAGGTTGTTGCTGTGAATACTAGTTTATCTACAACTCATGTTGCTACTATTGGTAGTAAGAGTGAAACTCCTAGTTCTCTTCCTTTTTTTCCTTTGGTGGCTCTCCCTCTAAGTTCCCCTTGCTCTAATCCTTCAGAGGATGATATTTCTTGGATGGTTGTGAAAAGAAGGAAGAGATGCATCCCTAAGCATAACCATTCCTCTCAGTCCCTTGTAAAGTTTGTTCGTGGTGGTTGGAAGGCTACACATGTGGTTTAGCTCTGTTTGGCTACTGGTCTTCTTTGTTTATCTTTGGAGTAGCTATTTGTATCTTTTGTATTTTTTTGGTTTATGGATGCTTCTGAATGCCAGTGTTATATCTTTTGAGGAGCATTTTGTGCCTAAAGTTGTAAAGGGTTTTGGGTCCCTTCAAAACCTGTTTTTCCCTTAGAATCAAAATAAAAAATATATAATATTTTAAATGTTAATTTGACAAATTTATAAATGAAAATAATACTTGATATGTAGACAAGTGAAGAGTACCATACATTTGATTGAATTTGGGTGAGGTTTAAAATTATTGACCATTTTATAATTTGTTATGAATTTATTTTTTCTATGTATTTGTAATTTTTCTATTAACTAGAAAAGAGAGGGTATGCGAGTTGCTCATCATGCATTGTAACTTAAAGTTGAATAAAAATAATAATCTATTGTTTCTAACAAAATTAATATTTAGTGTTTTAATATAAATTTGTATAAATTGATTATTACATTAGGAAAAAAAAACTCTACTAAAATTATATAAAATAATTTAGAGAGTTATGATATATAATTGTGAGAAATTTTGTATTAATTTAAGATGAATTTTTTACAATCAATCAAAAGTTAGTTTCTCTTTTCTCTATCTCTCTTTGTCTATTATAATAGTTTTATAAATATAATAATATAATATTTATATTTAATAATTTTTACTATATAATATAATATATAATAATATTATTATTTATTATTAAATATAATTACGTCAAGAAGTGTTATATAATGAAAGCATTCAAGGAATATTCTCCGTAAAGTTTTTGAAACTATATTGAAAATGACAGAAAGATGGAAGTCATGTGCTACTTTTTCTCTATAAATAAGTCACTTTGTATTTTATATTAAAAAATTCAAATAATCCAAGAATATTGGAGTCTATTTTAATAACTGAGCAACCTGCTTTCACCAAGGTCGACACACAATCAACATTATATACTTAATTAACCACACATTTCCATGTTGAAGGCATCTCAAGGCAATGGGGTAACCGTCTTTATAATTGTCGAGAGTAGACTTACAATCTCAATTTATTTTCTCTTTATACCATGCTTAGAATTTTTGTTCATTTATTGTAGCATGCAAGGCTTGGGGCTAGAACTGCGGGTCCATTTAAAGGTATGTTGTTAAAGATTCAATGATATTTTGTATCATCTTTCCATTCTTTTTTCCTTTTTTTGTTGCAAATCATGGCATATAAGTTGATTGTGTAAGTTAAGGTATGCTGGTAAAGATTCAATTGTATTTAGGATAAACCTTTTATTCTTTTTCCCTTTATATGTCACTGATATAAATTGATACTATAAATAACCATTTTTCTTGGTTCTATCTAATATACAGAATACCAGACAAGCAGCTCAAGGCATCGAGAAATTACACTTGGCAAAGGCCAAGAGATATTTGGAGGATGTTATTGCCCACAAGCAAGCAATACACTTTTGCCATTTTTGTGGAGGTGTAGGCCGTACTGCACAAGCAAAGTCTCGACATTCAAATGGCCAAGGATGTTGGTCTATAAAGTCTGTTGACTTTTTGTTGGGATTGCTACGAATGTAGAAAGAAATGCAGAGGTTTATCTTTGCTCCCAGAATTAGTATTAGGATGTACTTTACAATTCTGCTGGTATGCATATGCTATAAATTCATTTTTAATTCCTTGACAGGTTAAAGGGCTTGATGTTGATGCATTATATATCTCGCATCCAAGTGAACCAAGCACAAAAGTAATGGAGAAGAACTTATCATGCTCATGGAAGAATCAATTGTATGCTTTTAGTTCCTTCTAATATGTTGTATTTTATCTTGCATTTAACAATTTTGGTGTACTTTCTTTTGCACATTTCTTCATTGATTCTGTAGCCAATTATTGGCTTTAAATTACCGCTGGGTTATTCTGGCTTTACAGCTTACATGTCAAATCCATGCCACATTGCCTTAATACTCACTAAAAAAGAGGCACCTATCGAAAAAGAGGTATGCACATTGTTTAGTGTTGTTGCACTTGTAGGTGACTGGATTCTCTTTTCATATCAAATGTGTGCTGCTATCAATACTAAACATGATTTTTGATATGAAGTTTATTTGTGTGAAGGTTTGTCATGTATAAAATTAACTCTCACTTCTGCATATTGTTGGATTATTATTGCATTTTATAATTGTTAAACATTTTTGAGGTAACTTGACAAATAACTTGTATTGTGTTGGATTATTATTACATTTTCAATGTCTTGCTCTCCCTTCGTTGTTGAAACCCAGTTTTTCTGCATTTCTCTAAGCACCGCCTTCACCATTACCTCAAAAGCATTTTTTCTGCCTAAGACAACGAGTGGCCTAGCCTCCTCAATCGCAGATGGATAAGGCGTTGTTGAGTCTACATTTCTTTGATGCACTTTGTTCTACTAGTCATATGAAACATTACATGAGGTTACGTTTCAAGGTATTATGTCAAACAACTCAAATGCATGTGTTAGTTTCTATATTTTAGAATTAAACATTTTATCAAATAGTTCAAATGCATTTTAAAACTACATTCTGTGAATTCATTCATAGCTCGCATTTGATAGGAGAGTTGTTTAGTTTAGGTTCAGATAATTATTTTTTTCCCTTTGTAGGAAAGTCGATGTCAATAGTTTGAGTTGATCAATAATTAATGAATGAAAAACCAATGAAATGATAGTATGGTATGCACTATGCAGTCCATATGGTGGAGGAAAAAATTAGAGTGATCCACCTAGAATGCACACTAGCGGTCAATCCCAACACCTGCTGCAAATGCATATATATGCATATACAATAAAAAAAAGTGGTATTATAACACCACTTGAATCGAAAATAGAGGTGTTAAAATGGACAATGGGTTATCTAAATATACTTACAAGTAATATTGTTCATACTTGCAATTTTATATTTGAATTTTTAGTGAAGTCACTAATATTTGCATTTGGAAAAAATATATTACTTTAAAGCAGAATTTTATATCAATCTTTTTAGTTAAAGATTAAACTATTTTTTTACATGGTTGTTGAATTGTTAATTTTTTCCTTTCACTCAATTGAAACCCTCATCTGCATCATATTATTATTTTTATTTTTTTGGGATGTATGTGCTGATTAATAGCACTGAGAGAAAATATTTTTTTATCATAGTTCTTTTGGACTGTAATGTTAGACTGCATTGTTGACCATGTGACATGTTCATTTTTTTTTATTGCTTTAAGAATCTCACTTTTTACTAGATGAAACTCATTTATATGCAATAGAGTTTTTACACAATTACATATAATCATAATAATAAATGTATTTTTAAAGGTTGATTTCTAGAATATGTTTTTTTACTTACCAAATATCTATAATTTGATGCAAAGATAATTTAATAGATGAATAGATGAAAAAATTATTATATATATATATATATCAATTGTTAGAGTTGAAGATAAATAGCTCTTATAGAATTAATGGGAGGACAAAGGCCTGCTGGAACACTGCATGTCTGCGTAGATGCAAATACCCCAGTTTGCTGCAACATATTGCATTCAATAAGGAAAGACTATATTTATATTTTATTTATTAATGGGATTTAAATGTCCATATGCAAATTTTCTCAGGTTCACATAATTATTTTTTTTTAAGTGGAAGAATTTGTTGATAAGTTGTTTTATATATATTTTTTAAAATTCATATAGTTTTTATCTATAATAAAATGGATAAAAACAAAAAAAAAAAATCACTACTACATTAAGGGGTATTTTAAGACATTAATTTAAGACAATATGTTTTTAATTTTCTAATTGTCTTAAGTTAAGACAATAAAAGAAAATCTTTTTCTAAAATAATATTTTTATTTCCCTTCCTACAGTTTCCTTTCCCGCGTCATTTTTCATTTCCCTCCTAAAATGCATATTCCTTTTTGTTGGAGGCTGCGTTGTGGGCAGTGAACTGGGAAGTGAATACAATGTTTACCAAGCTTAGGGGCAGTGTCACCAGCGTAGAAGGTAGCACTTTTTAGGAGGTGGGGACAACATTTATCAGGTGGAAAAGTAGAAACAGGTTGGGACCACAGAGAAGACAAAACAAAAAAAAGGGTTTTATCTTCTGTGGCTTCCTCTATTTTCTATTTCCTTGTTTTTTTTAGTTTGTTATTAGCTCAAGGACAATAGGACATGGGTTCCTCTATTTTCTATTCAGTTATTCTTCATATATTAATCCTTTTTTTTCTATTTAGTTAAACATCACGTATTTACAATGGTCCTCAAGAAATTTGGCTCTTAGTGTTTACCCTGTCAAACAATTCTTGTACCCTCTTTATGCTTCTACATTTTAGATGCATACTTCTTGATAAACATTGTGGACTTTGGATTTACTCCTGTCAACTGCTTTTGCCTAAAAATTTCTAAAGCACTTTCAACAAATACATTTTGTGCATATCCTACAGTTATTGCATTCCAGGAGACCACATTTCTTTGAGGCATTATTTCTAACAGGTCACATGCCTTGTCTGTGCTTCCACCACATTTCTTTGAGGAATTATTTCTAATAGTTCATATGCCTTGTATGCTTAGGCTCTGTTTTTAGGCTCTATTTTTTGCTCCTCTCTCATTTTTGTGCTTAGGCTCTGTTTTTAGGCTCTATTTTTTGCTCCTCTCTCATTTCTATGCTTAGGCTCTAATTTTTGATCTTTGATCCTAAAGGTGGGATTGGATTATCCTTGGCATCAAGAAGATATACGTACACCATTCCGAAGGAGCAACTAAACATGGGTATGGGACCAAATACCCATAATAGCATAACTTAACTCTTGCTTTAATCAATAGCTCTTTGACCTTTTGTTGGAATGTAATTTTTCTCACATATTTTTAGCCGATAGGCTAGATATTGTATGAAAGTTTTAGCCGAAACTTGTCTCACACTCCAGTGAAACCATTTTTCAAGGTTGTTTGATAGCTACAGCATAAACTTTTTGGTAGACTTTATGCACCATAAATAAAATTTTATCCTTCTGAACTAACTTCCACTTCCACAATGTAGTTAATGACGTATGAATGCCAAAATCTATCATGTTATTTTACTCTATCAAATTCACTGAGTAAAGTTCACTACTCCACTAGGTACTCCTAGTTTCGTGCATGTATTTGGTGTAAATGCGATAAATGCTCTTAGCTATATCCATTCAGTCGGTTGCATTAATTAGCTTCTCATCACTGCCTAACTTCACTAAAGTGGATTTCAAAATAGACTTGCATAACACCTGCACAAGATCATAGACAAAAGATCAAGAGAGAAATACCAATCACTTGAAGAACATCAAAGATCACAAGCAAAAGATCAAAGGAATAACAATCAACTAAAGAGCACCAATTAATAATTCTACATTCCTTGATTTCTAGTCTTTAGCTATTGTATACTGCCAAAAATATGTTACTTCAGTTGTCTACATAGCTTTTAAAGAAAATAATGAGAAAATATATTTTAAATAACGCGATACCAAAAATTCCCCTTCAAACTTTAGAATTCAATTCATTAAATGGGGAGGTATAAAAGAAAAAAAATGTTTCAAATCAATAATTTTTCTAACTAGACTGGAGGGTGCTGAGAATGCTTATTGCAGGACTCTGAAGGGAGCCCAAGAGCTTGCTATAGAATTCATCCCTTGTGGGCATGGTCTCTAGTGCCTTAAACTCCTTGGGGGCATAGAATTTCCCCTCGAAAATAGCCCCAATGAAATCATTTTCCTCAATATTCTCCTGCTTCTGAAAGTCCTTGTAAGCCTTCAACGCCACTGGTATTTCTTCAGAGTGAACAAACATATATGCATTCTTTCCCTTAATGCGAGGCTTTAAGGCCTCAAATAGGGTGCCCTCAATAGCTTAGATCACAAGCCTATTCTTAATCACAAGCAGCTTAGTAGACTCTAGAAGGGACTTCCTCAAGTCAATAAATTATTTCACTATTAGGTCCTTGTATCGTATCCTTGCTATAAGGTGACAATTCTCTACCTATTTTTTCACATCGCCAACAATTTCTTCCTTCATGTTCTTCGTTAGGGCACATTGTAGACTCTCACCACGCTTGAAGTGAGGATTTCCCTATCCATGCCAAAGGCTTCTTTGAGGGAATAGCGATGCCCAATGTGAGGAGAATTGTCTTTGTCTTTTGTCTTTGAACTGAGAGCAAAGATGGAGAACTAAATATGCTGGTTCTATTTAATCTTAGTAAACATGCATACAAACAAATGGAACTTAGTCAAGGTAGGTGGCCCGTTTAACTGTTCCCATGCAACTACATGTCACCATCACTTGCTTGTTTTTCTTTTTTTAATAACCATTCCTATGCACCTGTCGGATTATAGACAAGACTTGCCGTCATTTCATTCATTTCTATGGTTTCCAATTACTTATTTTTGATAATAACTAGCATTACAACTAAATGGCAGAGTACAATCTATTTTACTAATAATTTGTAAAAGTCTATTTGTTGTCAGTTTAAATACAATACACTGTATAATTTATAAATATGTATACACAATTTTTATCTGAAAAAGAGTAATTTGTAATTGAATCATTATGTTAGGTACATAATCAATAGAAGACTACCACATCTCTAGAAACTTGATCTCTTCAAAGGATCTAGCCAAAGTAAAAATTCAAAACATAACGTGTGAGGTTGACACTAGCAAGTACAACTATACATGCAACATTCAAATGAGTATTGCCCATGTTAGATCAAACAGGTGTATATGTAAAAGCACGACATTGAAAACAATATATAAACACTTGAAACCAAATGTAGATGATTAAAAGAAGCATTAACTGGAAAGTTATCTAAACCAACTTACAAAATGGAGAGAGAATAATGATAAACCCAATTGGATAGAGGAAAAATGTTGTCTTGTCCAAGAAAGGCAACACTATGACACAAGAAACAATGTTAGGAGAGCCTTATCATAGAAAAATTAAAAAGAATGTGAGTTTAGTAAAACTTGATTTTTTGGTCCAAAGAAACTTACCATCATATTTGAGGAAGTTCAAGTAATGGTAGTAAGATAGAACTACCAAAACAGGTACAAAAACATGCGCAAGAAGCAATGGTCAAAGAAAATATTGAATAACTGTAGGACAGAACATAGTTATACTGAAGAAAAATGTTTCTATCTAATAATAGCAAACGAACTAAACCTTGTCCTCCAAGGAACAGATGCAAAAAAAAATATAGTTCATCACAACAGGATTAAATGCAAAATTATACAATCAAGAACATGATTTTTAAATATTTATATGGTAGAGGGAATGCTCCATGTCATAGCTGCACAGGTCTTTAGCTAGGAATTCTTCATATTCCACCAGCATTCCACAGATTAGATGGGACTAGAGGGCCACTATCACTGGCTTCTATAGCTTATTCTTATGGTGGGTCTGTTGTCTATTGTTTTGGAACTTCATCTTAGATGTAGTTTTGTGGTGGCCATGGTGAGGTCTGTGTCAATTCTGTTTCAGGAAATATGGCTCTTACACATGCCTTATATGCTCTGGACCCCTGGCTATATTCCAAAGGGTTGTAAAATGCAGCATGATTGGGATTTGGGCCATGGTACTGTGTTCTGTATGGATGACAAGGCCACTTGTAGGGCTAAAGCTTTGGCTAATTTGTAGTTCAGTTGGTATTTCGCCATTCTAATTTAGTCACAATCTATATATCATAATGTTGAGATTCTATGGTGAAAATGGCATTTGCAAGCCTGTTAACATAGTTATAGGAAGGTATTTGAGATGGGTGGAGGGAAAGGGCGACATTCACAGAGCTCTATTGATTTGGTGATTGGCCATGATGAAGAGGATTTGGCTATGGAAAGATAATGTGTGTTGGTTTACAATCATTCATCAGTTGTTTAGAGTTATACTTGGTGTGTACATGGTTTGTATAGATATTTGAAAGATGTTGCAGGATTCTTTGTTTGGAACATTGGAAAATGTTTCTCTATATGTTGTTGTAATGAAGGGCTTTTTGTATTTGAGGATTATATTTTTTATTAGCTCAACAAAATGAGAAATGTTGTAGTCTACAAAAATTGAAAACAATAACATAGGCTCAAGTCAATTTACTTCGATTTAATTGATGGATATATCATGTTGTTTGGTAGTCCAAGCCACAGCAACAAAAAATATTTGGGGAATAAATCCGCAAACCAAAAGTATAAGATTTATCAAAAAAATTGGGAAAAAATTGGATTAAAAAAAAAAAGCAAAAAATTGTAGAACAAAAGATAAAAACTATCTTTTTTGAAATTGAAAGGCATTTCCATAGCATAGAGATATAGAAAGCAAATAAAATAAAGAGTTTTAATTAATGAAATATAGAAAATAGAGTTTTGTAGTTTACATTCATATCGCTGATTACATTCATTGCATTGCACATCTTTCAAACTGAAACATTACTTCACATTGCATGACTTATAACTAGATGTTAATAGATGACAAAATTTCAATTACAATATAGTTTTTTTACAAAGTCAACATAAGCAGTTATGCAATTACTTCACATTGTATAACTAATAACTAGGAGTAGAACTGCCAATTGCATTAGCTTGTCATGGCATTCCATGAGACCATATTTCTTTGAGGCATTTTTTCAAACAGTTCACTACCTTGTCTATTCTACGAATTTTTTCATACATTTCTACCAAAGCATTTTATCAAATAGTTTATTGCCTTGTCTATGCTATGACATTTTTCATACATGTCTACGAAAGCATTTTATCAAACTATTTACTACCTTGCTACTATGGCTAAAATCCTAAAACAGGGTTTTTCAAACAAGCTATGGATGCTTGGAAAAAATCTATCAAAGCACAATAGTAAGCAATAGCATAGACAAGGCAATGAACTATTTGAAAAAATGCCTTGAAGAAATATGGTCTCATGGTGATGGAATGGCATGATGATTGCTATGGCAATGGATTGGCATGGCATTCCATCACCATGAGAACACATTTCTTTGAGGAATCTTTTCAAATAGTTCACTGTCTTGCTGCTATGGCTAAAAGCCTAAAACAAGTGATTTCGAACAAGCTATGGATGCTTGGAAAAAAATCTGTCAAAGCATAATAGTAAGCAATAGCATAGACAAGGAAATGGATTGTTTGAAAAAATGCCTCAAAGAAATGTGGTCTCATGGTGATGGAAGGCCATGACAAGCCATCGACAAGGCAATGAATTGTTTGAAAAAATGCCTCAAAGAAATGTGGTCTCATCATGAAACCGCGTTTCTTTGAGGCATTTTTTCAAGCAGTTCATTGCCTTGTCTATGCTACCACATTTTTCATACATGTCTACCAAAGCATTTGATCAAACAATTCATTTCCTTGCTGCTATGGCTAAAAGCCTAAAACAAGTGCTTTCGAACAAGCTATGGATGCTTGGAAAAAATCTATCAAAGCATAATAGTAAGCATAATTGATGATACATATTTTGAGAAGTATACACATGATATACCCAATACCCTCTAGTGATAAAATTATGGATCTAATTCATTATGTGGTAAAACTACATCTTCCTTAAACCTTCATGGCATTATTATACCTTGTGATGATGATATGCCTAGTGAACATATCCTTTATAAATCTCATGATAGATTTCCTTGTTTACTTATGGATTTTCCTACTTGTGTCTATTCATCTTTCCCCAAATCCTAGTGATAAATTGATATACATGTTCTACCTTTAGGTTAGTTTGCAAGTACTTCTTAACTATCTTGTGGCTTATGATATATTGATGAAATATTTAGTGATGGACATGATGAGTTTTTCAATCTTCCCTTGACAATTTTTATGACTATTTTTATTACACACTCTTTTGGTTTAGGTGTAGGTTTGGTTTGCTTCTCATGCTATAATTAATTTATATCCATGTATTTCAGGTTATTCTACATCACCAATTTATAATCAATTTTTATGTAAGTTTTAATCAAATCTTATTCTTTTTTAATTGTTCAAGCTATATTTTAGAATAATTTTATGGTTTTTTTTTGGGATACATGTTTTCATATATTTCAATATCTATTTACATAATTATCCTAACTAACATCCACACACTTTTCCTTGTAGCTTTCTATTAGGTTGTTTTGTTGGTGTCTATTGGAAATGGTAGACCAAGTATTTATGTTGTTGTTTTTGGTACTTGCAATATCATTTTAATGAAATGAAATACTAAAGTAGGATTTAATAGGTAACACATCTAGTAATATTTAATATCATTTTTATGATCATAAGATTGGACTAGTTAGTGATTAAAAAACATATGTTTTATAGTTTTAGAGTCATTTTCATCTTTGGTGTAGGTGTCGCATGGTACTACTATAAGAACAAAATTTCTTCAACCTCCAATGTTGTTGCTATGCATCCACATCACAAATGTCCAAAAATGGGTGATCCAAGAACAAGACAATGCACTTAAAGCTCCATAGATTCTAGAAAAAAATGACTAAAAATTTTCCACTTTTGTGTATCTCAACTTAAAGCCATGTTTTCAAAGTTTTGAATTTCTTAAGTTGTAACATATCATGCACCTAAGAGTCATGTTCTCCTAAAAAAAGAAGTAATACTCGAGTTAAAATTTGTACTCTTATTGTTAATATTATGTGGTGCATTCAGGGAAATAGCACATCATCATCATCTGAATATTCAGATGAAAGGGTAGCAAGACCTACTCTAGGGATAGATGAATACTTCAATGAAATGATATATTGTACTTGCAAAAGGTGCCAAAATAGGAAACTAAAGAAGCAACGACTTGTTGGTATCCATAGATTGAAGTATGGAGTTTATATAGAAGAGGTACACTATAATTAATAAATTATTATTCTTATAATAAATAAATATGCATATTATTTAATAGATTATTATTGATCATTTCAATTGATTTTTTTATGAAAAGACACTTCCAATTCCCAATATTCTTGAAGAACCAATGGATTTCGTTGATGATAGTCATTCTCAAGATGAAGAACAAGACACATTTATGGATAAAACCATTTCACAGATAAATGAGGCTAGTGTCAATGAATTTCTCCAAGACTTCTACACATCTTCTGAAGAAGTTATTGATTCACCCCTAGCTTAGTTGGCTAGGACACCTCTTTTCCCAAATGCAAATACTTCTATATTAGAAACACTTATGTTGTTGTTGAACTTGAAGGTTACACATGGATTGACAAACACATGTTTTACTGATATATTGAGGTAGGATTTGATATTACTATAAATTAATGATCTAAATTTCTTGAAAGTTTCAAATATTGTGTATACTTATAAAAATAATTTTTTGTCTCATGTATACTTTCAACAAACAAAATACTTCCAAAGGACAATAAGTTGCCTCATTCTCATAGAGAAGTATCTTCAGTGATGAAAGATATTGGAATGGAGTACAATATATATGATGCATGTCCAAATGACCATATATTGTACTATGGAAAGAATGCAGATTTGCAACAATTCCCAATGTGTCACACAAATAGGTATCATCAAGATCAATTATCCAAGAAGGTTCCTTATAAAGTACTTTGTCACATTCCACTAAAGCCAAGGTTTGAGAGGATGTTCAAATGCAAGGAGTTGGAAAAATATATTCATTATCATGCACAAGAGAGGAGCCAAGATGGTGTCATGCATATGGCTGCAGATAGCAAACATTGGAAAGAGATCGAGGAAAAATGGCCACATTTAAGAAATGAGCCAAGGAATGCAAGAATTTCTTTGGAAATGGATGGTGTCAATCCTTTTGGAGATCTTAGAACAACATATTCTATTTGGCCAATTTTAATTATTAACAACAATCTTCCCCCTTGGATGGCAATGAAAAAGGAGCATGCAATGTTAACTCTTATCATACCAGGTACTAGAGCATATTAATGCAATACTTTCTTGAAGAATATATCTAAAAAAATTCAACTCAGTTAAACCCTGATAAATAATTTTTTGTTTACTTAGGGAAGTATTAGGTAAATGATATGGATGTATATATGGAGCCCCTCATTGACGAGCTTTGTGAATTATGGGATGGTGTAAATATGTATGATGTATCAAGACCTATCAATGATAGGAACTTCCTCTTTCATGTGATTCTTATCTGGACAATTCATGATGCCCCAAGACTCTTTATTTGTTGTGGTAATATATTATAAATTATATTTGTAATTATTTTATTCATTTTATCATTTACTAAATATGGTTGTCCATCATGTGGGCTGAAAACATTGTATAGGCAGTCAAAGGATCTCAATAAAACTATGTATGATGAGTATAGACAATTTTTATCACAAAATCATCGCTATTGAGTGCGTGAGAAAAACAAGTTCAATGGAAAGGAAGTGGAAATGAGGAATCCAAGAAGGCCCTTCTAGGTGGAAAGCACTATATGAAAAAAGAGAAGGGACAGGATTTCCACTAGGAATGAAAAGATTCTCAATTTTCTACCAATTACAATATTATGAGAACTTGTCAATAGCCCACCTATTTGATACTATGCACATTGGGAAAAATGTGGCAGAGTGTTTGTGGAAACATCTAAATGGAACCAACCTTGAAGCACAAATAAAGTTATGAAGGGACCTCCAAGTTTTCAATATCATGCCAAACATGTGGTTGCATGAAAACAACTCATTTGTTCATGCTCCATGGATTTTTGCGTCAAAAGAGAAATAAAACATCATTGACACAATGAAAAGCATAAGATTTCCTTCTGGTTTTGGTGCAACATTAAAAAAATTATTCACAAGAGATGGCTCAGAGTTCTCAAGGCTAAAAACACATGATTGGCACAACTCAATAAAGGTAACTATGTAGAATATTAGATTTGTTGGCAACATAATTAAGAATTTGTATATGTTAGTGATAATATAACTCCATGCATATTTTAACATTATTTTTGTTAATGGTCATGTAGTATGTGTTGCCCGTAGCAATACTGAGCACCTTTGACCATGATGTCACGTTAACTATTTACAAATTATCCATATATTTGAGGTAGTTTAATCCATCATGCATAATCTTTCATGACTCTTATCCTTTGAAGTGCATTATTGGTAATTCTTTTATATGTTTATACATTTAGTTTTGAACAAATAATAAGTCTTTATTATAATACACATTAATATTTGTAGGTGGGTTTCATCTAAAGAGATACATCAGGATGAATTGAATTATTGGAAGAGGAATGTTCCACTTTTGATGTGTGATATTCATATGTACTTCCCTCCGAGCTTCTTCAATTCTCAAGAGAACTACCTTGTACACCTAGTAGAAGAGATTGAACAATGTGGTCCTATCCATATCCGGACAATGTGGCTCATGGAGAGATATATGAAGGTTCTAAAATAATTTGTGAGGCAAAAGGCTCAACCGGAAGGGTCCATGGTTGAGGGGTACATGGTTTTCTAGACAATGGTTCATTTGAGTGAGTACTTACCTGAATTGCATCTTGAAGCTCCTCGATTATGGGATGGTAACCAACCTCAATCATTTGAAGGAGAAAAATTAGAGGGTCAAGGGACTTCAAAGAGGATAAAAGGTATACAAAAATGTTTGAATTAATTTATTTTATCTTAAATTTTACAAGACAACTTTAAATCATTATTAATTCATTGAATTTATTTATTTTCATTGTAGATGCTAAGGAGTGGGAGTCATTACATTTGTATGTTGCATACAATTCTGACTTTATGTTGGAATGGATGGAGAAGTACACTGAACAAAAGAAATTAGAGGATGAAAAGGTATGGACCAATGTATATAATAGACATGGTCAAAACACTGCTTGAGGGCTTCCTGCAAGCCATAAAAGAAAATGGCCAAATAGATGCTCATGGAATTGGCTAAAGACCAATATTGAACATGAGGCAACAAAGGGGAAGAATAGAGTGACACAACAACAATTGGATTTTGTTAAAGGATCTAGAAATGGGGAGGTGATACATATATATTAACATATTTTAGGTATTTAGTGATTTTCCTTTTTAACTTTTCTATCTGTGAATCTAATTAGTTAATATTTACATGAACTTAGGTAACATATTACAAAGGAATGTGGAATTTTGGTCATCATTTTCGCATCAAAAGGGTTGATGACAAAATAAAAAATTATGATTATGGAATTTCAGCATCATTTGAGGTGGAATGTTGTTCACATGCAAATGATAGACAACAAATCACAAGCACACTTTACTATTATGGAGTGTTGGTGGATATTATAGAGCTTGATTTTATATCTTTCAAGAAAGTTATTTTTCATGTTCAATGGTACAAGCTTATCAAAGTGGGTGAAGACAAAAATATATTGTTACACAAGAATAGATTCCATATGATCAATAAATCTAGGTTTGAAGCCACTTCTGAACCTTATGTGTTTCCAAACCAATGTGACCAGATATTTCTCATTCCAAATTTAGAACAACCTGGTTGGTCATTCGTGATTGATTATGATCCAAGAGGATGAAGAGTAACATCTATTCAAGATGTAGAGGACCATGATTTACTTGAAGATGAAGAAGTCCCCCTTGAAGACATAGATGGCCAAGATGGAGATGATGAAAACTTTATTTCAATGATTTGTATGACCAAGATGAAGATCATGATGAGTTTACTAAATTGTTTGAAGGATATGAGCAACAACATGGGCATCAAGTCCATGAAGATGATGAATTTATTGATTTTCATTTACCTATAGTTGAAAGTGAAGAAGACCATGAAAACTATGGTATTAATTTATTTTTTGATTTAGGGCCCATTAATGATGGTGCATTTGTGTCATTAGATGAGGACATTTCATGTGAGAATGCAATTGTTTGATCATCAAGTTCACTTTCAGATGGTTGTGAGGATCCAATACAATATAATTAACTCTTTACATGTTAAGTTTTGTGTTTTTAATTGTACACAAAATGTAATGGAAATTAAGTTATTTGAAATTTTTAAGTGTTCTATCAGTGGATTCTTGTAATGCCAATGAATATATCTTGCATTTTTTTTCAATTGGATAAGTTGTTTCATTTTATTTTTTTACTTCTTTAACAATTTACTTGAAAGACGCTTTTGTCTTTGGAATTTTTACACAATCAACACCTACACACTTTACGCAATTAACACCTAGGCAAGAGAAACAATACCATAAAGCTAAAAAAACTTTGGAAGTTGGGCATTGTTTATATTTTCTTATATATTGAAACATAATGAAAATTATGTATGTTATTGTTCAAGGGAAAAACATTACTATGATGGTGCATGAGGTAAGTTTGAAAATCATCTTTTATAGGTTCAATTGTCTTACGTTCCATATTATATTATGTTAATTTATGTTTGTGGAATGCAAGCCTTCTCTAAAGTCATTCCAACCCCTATCACACCCTTTAGTACATCTAGTATTATGCCAATGGCAAGACTTGATCTAGATTCTTGTACATTTAATTAACTTATTTCTTCATTTATATTTTGTTAATATTTTTGTTTGTCATAGGGCATTTCTAGAGTAAGTCCAACAAGAATGCATCTTGTTGGCATGCAAGATCCAATTATGCCATCCAATACACCCAATGCTAGGAAAAATGTAAGATTTAACAATATGTTTGTGTGGGTTTGATTTTGTTATTTCCCCTATTATACCACTTTAATATTTATATTTGTCTTGCAGGGTGTTTCAAGAAGATGTGTCACACCCTCTACATCTAGACCAAAAGCGCCTCTTACAAGAGAAGCATCAAGCACAATACCTCATAGCATGCCCTCTACATCAAACATGGATGCTCCTAATATCCAACCAACACATGAACAAGTTTCCTTGAGGAGTTTTATAGAATCACAATCAAGAATACTTAGACTCCTACCAAAAACTCCTGAAAATGTTGAAATTAGGAAAGAAATACTTAAAAAAATTGAGTTATGGGAAATGAAATTGTTGGGGAGTGCAAGGATTACTTCAGATGAATAGGTAAAATCATTTGGTAATATTATCTTATTATTCTTTTCTAGTTCATATTTTACTTTTATCATTATAATGGCACATTGATTGGTAAAAGCATCATTGATTATTACATGCTTGCTTTGTGATACTAAAATGTGATTACATTGTTGCTTGATGGTCTCGTTCTAAATATAGGAAATAAATGACAAAGTGACTAATGTACCTATAGGGGCATTTACCTCAAACCCTAAGACTACAACAATATCCTCACTGACTACAAAAGGAACACAAGAAGTTACAATTTTTCTCACCTCAAAAGGAAATGTCTTGAAGGATGAAAGGGGGTTAAAACTCTTTCACTTTTATTTTCATCATGCAGAACAATTATTTGGCAATACCATTCAAATGGATTGGAGGAAGCAAGGAAATTCTAAGAAAGAAGAACTCTTTAAAGATGTCATAATAGCATTTGGAAATCCTAGTTTTAATAAATAAATTATTCTAGATATTGCACAAAGATACATTCACTCTAAACGAGACAATTTAAGGTCAAAGCTAACAAAAGACTTGAGATATTCACATTTAGCTTGGATTACAGACCAAATGACATGGGATGAACTTATTAAAGATGCCAAATTTAAGAGGAAGGTGCACAGTAATCCAAACTACAGGCCTTCTACATGCGGAGGATCTAAAAGATGCCTTCAAGATACAACAAAAGCAACCCAAGCTAGGGTTTCAAGTATTGGATCCCATAAATTAGGATCTGGTAGGTACAATAGAATTCGTGGTGGCTTGGTAAGTGAGTATTTTCATCTACTATATTCTCTATTTCATAAAAAAGTCATGAAAAACTATTGAGTTAATTGTATCTTATGATTCATTATACCTTATAAATTTGGTTATATTTGTTTATCTAGGTTCACCAATTTCAAAAGGAAGCTTTAGAGGAGGACCTAAAATATGCTTTACTACATGGTTCTTAAGGCCTTCGACAACATATGCTAGATCGAGGGGAGAAATTAGTCACTGGTCATGAATCTGAGGTAACTTCTTTGCATGATGGGCTATAATAAAATTTCATATTTTGCTTTCATTTCAATTGCAAAGACAATGATACATATATTAATTTAGATAGATACACCTCATATTACAATAGGTTCTTTTTGGCATTGAAAAATGAAACAAACAAAGCTAAAATTGTGATATGAGTTGCTACAAGATTAATAGCTATTAATTTACATAGAGAAAAGCATAGATTTTCATGGTTTATTAAATTCTATGCTTTGAAGCAAGAAAATAAGGTTTGATATGCTATTTTAATGAGTTAAATTATGTTGTGTATAGGAAGCCCAACAATCAAACTCATTAGGTAGTGAGCATGAAGAAGAGCTAGAGGAACATGATGAATTGTTTGTTGCACACAATGATTCGATTGCCATTCCTGAACCTCGACAAGAAACCATCCTTGAATTTCAACAAGTGGGAGACAAGAATAATGAGGAGGGTGTTCAATGTGATGAACAACTAACACCCTCAATTAGAATAGTGCCTTCTATTAGTATAGTGCCTCATAGAAAGAGGACATAATTGAAGAGGATAGATAGAAACAAATGAACAAAAGACATATTTTCTTCTTATGTTTAAGTGTATTGTTGTCTAATCATGTGGGATTGATCATTGATAAGAAAACAATAGAATATATAGATTATAATGCTTTGGTTTAGCTCTCAGGATTTAATGGAAGAAAAGAAGTGAACAAAATGATTTTTTGCAGGATCTTTTATGTTCCTTACATCAATTATAGCAAGCAACTTTCCTAGTTTTCATTCACATGTGTGATCTAAATAATTTGTTTTTGTAGAGCAATTTCCTTGGCTAGAACTAAATAGGATGTGATTTTTTAGATTATTACTTTTTAAACCATGGAATCTCTTAGAAGCTGAGCTTTAAAAATATTCTTTGATTTGCTGTAACAAAATATGATAGAGAAGGAAAAAAAATATTTTTCTTTTTTTTGTTATTAAATATTCTACAAAAGTTACAGTTTGGTTGATATTCAACAAAATTTGTAGCCAAAGATATGTTGTGTTGACTTCAATTTTTCATAGCTGCATTGTGGTGTAAGTATTTTTAAGTTGATTTTTCTCTAGGTTAAGCTAAAATCCATTGGGCACATTGGAAGAAAAATCACACATACTTCATGAATTACTTTTGGTGAGATTATTATCTTCTGTTAAGCAATCGATATTAACCTTAGCTTCAATTTTTTGGTGGAAAATTAGGGTGTTCTGGAGACAATTAGGATAAGTTGTGCTGATATCCTACTAAATGAGAATTTGATGAATTTCTTGATTGTTTTGGCATGCTTGCTCTAGAAGTTTTGGAGGGGTATGTTTTTGTTAGTTTCCTTATTCCATCAACTATGGGTGGAAGCACCATTTTGATACTCGGAGCAACTGGTTAGATGGGTCATCATTTGGCGAGTGTAGCCCTTGCTCAAGGCCACCCTACTTTCCTTCTTGTTAGGGAATCCACAACTTCTAACCCTGACAAGGCCAAGTTGTTGGAGTCTTTCACATCCAAAGGAGCAACTCTGCTCTATGTAAGTTACTCATACAATCACCATTCAACAACACACAATGTTTTTCTTGCCACTAATGTCATTTTTGTAATACCCAAATCTAGGGATCTGTAGATGATTATGCAAGCCTTGTAAAGGAAATCAAGAAGGTGGATGTGGTGATTTCCATAGTGGGTTCTCAAAAAATTACAGATTAGTTCACTCTCATCAAGGCCATCAAGGATGTTGGAACTATCAAGGTACAATCCATGTCTATGTTTTAACCAAATTCATGATAGTGGTCATAATGCAATTCTGTTGTCCTAGATTAAGTTTATGTGTATCTTTTGCAGAGGTTTTCCCATTAGAGTTTGGTATTGATGTTGACAGACACCACGCAGAGGAGCCTGCAAAGAGTATGTTTGACTTGAAAGTAAAACTCCGTCCGGCTATTGAAGCAGAGGACATTCCACATACATATGTTGTTCCTAATAGTTTTGCAAGTTACTTTCTTGCTAACCTTGCATAGCTTGGCCAAATAGCTCCTCCAAGAGACAAAGTTGTCATTTATGGAGATGGAACTACCAAATGTATGTGCCATTTTCATTTTTGTAGTTCATCAATTAATATCATACAATTGTTGGTTTTGGATTACTCAAGATTTCTAAGAGTCTTTTTTGTAGACTCTGGTCTCTATTACAAATTTCCTAACTTCATTTACTATTATGATTATTTGTTGATTCATGATCTCTATTATTGGAGATTTGTGGTCTCTATTATTAGATTTAGTTTGTGAGCCATGATGCGTGACATGAGTTCCACATGGAGCAGCAATAGATTGTTGTATGATGATGCTGTCAATCTTTCTTTTCTCCTTGCAGCATACATTATACCTATTCTTAGTTTGTTGTTCATTCAAATTTTTTTAGATTCCCTTGTTGCATGTTGATGATTGCATGTAACACATTTCTTTTATTAGTTTGCTTTAGTTTTTGTTAATGTATAAACTACTACATATTTGTGTATCGAGCATTGTTTTTAATGCTCTATTTTTCCCTGTGTATTAGCTTTGTTCTTTCCTCTATGTTGTTATCTCATAACCTATGAAGGAATTAGGCTACTTTAGTTTTTACATGGATGAGGGGTCTTTGTTATGGAATTTTGCTTGATCTTTTTCCTGAAATATCTTTGAATTGGGAATGCAGTTGTATATTCGAGGGAAGAAGATACTGATACATTCACAGTCAAGGTAGTAGATGATCCAAGAACTTTGAACAAGATCCTTTGAGGCTTTTATTAAACATTTCATCTCTGTTTCTACCACGTGCATGTCTATGCTCATGCTCCTTCATTTGCGTGCATGTTTATTGGAGCATTCATAGGTGCATCTACAAATATTCCTTTATTTTATGCTTCCATGGATGCATGCACCTTGTTCTAAAGCTCCCACCTTCTACGCAGGCCTACAGGATGTTGGCCAATGTTATGATTTTGGCTCAGGCAAGGAGGAGTTTCTAAAATATTCTTAACAAATTTATTTTATGTATATCCTATAGTCTGCTTCCCATCTATGGGAACTGAATCCTTTGTTGATTCTAGTCAAAATTATAGGTTTCATCTCTTAAAACATTTATAGGCATACACTTGATCAATGAACCTACATATGTATGCATATTATGTTTTTTTGTGTTATGTTGATTCTATTCAAAATTACAGGTTATATAGCTCTTTAAACGTTTCTTGAAACTAGGCCCCAGTCTACTACCCATGATATAGTATAAAAGTGCATCAGCTTAGTCCTAAATTATCATAAGTTCCTAGTTTTGAGTTTATGCTGAGTAGAGAGTGATAATAAGCTTCAGTTTGAGAGCTTTACGATGGCAATAAGTATTGGGATTTTGAGTGTTTTCATGGTGTGTTTTACTTTATTTGTATTTTACTATAATTTTCATGGTGTGTTTTATGTTATTATGTGTTACTATATTTTTTTAGTGTTTGTTCTTTTCTTATATGTATTATTTTATTTTGTATTATAAAGCAAATAATACAAGGTCAGTAGTGAAAATCTATCTAGTTAGTAGTTACTATAATTTTGATCTGTGTTAAATGAAGATTGATGAAGTAATTGCCTAATTGATTTTTTTTACATAGGACAGCAGATAGAGTTTTCAAGTAGCAATTTTAAAGCATAAAGGAGTGGTTGGGAAGGAAAAAGTTCAGTTTGACACCTGTAACAACATTTTGTAAGCATCTAAGAAGGTATTGATGGGAAGTTGAGAAGGATGGAGGCATATAGGGACAGTTTAAGCCCTTGTAGCAACAATTTGCAAGCATCCAGAAGGTTAAAGATTGGATATAATAGTTGACAGAGTGGATATTTGTAATTAGTTCTTTTCATTTTGATACAGAATTGTAAACTTGTCACAGTTTCATTCTAGTCATTTTGACATTGTAACTCAGATTTTTTAGTTTTAGACTGAAACAAAACATTTTGTAACACATTTTCAAAGTAAGAGATACATGTATTTTCAAACTATGTATGGTTGCAAGACCATCTTCTATCAATAAAATGAGCATTTTGGCCTTCAAAATTTTTGTTTCTATTATGTGTATGAATTAATTGATGTCATTTTCTATTATTTTCAAACATTGAATGTTGAAAATCACACAAAAAATATTTAAAATAAATTATTTATTTTTTAATATATTTTTCATATTGTCTCTAGACTTTAATCCCAATTATTGTCTCTAGAGAGACAATATGTCTTTAATCCTAACTATTTTCTCTAAAGAGACAAAAACACTTATGTTTCATATTGTCTTTATAAAGACAATTTTTAAGACAATAGTTTAGGATGCCCACTTAAAGACAATAATTGAGACAATACACAATTTTTTTTTTGTCTTAAATTAAGACAATTTGCTAAATAATTGTCTCAAAAAATATCTTAAAATGCCCTTCTATGTAATACTGAATGATTACAAAATGTCAATATTTTTTATTATGTTTTTGAAATTATTTCTATTTCTTATATTTGAAAAATATTACTAAAAAATAAGTTTATATTCTTTTTAAAGTTTATTTTCAAGATATCACCTTTTCTTGATTTTTAAAATATTCTAATTATTTGATTAACTATTTTTTAAATAATTAATTCTTCAAAATTAAAGATCAATACAATTTAGTTGCTAGAAATAGTCACTTATTAGGTTGATTAATTTGTACTAGATAACAAGTATAATTTAATTGATTATTTTAAAAACCAGATAATAATTATTTAATTGATTATTTGATTTGAAGTTGCAAGTTTAAGAGATACCCTATTTTCTCATGCTTTCGAGAATCGGAGGAACTTCACATTTTCTCATAGTTTATTGATTAAAAATAGGTGTCTTGAGAAAGATATCTCTCGGCGTACTTTACATATATTTTAAAAATATAGATATGCTAGTATTATATTTATTTCTAGATTAATGTTAATAATTTATTTTATCATTCATTACCATCTATTTAATCTGAACTAAATTTTCATTTCATGTACTTTAAATATATAGAACTTTAATATTAAAATTTTTTAGAGAAAAATAAAATTTCTTACTAAAAATTGTAAGAACTTAGATTAATTTAATTGTTAAAACACTATTTAAAGGACATGATGAGTGGATGAGAAATAGGAATATTTAACATCAATTTCATAAATGGTCTTTGGAAAAAAATACTTTAAAATTTTTCAATAAAAATCTTTATACTCATGATTCCTTAAAAATATACCATCCTAAATTATTTTAGCTAATAAGATTGAGAAAACATAAGTTTTAAAATTTGAAAAGTTAGAAATATTTTATTTTAGTTTAATAAAGTTAAAATAAAATGTATTGAAATTAAAATAATGATATTTGATTGGCTAAAATTAAAAGATTTAATCACTAGTTTTGATTATAAGGGAAAAACAGGTTTTGAAGGGACCCAAAACCTTTTAAAAAATGTTTCACTAAAGATACAACACTAGACGAGCAACAATAACAAAAAACCCAAAAACATAGAATATACAAACAACTGCTCCAAAGATAAATAAAGAAGCCCAACAACAAGCAATAGTGGAAATAGTTATGTTATAAATAATTAGAAATGAAATTATTGATGAGGTGGGACTGTTATGTAACAAGAACAAATGATTAAGCTAAGGATTGCGCATTTGTATATGAATCTAGTTGAATGCCTTTCCATATCATTATGCAAAATTTTAAACTCATCCAAAGTTGGACATATCAGCTACCTAAATGAAAGAATATATAAATTAGTGAAATTTTTAAATAATCACTCCAAAGATGAGTCTAAAATTAAAGATAAAGTGTTACACTTGTAGCACATTGTTCTAATTATAGTAAATATTTTGTTAGTATAATAAAAAAACTTATCAATTTTTTCTTTCTCCTTTACTTGGAATCAATTTATTTGATAAGTTGTTCTTTCATATCATTATTATATAATGCACAATAATTTTTTTAAATGATTTTTAGAAAAAAGAAATCTTATAAGATTTTTTTAAATAAACTTTAAAAAAAAAATTCTAAACATAAAAATATAAACTAATTAAGATTTAATTTTTAAAAATAATATTAAATTTAGGAAAGAAAAATATTAAAATAATACAATTTAATTTTTTAATTATTTTAATATTAGAAAAATAACTAAAAGTAATGATAAAAAAAATCTATCAATAAAATAAGATTTCATCTAAGTTTTTTCAAATAGAACTATTTAAATGATAACATTATTTATCAATTTTTTATATATTTACATGAAAATAAATTTGCCTCTAGATTAATATAGTAGTTGTAGAATGAGTAGAAAATACATAATTTGGTGGACCTTTGACAGAAATAAGTCATTTTTCTTTATGTAGGAGGTTGATACATATAGTAAACAATTTTATGCTTGTGTCTATAGCACATAATACCACTCAAAAAAATCTGATCATTCCAAATAGTAGCCCAATAAACATGAAAAAGGAGCTTTGGTAAAGGTTCCACTACCCTCCACACTTTTTTGTTTGAATAATATTTTATCACTCTCTCTCTTTTAAATGAATATAAATTACCAAAAGCAATTATCAAAGAACCTTCATGCCATGTTTTCTTTAACTTCAAAATTCTCCATATTTGAGTCTTTGTATTGATAACTCCAATCTTCTTTGCTTGACCTATCACATAAAATTGTCCATCAAGAAAAATACCCTTAGAATAAAATATCCATGATCTGTTCATATTGGGAAGAGATTCCCACTTTTTTTTCTCTATATTATAGAGTGTTGTTTTCTTGGTGAAATCCCCACCAACAAAGTATATATATCCTTCTAGAGATGCTAAAATGACAATGTTATATCTAGAGTTGGGTAGATCGGCTACCTAAACCAAATAATTTATAAATCAGTAAAAACTCAGAAAAATATAAGAGAAACTCTATTCTAACTTACCAACCCTTTTACAACAATTTCAAGACAGCCAAAAACTTGTAACTAGAATACCTTGGACCAGTTGTTAGAAAGAAATATCATAAGTTATAATTTTCATTTTTTGTATAGAAATCAGTTTCTAATTGATAGCAAGCACAGTTGGAAATCCTTCATTTGTGTGAATGCCACACAATATCCTCCATGCATATTCCTCAGGGTCATAAACACATATTTCATAGCTATAATCAAACCCATCTTTGCACACTTGTCTAACTACAAATATCACCTGCTCATTTAATTTCAGCTGTTTTCTATCTTGATAGAAGAGAGGAATACTAGCCATAGCCTTCCAGCTTTGGAAAGCTTTTGTAAGCATGCCATGATATATGAAAGGGACCCTTAACAAGCACTCTCACCCTATATCATTAGGAAGGCCTAGAATTATGTCCTCCATTCTAAGTTGCTCTCTAATTTATTGCACACCTTTCCAACCTAGTATTATTCTATTTGATACTAGTATTATTCCTGACTGAGTTAGTAGATGACACTCAAAAATTGCAATAGCAGAGAAATTAAATGTAGTAGCGAAGTTTAAAGAGAGTAATCCAAAAAACTGGTAGAATCAACTCACTCATATTTACTGTAGAGATTGCTTCATGAAATCTGAATGATAAAAAATCTAAATAACTTTAAAAAATGGCTAGAATGAATTGTAATTTTATTCAGTTATATGTTTGCAAAATTTTATAATATATTGATGAGAAAATCATTTATTAGGTGAAAGTATATTCTAAATTAATGAAATATTTTAATTAAGTGCTTAGTAAAGTAACTATACAATATCAAATGTTCAAAATATTTTCAACTAGTTTGCAAAATTTATTTACAAAAGATGTGCTAGAATGACACAATTATCACCAAGAGTATTCACATACAGTTAAGAATTGTAATATAGTTAAAGAGTTGTAATCTTAAATTTACCAAAATCTTTAAGCTAATTGATTTCGTAGATGTAGAAAATAGTTTTCTTTCACTTATATGTTTGAGAAAGTTTAAAATATATGATGAGCCCAACATTTATTGAAATTCAATAATTTCAATAATAAAGGAAAAATTCCTTATGCTATTTTATTGGAATGATATATATTATACTAAATATTATTTTAATGACCAAAAAATTTGTCTAAAAAAACTCATGCACAAAGTTGATCCGAGTAATAAGATGCAATAGTAGATTTTTTTTTTATAAATTAACTCACTTTTCTTTTAGTTATATGTTTGCAAAAGTTGAAAATATATGAGGAGCCCAACATTTATTAAACTTCAATAATTTCAATAATGAAGGAAAAATTCATTATGCTATAAAATCCAAATATTATGTTACAAAATCAAAATCAAAATTAAAATATAAAATTATAATATTATTATCTAATATATTAAATTATATTTTAGATGGTATATATGTTTTTGATAGAGGGTAAAATGAGTTTTACAGGGACCTAAAACCACAAAGCTTACAACATAAAAGAAAGGAAAAAAAAGTCCAACAGACACAACTGGTTGCACAAAAGGAAAAGACCAAAACAAGTAGCAGCCACCTGCAAAAGACTAGGAAGGTCAGACAAAAAAGCCAGCAGAAAATCCAACCAAAAGACTAGCCGCAATTAACTCAGAGTCTTCAAGACAGACTTTGTCCCAGCCTCCAGGTTCTACATATCTTGAACACCCTTCTTAAAGGTTTGAATCATTTGTAGAGTGGGGGGAGCCTTCCTCTTCAAATTGGCCCTGGTTCTCTCCAAAATTCCAGCATCTTCCTCTTGGTTTCTTTCATTGATTTCCTCCAGATCAACCATCAAAGACCCCTGTTGAGCTTTGTCCAATTTCTCAGTCATGGCATTGATGATGATGGCATTGTTTCTAGCCATACAATTTTTTTGTTCGGCAATAATTTTGACAGTATTTTTTATTTTCTCCAACTCAATTTCAACATTTTTGTCCTTTCGAGCATGGTACTCGGTATCTCTGCTGGCACCGTATTCTCTTCGTTCCACCTCTTTCTTATCAAGCACTGCAACCTTAGCTCCCAAATCTTCTAGTTTACTTTGAAGGGCCCAATTTTTTATCTTTAGCTTGTTAATTTCATGAAAAGTCCATTTCAAAAGTTTGAAATGGATATCAACATTATTTCTAGCTAAATCCAAAACATCCATAGTGGGATCCCTATCAGTGTTGAAACAAGTATTAGCAGGGTCAGGAGTAATAGGGGAGCCATTTCTAGCAATTCTATCCAAGGATGGGTCAGCAGAGGGCTCAGTGTTGTTAGTACTAGACTCCTCAGAGTCACAAGAATCTTCTAAGTACAATACAAGGTTTTTAGCCAGAGGATTCTTATCAACACTTCTAGTTTTAAGGGAAGGGCTTCCTGGCTTAGGCACAACACAAGCTTTCATAGTTAGATGATATATATGTTAAATATACATTGTATATATATTATAATATTATAATGATGTTAAAATTATATATTAGTTATTATATGTGTTACATATGTATTATATAGTGTATATATTATAATAGTATAAAATGTTGTTAAATTAATAATATAATATATTAAAAATATATTATTTATTTGAATTTTTTATTAGATTATTTTATATATTTGAATTTAATAGAATGAAAAATGTAACAAGTAAATAAATTTTGAAGAGTTTAAAATTTCTCCTAACAATTAGTTGAATTTTTTTTATTACCCACCATTCCATAATAATCAATAATGGAAATAATGGAAGCACCAAAATTGTGTACCAATTAGATTCAAGAGAATTGATTTTTGAAATATATTCTTTTATATAATTCACATCTATACATTGATAATATATTGAAAAAATTCAAATAGAAAAATTACTTAAGTTCTCATTGGTTAAAATGACAGTTATTAATAACTAGTTAAATTCTAGTGATGCCTATAGTTCCCTAGAGGAACTAATAATGTAAAGTTAAGTAGTTAGATAGGCAAATATTTTAGATAGTTTTAAAATTAAATTAGTACAAATATTATTTATATAAAAATCATATATAATAGCAAATAGATAATGTAATATATAATAAAATAGTTAATCAATGATGTAAATTATGCTCTTAAGCAAAGGAAGTAAATAATGAGTTGAGTAAAAAAATTACGGTTGGTAAAGAGTCTTGTGTTGTATTTTTGATTGTGTGTTTGAGCATTACATTTGGCATTATGAGTATGTTAAATATATATATATATATATATTAGAGAGATTATATCTAAAAATAATGAACTAATTAAATTAATCAAGTTCACCTTCATCCATTCATCAGGTAAACTCATTAATTTCAATCTCCTAAGGTCATTAATTTAAAATTAAATAAACTTTATCATCAACCTTTTAATCAAATAAATCAAACATTCATTTAATTAAATCCCAAATGCATTTTCCATTCCTCTTGATTTAAATAAATTCAAATATCCAAGTCAAAGGGGTCAAAATCCCCTAATCATCATTAAGCTAATCAAACCCTGATTAACCCAACCTAATCACCCATCACATCCTCTAGATATTCCCACTTGCACAAATAAATCAATTTATTGATTTATTAAAATCAACATTTTCCATCAACATGGCATCTTTGAGGAATATTCCCTCAAGTTTGAATTCAAAATCAAGTGGAAATGTACATCCAACAAAGTAATTAATGTCTCTTACATGTCCCTTGCATAAGTCAAACTCAACATTTACTCTCAAATTCAAATTTGAAATCTCCCTCTCTTTGGCACATTGACCAAAATGTGCTCATGCATCAACCACTCACAAGATGACAAGTTCCCTCATCTCATTGGTCCAATATTTGTCCCACATTCATTCATTTGGTCATTCTCTCATCAAAATAATCTATAAATGAAAGGCTTCATTCTTGATCAAATCCTCCACAATTTCATGTACATCTTGATGCAAAGTTACTCTCTTCTATTTGAGAGCTAATTTTTCCCATTCATCATCTCGATCATCAATATATCATTTTCATATCATGGAGCTTAAGCAAGGATTAGGAAAGGGCTTCTTTTCGTAGAAGCACCAATCCACTATAAGATGTTGGTTTGGTTATTAGAATGATTTTTTTCTATGTTTTGCTTGCTTCTTTTGCATTATTCTTGTGATCAGATGAATCTTATAGGGAATCTTTTGTTTGCTTTGGTTTACTAACAATGCTAAAGGATTTTATTTTGAGCTAATTCAGATTTAAGGTTCTACATTATGGTGAAGAAGGAGGTGACAAGAGAAATAAATGAAAATAGATAAATTGAAGAGTTAAAATTGATTATAAGAATGAATAATGAATATGTAAGGAATAAAAGTCTTAAAAAATGTCTCGGGGGTTGATCAAAGATGAGCCTTGCCTATGTTTAAGCTCAGAGACGACATAGTTCAGATTCTAATGTTTTTGACATTTGCTAGGTGTTTTTTGGATTTTTTGATATTTTGGATGTTTTTGGATTTTTCTAATGTTTTGGATGTTTTTGGTTTTTTGTTTGTATAAAATTAATTCATACATTATATGGGGATGAGTCTTTTTTTTCTGTAGGAACTCTTTTACAATGTACTTTTTCTTAAATCTAATCTCTAGCTTCATTGGTTTATTGGTTCAGAAATAGGTCTGATTTATAAGAGTTAAATCCTTCAAAACATTATTAACAAAGTCTTATGTATTGTGTACTTTTCAGCTGTTATACAAGTTTCTTTTATATTTCTTTACGAACTAATTGACTCATCTTCTTACACATACATGAATTTTCATTGTCTTTAGCACGTTGAGTGATCTATTTGCTTAAAATTTTAAGACACTAATAGTAAGTGTGTGATTCACAAGAGTCATATACACCAAAGAAGCTAGGATCTCAAAATGTAGCTAGCAACGATGCACTTGGTCTTCAATACACGGCCAACAACAATATATGGAGAGAACAATGCTAAATATCATGCTCCTTTTATCTCTGACAAACATTTACCTTGGCCTTCTTAGTTGTTGTGGCCTGAGGTAATACTATCTAATCACTTCACCTGTAGGCTAAGTGATTGACTACAAATAAAAAAGGTTTTACGCTTTTCATTGATATCCATACCCCATTTCATGTTGGGTGCAGGCAGTGAGGACGTTAGTCAAGGTTGTGAGATTTGGCTTTATGCTTGCTGATTGCATTCACTTTTCACCTTGCATTTTGTCAAACATTCCCCATGTCTTTTATCATGGTTGAAAGATACCAATATACATCATTTCATAGCTACTTTTGATTGATATCTGATATGATAGCTACTTGAATCATAGTCTGACTAATGCATAGTTATCTAAATAAAATTCCACTCATTCTATTCAATAAGGCCAGAAGGACGTAGAGTAACCAAGTCAATTGTGTAAAGCAAGGGTGAAAAGGGGTTTCCTCACCCATACCCTCAAGCAATGTTATGCCTCTACCAACTAATAATGGCTCAACGCCCCTGACTTGACTCCTAGATTTATTAAAAAATAATTGAATAAGATTGTTTGCATGAGATCTCCAAGATATGTCTTCTTGCAATTATGGTGTTTGGTGGCTATGCTTCCTCCCAAAAATTGGACTTTTAGTCCTCCAAAGTTCATTTTGCTAAGTCAGTCAGTTAATCACCTACAAATTGAATTACATTGAACATTTCTTTTTGAGGCATGTCCTTTACACCTTCTGGTTGCAATAACTAAAAGAAAATTTTATGTGTTGTTTTGTACACCCGACAAATGCATTTGCTTGAAAGTTTTTTATGCCTTCATATTTTTTGTGCAGCTCTTGCAATCATTGCGTTTTAATAAAGGTTGTGGGATCTTGTTTCATGCCATGCCAAATGCATTTGCTTGAAAGTTTTTTATGCCTTCATCTTTTTTGTGCAGCTCCTGCAATCATTACCTTTTAATAAAGGTTGTGGGATTGTATTTCATGCCATGCCAAATGCATTTGTTGGAAAGTTTTAAAATATTTTAAATTGTTCCCCCTCACTATGGCATGTGGAACCCACCAAGAAATTCGTTCTTTGTTTTCAGTTATCACCTAAGAGAATAAAGGAAGCAAAATGTGCATTTTTCAATCCCAGGTCTATGCATTTACCTTACACAAACCTCAACTAATCTTGACTTGAGCTTACAGTTGGAAAAGGGAAGTAAGCAGTAAGCTGGGGCATTTGTGGAAGTCGTAGTCTTAATGGTTACTAGCATACATTTTAGAGATTTAAAAGTATATGCAATCTATTGTTTCATTTTGCTACAAAAATCTAAGTATTTGCTTAAAACTACTGTAGCTGGTACAGGTGCAACCCAAAACAACAAGTGTGGTCTCCACCCAAATTCCTTGAGCATATATCTTGTGGATCTAACCAAGTGAAAGAAGGGATCGCTTCCTTTCCTATCTTTCTATAGACTCCTTTCATTATGGTTGGTAGTAGTAGTGAAATAAATATGTGATCTGGTGTATGGCAAACTCTTTAAGATTGATTAAATTCACTAAAAAGAGGCAAGCATTATATTTGATTTCATATTTAGTATCTAACTACATTTCTTTGGATGGACTGATGATCAAGTTGAAAGATAACATTGTTGTGGTGAGGCGAAATCTCTTAGCATTTATTTGTTAAAGGTTATTGGTGGTTGAATGGTTAATTGATGAATAATCGACAGTGAAGGCCACCATCAAGCTGAATGTTAATGGTTTCTTATGCAGAAATAGGCTGCCATCATATCTAACAATGGGTACTTATGGAATGTAGTTGTTCTGGCATCCATACGTATAAGTTTTATTGTCATGTGTAGATTTGACTATCAGAAAAGGAATCTTTATTATTTATTACATGCAGATGTGAATGTAAGAAAATCTATTGGTTGGGCCTATACATGCAAGATGGCTGCCCTTATTATTTCTTACATGCAAATGTGAATGTCATAAAATTTATTGGTTGGGCCTATAAATGCAAGATGGCTACCTTTATTATTTATTACATGTAGATGTGAAAGTCAGAAAAGTTATTAGTTAGGCCTATACATGCAGGACGACTACCTAGTTTTTGATATTCATGATCAATAAAAGCTTTTTCTAAATCCACTTTTTGATCTACCTTGAAAGGGACACACATTTTATCAAATTTATTTTTAGTAGTGTATAAATCTAATTTTTAGTACTAGCTTTGTAAATACCCATTAAATCCTTGAATTAAATCTTATTTGTGATTATTTTGTGATGTTTGCAGGGTTGGAATCATGAAACAATGGAGGTCTTTTTCATGTAACAAATCAAATTTAAGTCGGAAGAGTGGGTCTTGAACTTAAAATTGACAAAAGCATTTTTTAATGCTTATCAAAATAATTTATAAGTGTCCATTCCCTGCTTTTATTTTCTATTTAGGCCAACTAAACCATTGATTTTATCTTTCAAACTTACGCTAAAAAATGAACCTTACAAACTTACTAGCTTTTTGATTTTGGACTAAAATTGAACAAGGAAAATTTCACACTTCGTCTTGGTGCTTTAAAATGAACTCATCATTGCTTTGAGGCTAAAATGAACAAGTGTCTGAATTGTGTGATTTTGTCTTTGGTGCATTTTTAGTCGGTATCCTCTCCCCTTGTGCTTCGTGTGATCTAGGGTGCAAGAGAAACACTCAAAATGCATTTTTTTTTCTTTGATTCACCTTTAGAGGGGCCTACCTAAGAGACACATCTGAAAGGAGAACTCAAAGGTGACTCCAACTAGTTTTTCATTTGGGCCAGTATACAAATGGATAAGACTAAACTATCAAGTCCTCATGGTATGTAGGCCTTAGCCGTACAGTGTCTTTCATAACGGGGTACTACCATAAAATGTAAAAGAGCCCCTAGTAGGATTGATTAAATCCTTTAGTGGCTTGTTGGACACTTGCAAGGTGCCATGTCCCCGATGTCCAGTCATCAAGAACCTTGTTTGTAGCTGCCAACTAGTCCATCCAACGAGTTTATCAAAGTGGTGCATTGGAACTTAGATTCCAAGAAGTTAATTGCCATGTCCAATCTCGGTTGAAGTATAGAGGTTAAGAATTCACTCTTAACATACCTTTATACTCTCTCCTTGGTTGCATGTAAAATCATCTCTTCTTCTAGGAATGGCATGAGGCAAGCCCACCAAGAAAAACATACCAATTGAGCTAGGATGTTATATTGCTTGTGAGTCAGTTTGAAAACATAGTTCTTTGATTGAAAACATTGAAACCAACATTCAACAAATCATCAAAATTGGAAACCCTTTAGGAGAGGAAAACATCCTTGAAAAAATTCACATGTTATTGCTTTCCCTTGGGATTCGTATCCTTAGGGGCTTCTAAGCATTTGGATTTCATCTCAATTTTCTCCTACTAATGTCAACAATAGGTAACTCTTGCCTCAAATTGCATTGGTCTTTGCATAATACACTTTGCAAGATAATGGGAAAGTTGAGACATTATACATCTAGATTCAAAATCAAATCAAGATTGTGTTTGTGATAAAAATAATTCATTAAGCAAAGATTAAATCAATTGGACCCCACATATGTGCTTGGCATCTTTGGTCATATGGTTTTCATGCAAACATTAGTCTTTTGATTTTGAATTACTCTTAGAGAAAAGGAATGTTCTTCACTATCTTGGCCTCGTAAACAAGTCCTTATTAGGTACATTTAGGATAAAATCAAAAACTTCATCCAAACCCCAAACAATTATCATCATCATCCCCCAAACAACTTTAGAGCCTTGGAAACATCATTCTAGACTTGGGTAAATCAGCAAAATCAAAATCACCTTGTTTAGTTAAGTGTATGGGAATGCATCCTTTCTCATAAATTTAATTGAATTAGCAATCCTTTGAACAAGTTCATCCTTAGATAACATCTAACATCTTTAGGGTTTACAAGTTCACTATCCAATCAAACCAATAAAAAATAAAACCCTAAGTCTAGCATTGATCCAAGGTTCCTAAAACATTCTCATATCATTCACCCCCCTTTCATCCTTCATCTCATCATTGGTCCTAAACACCTTAGAGGTCACTTTAACAACAAGGTCAAAACACAAGAAGAACATGGAGTACAAACTTGATCCATACATCATGAGTAACCCAAATCAACTAAACTATTAAAGCCTTACAATGTCGATTGATTATCAAAACTCACACTTATACAAACTGTACATGGGGTCATTACCTTGGAAAAATTTCAATGGCACAGCAAGTGTGAGTATGCCCAAATCAAAGTTTGTGACACCTTTCCCAATGGTAGATTTAAATCCACATCCAAACCTACAAATTTGTTAATCGAACAATCAATGCATGAGCCTTCAAATAAACAACGTCGTCCTATCAAATCCCTACATGCCAAATGAGAATGCACCAAGTACAAGTTTTCCAAACATGAATCCAAATTTTTTTGGGATAAATATGTCTGCAAATCATACGAATATTGTTCAAAATCCAAAAAGATGTTAATGACTCCAAAGCGAGGCAATGTGATTCCCAACATCAACAATGTTCAATTTCAACCTATCATGCCAAATCAGAACAATGTCCAAAATCAATTTGTCCATGATCCCATTCAAAATCACAAGTATGCATACCAAATTTGCATGAAAATAAGCAAAATCAACTATATCAAGGGAGTCAAGATAGAAATTAAGAAAAAATTTGGTGAGATCAAATTGCTACACTTACAAAAATAGTTGAGTCATTGCGTCAAGAGACATCTCCACCACCATTACCCATACCAACATCATTCCTTGGTTTAGGGCTTCCCCCTTTACCTAGCACCAATCACTCCATCCAAATCAATCCACCTAACACCAATCGAGTCATCACATCAAATCCTTTGAATATACCATCGACATCACACTAACAAATGGTATCTAATCAAATGACAACATCAATCCTAAGAAATTAAAACATGGTCTCCCAAGGACCTATCATCTTGGTCATTCTAACCATTCCTATCACCTCAATCACTCCAACCACCCCTATCACACCCATCATATCTCAACCCCTCACTACCATGATCGCTCCAAGCATATGTCAACCACTTGTCACTACATCCAACATGATCCCAAATCCACTAGCACTACCACCAACACCAAATGCAACAAGACAATATAACATTGTGCTAAAATCTCACCAGGCCTACCAAAAGGCCATCCAAAAATATCTAGCCACGCAACAAGAAAGACAAGCTCAACAAGTGTAACAAGCCTCTCAAGCTACCCAACAAACACAAGCACAAACACAAAAAGTAACAACTGTTGAGAACAAGGATCAAGATCAATCCATCACTAAGCACCTTGAAGCTATGTCTACATCATCCAAAGATAAAATCAACAAACATCAAGAGTCACTTTTAAATCATGATCAAAATCCACCAAAAATACTCAACAATGATCGAATTCAAGAAACGTCAACATCATTTGACCCTATGGTTGAGGACATTGGAAATCCCTCCACCAAATTTTTTGAAAAAAATGATCAAGATTTCTCCATCGATGAGCACATTGAAGTTGTTTCCACCCATCCGATGATCAACTCACCATACATCAAGAGCCACTTTTTAGTGATCTATTTCAAGGAGTGTTAGGATTATTTGATCCTATCAACATAATGCATGATCCATCGACCAATGATCATGTTGAAAATGTCTCTACATTGCCTTATGAGTTAGAGGACATATCTCAAGAATTCATTCCAAAGCAAGATCAAAATCTTCCACTAAGGTTTAGCAATGGTCCTTTCCAAGACATGTTGACCCCATTTGACCTCATGGTTATAGATACTGAAGGAACTTTGAACTCGAAACTTGATCTAAGTCCACTCAAAGATCAAAAGGATATTGAGCCACTTCCCATTCCTAATGACGACATCCAAAAACCCTTTATAAGCAATCCATCCTTTGAAATTAACCCATGTCAAGAACTTGATCCAAAGCATGTCGAAAGCAACTCCAAAATCATTCAAGATAAATAATTTATATCTTCAAGATACTACAATAATCTAATGGACACTCTCCTATCTATGCAAGATGATCATATCCATGTAGCACATACTCCTCTATCTACCCATGAGATGCCTTTTATGGATGGACACATAGATGATCTTCATTCAGAACAAGATTTCATTACCACTAACATTATTACACAAAAAGAGCAAGTTATTGATTCCTATAGTCAAACTAAGTTATCAACATCAGGATTGGATATATCCCAAATTTAGACTAAGGACATCAGGTATGTGGATATCTAGCATTATCCACTCAAGGAAACAAGTCAGATAGAACAGTATAATCTAGAGTTAGTAGAGCACCAAATTGAAACAATGTCATCTATAGTGGTCATTTGTCAGAGCATGTTTACTGAACAAGACATCTTAGAATAGGCAGAATCAAAGCATGAAGGTACTACTTCCATAATACTAGGGGAAACTTCGTCTCAAGAAAATGTCAACATAGGGAGCACGAAGAATCTTTATGGTGAAACCATTGCCAATACTACAACCAGCCACATCATGAATCTTCATCCACTCATCACTCCATCCATGAATTGGGACCAAAATCAAAAGAAATATTTAAATCAAAGTACAAAGAATGTTATCAAAGAAAAAGAAGTTGAGAAGCATAATGGACAAATCAAATATGCATGGATACCAAAACATACAAAGAAAGATCATCACTATCAAACTCCCTCAGTCAAAGAAACTATGGGGAAAAACTAAACAGGGAAAAGTATCCATCAAGGATGTCCACAAAAGAAATAGTAGGCTTTTCAAGTGACGTACAAGGTGTATCAAGTAGTTGGTCCTAATTCCACACACACTTTCATATCCACCCATCATTTCTCATCTTCTGAAGTTTGGAGAGTCAAAGGTTCCAAATTGTCAACCAATCCATCTTTTATCCTAAACACACTCCATCCATGCCTCCACACATGATATCCAATTCTCACATTGACGATGAATTAGAAACAACCCTTCATCATAAGGATTCAGTAGGTACTCTATCATGATGTACGTACAAAGACAAAGTTAACTCTGGTATCGACGAAGTAAATCAGGAAGCCCAAAAGATGCATTCAAGTGCACGTATCTTGGAAAAGCAACTTCTTCAAGTAGGATACCAATGGTACATTATGATAGAAGCATCTACATTGACACCACTAGGTGGGTCAGCTTAAAATCTTTCAAAAAAATAAAAAAAATATGAAAATCCAAAAAAAAATCAGAAAAAGGATTGAAAACAATAAAGGAAAAAATCGTTCTCTAGTGAAAACTGCATAGGTGGCACTTTAGGCAAGACCATGATGAAAACCTCGAGAACAAGCGTCATGTGTGGAATCAAGCATCTATGTGCACTAGTTTAGTTGAAAGCATCTCATCCCATCCATAATAAAGCCAACATTCCATCCATCCATGAACCATTTATCCAATCCATTTTTTTCACCTGAGTTATCTTGATCTTGATGAAAGTTTGGGGCACACTTTACACTTGCTTACAATAAACATCTTGACATGGGTCATTTTCATTGATCCTATCCTACCCAACATTATTTGAGCCATGAAGCATTCTTTATCCGAACACCTTATCTTATTTCAAGATAATCCTTGGCATCCTTTGTGTGCTTACCATATACATCCATCCATACACCTATCTAGGCATCTATCCATAGCATTCCATACATTTGTAGACACTAGGGGTAGATATATAAATCTTGATCTATATCTGCCAAATTATGTGGTGATCCGAACATTGGCAAATGTAAAATCAAATTGGTCAAAACATTTGTGATCTAGAATCCAAATCACTAGCCCATGGTATATTTTGACGAGCAGATGTTCCTTATCAGGCTTCATCCTTCATCGAACATCGACCCAAAAAATCAATATTCGTCACATCTAACACACCCTTCAAACGTCACATCAAATCATTCAAACAAATTTTGTTCCAAACCAAGCTTCATCAATCATGATCAATCAAATCCAATCAAGAAATTGTTAGGATATCCTTGTGTTGCTTAACACTATCCTTGCACTGTTCTGCATCCTCAATAATGTTATCATCATCAGTCTTGATCATATAATCATCAATCCATTATCATCTTAGGGGATATCTTTCCCAATCCTTGTGTTGCTTAACACTATCCTTCCATTGTTGTGTATCCTCAACAATGTTATCATCATCAATCCTAATCAATCCTAATCAATCCAATCCTTGCATTGTTGTGTATCCTCAACAATGTTATCATCATCATCATCAATCCATCAATTCGATCATTCAACCTTAGCTTGGTCTTCAACAAAATCCCAAATAAGGAACTAATATCATCACCCATGTCCATATCAAAATCGTCAAAATCATGTAAAAAATCCAAAAACATTAAAAAAATGTCAAAATCCAAAAACATTCGAAAAACATCAAAAACATCCAAAAATATCCAAAACATCAAAAAATCCAAAAACATTCATAAAAATTAAAAAAATATAAAAAAAAATAGAATCCAAACTACCTCGTCTCTAAGCTTAAACATAGGTAAGGCTCATCTTTGATCAGCCCCCGAGACATCAAAATACAAAAACATTAAAAAAAAAAAACACCAAAATCCAAAAACATCCAAAACATCAAAAAATCCAAAAAACACCTAGAAAATGTCAAAAACATTAGAATCCAAACTACGTCATCTCTATGCTTAAACATAGGCAAGGTTCATCTTTGATCAGCCCACGAGACATCAAAATCCAAAAACATTCAGAAAACATCAAAATCCAAAAACATTCAAAAAACACAAAATCTAAAAACATTCAAAAAAAATCAAAAATCAAAACATTTGAAAAATCCAAAAACCTAAAAACAGCCTCAAAACATTTCAAAATGTCAAAAACATCCAAATATTTGAAAAAATCCATTTGTCTCATCTTGCTGGCACTCGCAATAATCAATCATCCATAATAAACAAATTGTCACCTTCATCCTTTAGCAAAACAAATAGAAACAATCATAGTAGTCAGCAAAAGCAAGCTTCAATCATAAAATCAAAATCGAAACAACAAACCTTTAAAACAAAATCAAACTCTTGATCATTTTCAAACATGTCAGTCAACCTTATATCAATAGCCTATCAATCAACTTATCAACCCATCATCATCCTATACAATGCATCTCCTAGGATATATCGTTCTGACAATGGACATCATCTTTGATATCACCTTGGATTATTATCCTATCAAAACAAATCCCTTTGGCTGAAGGTATGAAGAACATTGGCTTTTTTGCCTACTTGATCTCTTCTTTCGATTTATCTTAATTGCGCTCATTCCAAGGACCTCTCGATGATATCCAAACAAAGGATTTAGAGAGAAAGGAATGGGTTAGCAATCATTATCTTTTGTCTGTTGTACTTGTTGGACGTTCTTGTAATATAACATGGAGAATACTTGCTTTGTGAGGTATGCCCTAGCAAGGTTTCCGTATGTCAAGTGTGAACAAGAATACTCTTATCTACTTTTTGAGTCAAAGTCCATTGCCCTAGGTACAATGCCATCCTGGTTCTTTATACCTTGATGCATCATATCTATGTGTGTTATCAAACATAAGGTAAGTAGCCCTTTTAAAATCCCAATCCTTGATAAGAAAATCATCATCATCTATCATCATCATCATCTCTAATAAAGTCTCATCAGATCATGGACTTGTTGGATCCTCTTGTCATCATCTCATTTTTTCTTTCTTCGCACTAACATAACATCACTAATGCATCCATCGTGCATCCATCTTGCATCCATGAACTATCATCATTTTGCATATCATCCCACGTGCATGTTTATCATCATAATATAGATTTGTTAGTCTAAGCATCTGCATAAAACATCCATTGCATAATCATAGCATATCACATCATCCATCTCATCCATCATCACATCATATCATCATTTAAGTTGTTTAAGATAATATAGATTTGTTATTCTAAGCATTTTAAAAACATCTCATTTGCATCATAATCCATAACCATCCATTTTGAACCTCTTTATTGTGAGATCGACCCTCAAATTGAATCTTTTTGCTAGATCTCTTGAGGGGGCAATGTACCAGTGCACTTTCCACTGGGACATTTGAAAAATTAGAATTTTTTTAAAATTTGATTGCGGTAAGATTATTCTATGAACCAACGCAACAAGTACATTACTTCAAAGAGGGGGAAAATGTAAACACGTGAAATTAGCTTTATGCACTTAGTTCATATTCATCCACTCATTAAATTAATCAAGCTCATCAAGTCCATTCATCAAATAAATCAAGTTTATTTATCAATTTTCTAAAGTAATCAATTTAAATAAATCAAATTGATCCTAACATCACCCTCCTTTTAATTAAATAAATCAAGCCTTTTATTTAATTAAATATGAAATCACCTTCCATCCCTTTTGATTTAAATAAATCAAAATATTTAAGTCAAATGGGTCAAATCCCCTAATCATCATCTAAGATAAGCTAATACTGATTAACCTAATCTAACCAATGCAACAAGCATGTTGCTCGTGTTAAGATTATTCTTTGAACCAACGCAACAAGTACATTGCTTCAAAGAGGGGAAAAATGCAAACACGCAAAATTGGCATAACACATTCGACCAGGTTTCACATTCATCCACTCATTAAATTAATCAAGTTCACCTTCATCCATTCATCAAGTAAACTCATTAATTGCAATCTCCTAAGGTCATTAATTTAAAATTAAATAAACTTTATCATCACCCTTTTAATCAAATAAATCAAACATTTATTTAATTAAATCCCAAATGCATTTTCCATTCCTCTTGATTTAAATAAATTCAAATATCTAAGTCAAAGGGGTCAAAATCCCCTAATCATCATTAAGCTAATCAAACCCTGATTAACCTAACCCAATCACCCATCACATCCTCTAGATATTCCCACTTGCACAAATAAATCAATTTATTGATTTATTAAAATTAGCATTTTCCATCAACATGGGATCTTTGAAGAATATTTCCTTAAGTTTGAATTCAAAATCAAGTGGACATGTACATCCAACAAAGCAATTAATGTCTCTTACATGTCCATTGCACAAGTCAAACTCAACATTTACTCTCAAATTCAAATTTGAAATCTCCCTCTCTTTGGCACATTGACCAAAATGTGCTCATGCATCAACCACTCACAAGATGACAAGTGTCCTCATCTCATTGGTCCAATATTTGTCCCGCATTCATCCATTTGCCCATTCTCTCATCAAAATAATCTATAAATGAAAGGCTTCATTCTTGATGAAATACTCCACAATTTCATCTACATCTTGATGCAAAGTTATTCTCTTCTATTTGAGAGCTAATTTTTCCCATTCATCATCTTGATCATCAAAATATCATTTTCATATCATGGAGCTTAAGCAAGGATTGGAAAAGGGCTTCTTTCCATAGAAGCACCAATCCACCATAAGATGCTGGTTTGATTATTAGAATGATGTTTTTCTATGTTTTGCTTGCTTCTTTTGCATTATTCTTGTGATCAGATGAATCATATAGGGAATCTTTTGTTTGCTTTGGTTCAATGCTAAGGGCTTTTGTTTTTGAGCTAATGCAGATTTAAGGTTCTACAAATACTAATTGAACCCTAACCCTACGTGAATAGAAACCTTAATTAAACTCCAACCATAACCTTAATTAAACTCCAACCATAATATTATTTGAATTTTCACCCTAATCATAACCATAATTCAACCCTAACCTTAATTGAACCCTAACCCTAAACATGAGTTCAATTAAGTTTAAGGTTCAAATAGGGTGACTCTAATTAAAATTAGGTATAGGATTGAATTAGGATTAGAGTTGGGGTTGGGGTAAAGATTAAGGTTCTATGATAAAGCTTGGGGTTAGTGTTAGGGTTCAATTAGGGCAAGGGTTAGTATTAGGGTTAGGGTTATGGTTCAATTAAGGTTTCATTAATGATAGTTCTAGAATCATAGTTATGTTTAGGGTTGGAGATAAGATTAGAGTTAGGTTTGAAGTTAATTAGTGTTAGTTTTAGGGTTGAGGTTATGGTTAAACTTATAATTAGTGTTAATAGTGGGATTAGATATATAAGAGATATAGAAAATATAAACTCCATACCATTTATAGTTAAATTTAAATTATATTTTATTAAATTATTAAAAAAAAAAATTCTTATAAATAATTTTATGTGTTTCTATAATTAACTTGACATTGTGTATAAAAGGTTTAAGCTATGAATGTTATAATATACAAAATAAATTTGTTTTCAATGTTTATTTGTTAGTTTAAAAGGTTCAATTAGGGTTAGAATTAAATTAAAATTATGTATAGGGTTGAATTAGGATTAGGGTTAGGGTAAAGATTAAGGTTCTATAATAAAGCTTGGGTTTAGTGTTATGGTTCGATTGGGGCAAGGCTTAGTATTAGGGTTAGGGTTATGGTTCAATTACAATTTTATTAATGTTAGTTTTAGATTCATATTTATGTTTAGGGTTGGATATAAAATTAGAGTTTGGTTTGAAGTTAATTAATGTTATTTTTAGGGTTGGGGTTATGGTTAGACTTATAATTAGTGTTAGTATTGGGGTTAGATTCTATCACTTTAATAAAAATAATCTTCTATAAATTCATTCATTTTGTTTCGAAATTATATAATTTACAATATTTTTAGATATACCTATGTTGATATATGAGAGATATAACAAATCTAAACTCTATTATATGTTGTTAAAAATAATTTTATGTATTTTTATAATGAACTTGACATTGTGTATAAAAAGGTTTAAGTTATGAATGTTGTAATGTAAAAATTAAATTTGTTTTCAATGTTTATTTGTTATTTTAAAAGATATGTTGGAATAATATTTTCATGAATTAAAATTTTCTTGATGGTTAAAATAGATTGGTAAGTAAATTTATGTATAATAAGTAAATTGATTTTTTCTTGATAAGTAAATCAATATTTCATTTCAATGTAAAGCAATTAGAAGTCTTTAAAAGATTATTATTATAATCAATGGTTGAGGTGACTATATAAATTAAATGCAAAAGGTTTTGAATATTTTTTATTACCCACTATTCCATAATCGTGTATATTGGGTGAAAATTTTGTACAAATTAGATTCAAGAGAATAGATTTTTGAAATATATTTTGTTATATAATTGGCATCTATGATAATAGATTGAAATTTTCAAATTAAAAAATTACTCAAGTTCTCTTTGGCTAAAATGAGAGTTATTAAAAACTAGTTAAATTCTCATGGTGCCTATATAAAAAGTTAAATTCTTTAAATAAGAATTAAAAAATAAAATAATTTAAATGTAAATACAAGATTAAAACTATTTTATAAATAAAATAATTTAAAGAACTATTTAAGATTTCTATAATAATTAATATATATCTATTGATATTAAATTAAAGAAATAATTTAAATAGGTAATTATTTTAATCTTATAATTTAATTTTTGTAGTTTATTAAAATTATAGTAAATGATTTAGAAAGCTATGATATATAATTGCAGTTTTTTTATTAATATTTAATATGATTTAACAATTAATCAAAATTTAGTTTCTCATTTCTCTATCTCTTCTCATCTCTTATATTTCTCTCTCATACTCTATCTCTCTTTGTCTATTGTAATAGTTTAAATATAATAATTTTATATTTTTACTTAATAATTTATACTAGAATATAATGTATAATAATAATACTATTATATGTGGGCAGATGGGTGGGCTCCCCCCTGCCTCTCTTTTTGCCACTTGATTTCCTAGGTGGGCATGAGGTGGCTTTGGGATGGTTCTGGTGTTTGCAGAGGTGGCATTGCCATGTCATTTCTTGGCCTTTCTTATTTGCCATGGGGAGAAGTTGGCTTTTTAATGAGCTCGACTCTTGATATTCGCGAAGCCTTGGTGTTTGACAGGGAGTATGTTTGGCTTTACATTCAAGGTGTCTACTATGCAACATGTCGGGCACGACAATCATCAAAAAGACAGTTGAAAGGCCAGGTGGCATCTCACTTCACTCGAAGTGATTATGGTTTGTAGGTGGAAGGACTGCGTCCATAGCAAATCTTCATGGCTACGATGTGATGATCGACCTACCATTATTCCATCTCATGTGCAGAGGCCAGTCGGATCCTCTCACGGGTCTATTTATGGATCTGTTGAAATCATTTTTGTTGCTTTGTCTTCGCATTTTGGCATAGTTTTTGTTTCTGTGAAGGGTGCAGCTGTCAACATGGAGAGGTCGACAAAATCAAAATTCACCATTCATATTTCGGCAGAAGGCTTGGAATGCTTTGGAGTCGACACACCGGTCTCTCTAGTGGCTACAGAGAGGCAGATTGCCTTTAGGGAAGTCACGGACCAGAGATTAAAGCGTATTCTATCTGGGGATGATCTGATGTCGCTGGTTGCGGTCAAAATGATTCTTGGTAAAGAACACCTGCAAAGAAGGGAGTATGCCAGAAATAATGCCCATGTCTCCTCACATTTTCTTGCAGTGCTACTGGACTTGGAGATCCCAAAGAAGGTGGCAATGGAGATGATGGTGTGCTTGTTCCACATCGACTTGCTTAGTGGACTTGAAGAAACTTTCAAGGCGACCTTCTTGGGCAAAGGCATTCCGTGCTCGACTGACTTGTCTCTCTTATGGGATATGGAGGAAGTTGTTAAAGTTTATCCTTTTCTCTTAGACCTCAAAGGGCCTGCTTTGTCGAGGCACAGAAAGCTTGCGAATGTGGCCATAGATTTCTTGAAGCGAAAATTGAAGATGGTGCTGGTGGAGGGGAAGGAATGGTTCGATGGCTTTGTAAGTATCACGTAAGTCAATAGTTTTATGTGAGGGTTGGCCTCTATGTCTGAAGCTTTTCATTTAGTTGCTATTTACTATCTTTTTGGTGGTCTTCTGCACAATTTTTTTGCAATTTTCGTCTTATGTTGGTCGTGGGTTGGCCTGTGACCCCTGTCTTTATTCCAATGGTTTTCGTGGATGGTCTTTTGGTGCTTGATAGGGGACTGTTGAAACAGTGAAATTGTGTCTCGGTTGGGTTAATGTTTTGTTCGGTTGTGTGTCATGAATGGACTTTCCTGCGATGCAGACATTTTTATATTTCTTCTATATCAATATATATAATCTACTGTGCGTATCAAAAAAATAAAAATAAAATAATAATACTATTATATATTATTTATTTTATCATTCCCTACCATCTATTAATTCTATACTAACATTTCATTTCATATACTTTAAATATAAAAATCTAATATTATAATTTCTTATACACTAATAAGATTCCTTACTAAAAAATGTAAAATCTTAGATTAATTTAATTGTTAAAACACCATTTAAAGGGAATGATGAATGGCTGAAAAATAGACATCTTTAACAGCAATTTAATAAATGGTCTTGGGTGAAAAAAATGTTTTGAAAATCTGTAATAATTTTTTAGCCAATGAGATTGAAAAAAAAAAAATTCCAAAATTTTAAAAAGTTAGATATCTTAAAGTTTTAAAAAAATGTATTGAAACAAAAATAATGATATTTAATGGTTGAAATTAAAAAAAAAAATCATTAGTAAAAAATTGTCCCTAGTTCCATGGTAGAACGAATAATAAATAATGTAAAGCTAAGTAACTAGATAGGTGAATATTTAAAATATATTTAAAATAAAATTATTGTAAATATTCTTTGTATAAAAATTATTATATATGATAAGAAATAGGTTATGTACTATATTTAAATTATGCTCTTAAGAAAAATAAGTAAATAATTATTTGAGTAAAACAATTATGATTGGTAAAAAGTTGTGTTGTGTTCTTGATTGTGTGTTCTAGCATTACATTTGATATATTATGGGTTTGTTAAAAAAAACTATTAAAGATCTTATAGACAAAAATAATAAATATAAAAAAGTTAAACATATTATAGATTTTAAAAATTTAGTAAATATTTAGATAACTTCAATGATATGTCTAATATATTTTAATTGATAAAATAGCAAATAATTATACAAAATAGTAGATAATATTTTTAAATTAATTATATAAATAAATATGCAATAAATATTTGAAATGATTGTAAAATAATAAATATTAGTCATTATAAAAAATCTTATATAAAAAAAATCAATTCTTCAAATAAGAATAACAATTTAAATAATAATAAAAAATTTAAATCTAAATACAAAATTAAAATTTCATTTAATAAATGAAATAACTTATATATCTTTATTAATAGAGTTTAGATAGACCTATTTAATATTTTATAATAATTAATATATATTTATTCACATAATTTAAAAGAAGTAATCATTTTAATCTTGCAAAACAAATCAAAAGACTTTATATGAAAGGCATGAAAGAAGTTAAATTTCAGTATCTATTTCACATATATAATTAAAATCTTACATTTAATTTGTTTTGTTTTTATTTTTATTTTTCACATTTTGAAAATTGAATAAAATCATATAATAAGAATAAAATTTTCTTCGAAACAAAAAGATATTTAAAAATAAAGAAAGAGCAATGATAACTGTTTAACTCAATGGAAAATTACTGAATTGATATATCAGGCCTCCCTCCGCTCATAAACAAATGCACTAACAAGAGTCACTAAATTGATAAATCAGGCCTCGGCTCATATACAAATGCATCAACAAGAGTTGTAAAATTCTCTACACTATCACCCACTGAGAAGCAACTCCATGATCCACTTTCTTTATTGAAAAAGACTAAATTTCCACTGTCAGCTCTCACCAAGCAGATATAATTCCCTACTGTGAGGGAATAATATGTGCGTCGTTGAAAAGAATCATTATTTGAATTTGAATTGAAAAAGTCCGACACCTCTTGAGCCATATCTGCAATCTTCTTCCACAATGGGTTTGAAGTCATGTTTAGATTATTATCATACTCTAACTCCCACAAATATATCTGTGTATAACAATCCGTTATGAGAACAAGTGCTGACCCACATACAAGCAACTCAGGAACCCCCTCGAGAGGAACGGGTGAAAATCGATGCACCATGTGGCATGTGTAATCTTCTTCAATTCTAAAGATCATAACACCCCATTCCCAATCACCAAAAATATTCCATATCCAACTATAACTAAAATTAATTAATTCCCTGGAAACAGCACAAAAATAAAAACCTTTAAAGAAAACTATATCCCTCACAGGCTGCAGTTGCACCTGCTGTACAATAAACCATGATTTCTTTTGAAGATCATAAACTTCTATGGAGCGGTCAAACACTGCTACTACTTGATATTGGCTACCCTTCCACAGAATGTCTCCCACGATTATCCCATGCTCTTTGTCGAGTATAAAACGGGGAAGTCGGACAAAAGTTTCCCTTACAGGATTGCATACTATAATGCGTTCCTCTGAAAAAGAGTCCGTTGTCGGAAGAATTCGAATACCTGTACTGGTAAAGGGGCTGTGCAAAAATAGTTCGCTCCTCGGTGCAAGAAAGTCGGGTGTCCATAGCGTCTCAGTTGTCAGGGGTAATCCTCCCAGTGAATCGAATGCATAACGATTAAGAGGAAAAGCCTTCAATGCCTTTGTTGACACATTTAAACGGTAACAATTTGATCGAGTATTGACAGTGATGAGAAGCCATGGATGCTCTTTGAAATTTTCCCTCCTCGAACATAGGAAATTTTTACCAGATAGTATGTTGTTCCAGTTCTTGCACACTATACGGAACCTGGTTACTGATTCCAATGGAAGCCACTTCAATATGCACTCTATTACTTCATCGGGTAATTGAGACCATATTTTTGAATCCAAAACCCTCGTTGCAGAACTCTCCCGGAAAACAATATTCTGCGCCATGATAATATACTGATGGAGGGCAGAAACAAAGAAGAAAATCAAATACGTGTTGCTGCACACAAAAGATTTTTTTTCTGGCTTGAAATGTATTACATATGCCTCTTTTATAGAGGACTTTGGCCTTTACAAGAAGCTCTCGGCCGACATGTTTCAAATCTTTATTATTTTACTTTGGCCGACAAGGTTACTAATAATAGCAAAAAGCTTATCCTAAAAGCTATCTCTTAGCTGGTACAAATTACTAGAACCTTCTAGCATATACCTCAAATCTTTTGTTATATACTTGCATTAAATACAAGTTGTATAAATACTACGTAGGTTGGTTGCCACTGAATGAATTTGATTAGTTTCATAGTATATTAATTTTTACCTAATATAGGTTTATTTGTTTCTAAGATCGTTCATTTTTGTGAGTCATCGTAAAAGTGTAAGTTTCTTTTTAGTGGAGGAAAAAAAGAGCTATAAGAAAAGAAAAATAAAATAAAATTGTCCATGTATGTTATAATATTTTTTGAATTAAAAAACAAAATTATTTATTTTGTTTATTTTATTTAAAAAACAATTTAATTAATTTAAAAATTATTTTATAATAATTCATGGCATTTTATTTATGATTTTATATAAAAAAGAGTTTAATTTCAATTTGATAGGTTTTTACATATCATTTTTTTAAATATTTAACAATAAAGCAATATTAATAACATTTTGTTTCCATGGTAGATTGTAATCAAGATTTTTACAAATAATTGTCTGCATATTTTTACATATGTTTGCAAATTTTTACATAAAGTTTGGGATCATACTCCATGATCCATCATCAGGATGAATAAGAGAAGTGAAAATGAGATAGTAGACTTGGAAATAAATAGGAGAGGGGGGGTTAGGGAGGAAGAGAGGCACAACACCCAACAAAGTAGAAAAGGTTGAAGAAAAGAAATAAAGAGAGAAAAGAAAGTCAAAGGCTAAAATGCAAAGAATAAGATAGAATAATTTGGGTTCTTGACTTATCTTTGTTTATTTAGGTTTTATATTAGTATTCTACTTCTTTTCAATTTTTATCTATTATTTTATTCATTTCTTTTTTTCTTGGGCTCTTTTGTATTTCCTCATATTGTTATTATTTGGGTTTCTTAGGTTGTTGTCTTCTTCTTTTATTCTATCTTATTCTATGTTTATGTGATGATACAAGGGTGGGTAGATCACCACAAACCTCTTAAAGAAGAGAATTAGGCTTGACTATTATTCCCATAATTAATTTTAAAGTGAACTTATTACATCATTTATCTTATGAAGAGGTTTTTTTGTAAAGAAGAGGGAAATCACTAAAGTGGGATTTTATAACTATTTCAATAAATTTTATGTTGAGATATGAGCCATGATTTAATCTACAAACATTAATACTAGGTTAGACATTCGAAATCATTGTTTAATTCTTAAAATTTCATGTTCAATCAACCCAACACATAATAGATCACACAAAATCAAGAACCCACCAAGGATTCACTGTGATCTCATATCTATGACACATGCTCATGATTATTTTAGAAATTTTAGATATAAAAGTCTAATTATGTTCCAAAGGTTTACTATGTATATTAAGGAAGACCTACTCTAGGATGAGTTATATAATAGTCAACTTTGTGTGAACCATCATGGTGTTTACTTGTATGTTTACAAAAATAATGAAAATCAATAATGGGGAATTTAACTAGACACTCATCAACTAGTACTATTTTTATTTATTTATTCATTTTTAATGTCTAAATTATCATAGTTACAACTAGCCCTGCTAGAATTCTATGAGTTCATAGTATTTAAGCTCGAGAACACTATAGTATATTTTAAAAATTAGAGGTGGTTTCTCCCCTTCTAAAAATTGATCATGTCCCATGTATGATACTAATGTTCAAAATCACATTTCTAGAGTTAAAGATATGAAAATGATCCTTGAACATGTGGATTATAAGCCCACCAATGCTAATGCATAAACTATCTTGACCAACTAGAGAGTGACATATAACACCATGAAAAATTCTTATACTACTAGCCACTCCAATATCCACTATAGAATTTATATGTAAGTGGACACTTGTGGATCAAGCGCTCATCAAACATAGTAATTCCATGCAAATTGTGGGTTATGGGCTATAAAAAATGACAAGCATAGTAAAGCCACTCAAGATAAATAGAAAAATAATTGATATTTTAGTATGGTTACACCATTTCCACCCTAAAATATTAATGCACTAACTCTTATTTCAAAGACAACTAAAAATATGAACTTAATACCACTAAAATGAGTATCTCTTGGTTGAAATCTTAGAATAGATAAGATAATTTTCCAAGAATTTCATGAATCATCCAAAGCTATATGCAAATTTGATATTTAGGATTTTTATGACCATATATGATGTAGGAGCATCCAGTGGTGTGAGGGAAATCCTACATCACCCAAAAAAAATGAAAGTTTTTAATTTTTTGTTGATTGTTTCTTGAATAGTTTTGCATTTCTGGATACCCCTTCAACTATTAAAATATTTGAAGCCAAATTTGAGGCCCTTAGAGGCTCTGAATGGGCCTGAAAATTTGCGAAAACCCAAAGTAGTTGGCTGTAGGCCTTACTTTGTGCCACATTGCCTTTTCGAGGGCTTTTTGAAAATGTATTATCATTGAAAATCCAACGGTCAGATTAAAAGTTATGGCTTCTGGAAGTTGGTGCATTTTTAGAAATGTGCTAATTTTTGAATGTGAATTCAAATGTGAATATCAAATTATAATTTGGGTGCCAAACCCCCAAAACTCAAATTTGAAAGTTGTTTTGGCTCCAAATGGGAAAGGAGCTCTATTTGTGGGCGAGATTTCTGATTTTTGGTAGCTTTTTTTTTGGAAAAAGAGTTCGCATGCTGCAAAAGGGGGTCTCTTGTAATTTCTGTAATTTGCATGTATTGTAGAGCTTGAGGATTTGTGATCCTTTGCATGTAAGAAGTTTCATTCTAAATAATAATAAAAGTTCTATGGTCATTGGCATCATTTTCTATGTCTCATGTTTGCTCCCTTGTCAGGTGGTATCAAAGCGAGTTTTCTTGAGTGTGTGGACAGATCACCGATCGTGAGGAAATCTGCACCAGGACCATGGTTTTGGGTTCGAGATATTCAAGATGCCTCCAAGAGTGATTCTGAGTAGGCATGGTGGTGCCAAAGGTGGTAGAGGTGGCAAAAATGCTAATGGAAGAGATCCATTGGCGGCTGAGGGTTTTAGAGCCCTCCAAAGACAAATTGATGCATTGAATGAACAAATGAGAAGAGGGTTAAACTCGGAAAGGAGAGGAGAAAGCGGGGATGAAGAAGAGGTGGAAGATTTAGAAATAGAAGAGGAAGAAGAAGTAATTGATCAAGATCAAATGCGGCTGATAAGGGCCATTTCAAAGATCAAAAAAAGACCCAGAATAGAAGTCCCCAGTTATTCCGGAAGTTTGAACTCGAAAGAGTTGATCGACTGGATCAACAAGATGGAAGATTATTTTGAGTATGAAGAAGTAGAGGACCTAGATCAAGTTAAGTTTGCAAAAACAAAGTTGAAGGGACATGCCAATATTTGGTGGAAAGAGGTCCAATTGGAGAGAAATTGAAGAGGAAAAGGAAAGATCAACAGTTGGGGTCACATGGTGGAGAAACTAAAGAAGTAGTTCATACCAGTGGACTACGAGTTAGATCTATTGAAGAAATTGTAAGGGTTGAAGCAAGGAAGTAGATCTGTGAAAGAATACACAGAAGATTTTCACAAGATGATCATCAGAACGGGCCATGCAAGGGCCAACAAGGAGAAGGTAGCCCATTATCTTAATAGGTTATTACCAAGCATTCAAGAGGAGCTAAGCTTGGTCAGAATGACCACCATTGAGGATGCGTACCCATTTTCTTTGAAAGGAGGAGAAGCTAAACAAAAGATTTGATAGCAAGAAAAAAGGACAAGGAGGTCAGGACGGAAGGGGTAGTGGAAGATCTTCTGGAAGCTGAAATAAGGATGAAAGGAAAAATTAAGATGTGGGTACCAGTCAAAGCCAGAAGAATGATAACTTCTACCGCCCTCATGATCAAAATAGTGGTGATCAAAGAGGTAGAGGACGAGGAAGATCTAGGCCAGGACCTGGAAGAGGTGGTTTTAGAGGAACTTATTTCCATTATGGTGAAGAAGGGCATCAAGCCTATGAATGTCCACAACACTAAGGAAGGATAGACAGAAGGCCGGAAAGTCATGGAAGGGTTGCACATGCAGATGAGGAGGCTCAATCTGAGCATTTAGATGATGCAGAGAGGGGAGAAGCCCTAGTGGTTAGAAGAGCCCTAGTGACTAAAGAGAAGGAACTAGAACAAAGGAAGAATCTATTTCGTACAAGGTGCAAGTGTGAAGACAAATGTTGTGATGTCATTATTGACAGTGGGAGCACCAATAATCTGGGGTCAAAAGAGATGGTTACGAAGTTGAAGATGAAAAGGGAAAGGCATCCAGATCCATATCGGTTTTCCTGGTTGTAGAAAGATGACAAAGTTCTGGTCAATGAGTAGTCCCTGGTGAAGTTCAAGATCGAAAGCTATCGTGATGAGGTACTCTGTGATATCATCCCCACAAATGCATGTCACATGTTGTTGGGGAGGCTATGGTAGTTGGATAGGCATGATGTACATGATGGCCATGCAAACACTTATTCCTTGATGAAGGACAAAGTCCACCATAAGTTAAAACCCCTAAAGAAGGATCATGAAAAGGTATGCAGTAGTGCTAGAATTTGTTTTGTTTATGGAAGGAAATTTTTAGAATGCATGAAGCATGAGCATATGTGTTATGCATTGATTCCCAGAATGGATAAGAAAGATAGTGAGAAGGTGCCTGTAGAAGTTTCTGGACTATTGGATGAGTTTTAGGAGATTATTTCTGATAACGTACCTGAGGGTTTACCACCAATGAGGAAGATCAGTTGTCAGATTGACTTGATCCCTGGAGCTAGTTTTCCAAATAAGGCAGCTCATAGAATGACTCTTGTAGAAAATGAGGAGTTAAACAACCAAGTTTAGGAGTTGTTGAGAAAGGGTTTGATTCGATAGAGTCTAAGCCCATGTGTAGTACCTACAGTACTAGCACCAAAGAAGGATGGGGAGTGAAGGATGTGTATAGACTCTTAGGCTATAAATAAGATAACAATCAAGTATAGATTTCCCTTGCCAAGGGTGGTGATCTAATGGACTATTTGGGTGGAGCACAGTACTTCACGAAGATTGATTTGAAGAGCATATATCACTAGATCCGGATTCGAGAGGGTGATGAATTGAAGACTACCTTCAAGACCAAGAAGGGCATGTACAAGTGGTTAGTCATGCCCTTTGGGCTAACTAATGCACCGAGCACATTCATGTGGCTCATGACTTAGGTATTGAAAGAGTTTCTGGGGAATTTTGTTATTGTGTACTTAGACGATATTTGAATATTCAGTAAGTCCCTGGGTGAGCATTTGATGCATATTCATAGAGTCTTTGAAAAGTTGAGAGAAGATAAATTGTTGATTAATCTAAAGAAGTATAGTTTTGTGAAGAAGGATTTACTGTACTTGGGGTTTGTTGTCTCAGCAGAATGTCTCAAAATGGACCCAGAGAAGGTGAAGGCTATTCTGGAATAGCCTACACCAAGAACTGCTACTAAGGTGAGATCTTTCCATTGTTTGGCCAGCTTTTATAGAAAGTTCATTTGAAACTTCAGTAGTATTTGTGCACCCCTAACTAAAACAATGAGAGGGGATAGAAAAGAGTTCAAGTGGAGCACTAGAGCAACGAAGATTTTTTATTTTTTGAAGCAGAAGGTGACAGAGAAACTAGTTTTAGCCCTCCCAGAATTCAATAAGGTGTTTTAGGTGGATTGTGATGCTAGTGGTTGTGCCATTGGAGCAGTGATGAGTCAAGAAGCTAAGCCCATTGCCTATTTCACTAAAAAGTTAAATGATACAAAGAGAAAGTACTCTGTATATGATCAAGAATTTTATGCAATAGTTCAACCATTAAAGAAATGGAGACATTATCTGTTGCCGAAGGAATTTTTTTTGTATACTGATCATCAAGCATTATAGTACCTGAGTAGTCAGGGAAAATTAAATCAAAGGCATATGAAATGGGTAGAATTTTTGCAGAGTTATACCTTTTTTTTTAAACCATAGGATTGTCAAGTCGAATAGGGTTGGAGATGCCTTAAGTAGGAGGCAAACATTGTTGACAGAGATGCAGATTGAAGTGGTTGGGTTCAATGAACTCAAGACATTGTACCCTAAAGATCCTAATTTCGTAGAGGCTTAGAAAGCTTGCAAGGAGCTTGTTATAGTTGATAGGACGAAGTGGATGGATTTCATAATCCAGGATGGCATGTTGTTTAAGAAAAGCCAATTGTGTATTATGAGGAGTTCTATGAGGGAGAACCTGACAAAGGAGAAGCACAATGGAGGAATGGTAGGAAATTTTGATCAGGATAAGACCATTGCCATTATCAGTGAGGATTATTATTGGCCTCAGTTATCACAAGATCACAACATGAAGAATTTTGTGCAGAGTTGTAGGGTATGTCAGATGGCTAAAGGAGTGAGCCAAAATATGGGGTTTAATCAGCCCTTATTTGTACTAGAGAGGCTGTGGGAGGATATAAGTATGGACTTTGTTCTTGGTTTTCCAAGGACACAATGAGGGAATGATTTAGTATTTGTGGTAGTTGACAGGTTTTCGAAGATGACACATTTCATCCCATGCTAGAAGACCCATGATGCAATCCACATTGCTAACTTGGTCTTCAAAGAGGTGGTGAAGCTACATGGTTTCCAAAGAGTATAGTCTTAGATTGTGACACAAAATTTGTTGGGTACTTTTGGAGGACCTTGTGGAAGAAGTTGAAAACAGAGTTGAAGTTTAGTTCTACACGCCATCCACAAACTGATGGGCAGACTGAGGTTGTGAATAGAAGTCTGGGTAATCTACTGAGATGCTTGGTAGGAGATAAACCCAAGGGATGGGACTTGATCTTGCCCCAGTTAGAATTTTCTTACAAAAATTCTATCAAAAAAAGAACTGGTAGATCACCATTCTAGATTGTGTATGTAGGCAGTCCTAGGACCACTCCAAAATTGAGAAAGATGGACCAAGAGAAGAAGACAAGTGTTGAAGCTGAAGACTTTGCAGAGCACATCAAGGATATACATGAGAAGGTAAGAGAACATATTAACAAGATGAATATGTAGTATAAGACTGAGGTAGATCAGAAGAGGAGGTATAAGGAGTTTTAGATTGGTGATGAAGTGATGGTCCACTTGAGGAAAGAGAGGTTTCTAGTGGGAACCTATAACAAATTGAAGATGAAGAAGTTATGTCCTTGTAAAATTTTGAAGAGGCATGATTCAGGGAACACATATGAGGTAGAGTTGCCAGATGGAGTCAACATTTCCCCTATTTTCAATAGTGCAGATTTGACAGAGTATCATGAAGGTGGCACAAAGAATGTTCTAGCAATAGAATAGTGTAACATTCCTACACCTACTTCAGAGAAGGAGATTGAAGAAATCCTCGATAGCCATGTGGGAAGGAGTACCAGAAATAGGCAGTATGAAGAATATCTGGTGAAGTGGAGAGGAAGGCGTATGGAAGATTCATCCTGGTTGTCTAAGGAAGAGGTTGACCATTTGGGTTTTCCTCAACCATCTAAGACGTGATGGGGTCACTTCTCAAATTACTCTGTGTGTCTGATGTAGGAGCATCTAGTGGTGTGAGGGCAATCCTACATCACCCAAAAAAAAATATATATTTTATTTTTTTGTTGGTTGTTTCTTAGATGTTTTTGTATTTTTGGATACCCCTTTAGTTATTAAAATATTTGAAGCCAAATTTGAGGCCCTTAGAGGCTCCGGATGGGCCCGAAAATTTATGAAAACCCAAAGTAGTTGGCCCTTGGTTCCACTTTGTGCCACATTTCCTTTCCAAGATCTTTCTGAAAAGGTATTATCATTGAAAATCTGACAGTCAGATTAAAAGTTATGGCTTCTAGAAGTTGGTGCATTTTTAGAAACGTGCTAATTTTCAAATGTGAATTTCAAATTGTAATTTGGGCACCAAACTGTCAAAACTCAAATTTGAAAGTTGTTTTGGCTCCAAATGGAAAAGGAGCTCTATTTGTGGGCGAGATTTCTAATTTGTGGTACCTTTTTTTTTGGGAAAAGAGTTTGCATGCTGAGAAAGGGGGTCTTTTGTAATTTTTATAATTTCTATAATTTGTGTGTATTGCAGAGCTTGAGGATTTGTGATCATCTACATGTAAGAAATTCCATTCTAAATAATAATAAAAGTTCTGTAGTTGTTGGAATCATTTTCTATGTCTCGGGTTTGCTCCCTCGTCAATATATATAAATTCAAAATATTAAAATATTCATTTTTTGTGTCGTGATCCTCCTTACTCAATGATTGATCCTATGGTGAATCAATATGACTCCTAACTATCAACCAAAGTTACAAATTTGTTTCTTGAGTTATATTTAACTTTTTTATTCTCATGTGTGATGCTTTGTCTATGAGGAATGAATTAATTTTGTTTGACTATTTTGTTCATTTAAGAGGACCCATGAGTCTACAAGTGTAACCATGGAAGTTATCTATTCTCTTAAATGCTTGGCCAATGTAACTCCCATCCTACTATGGAGCTTCATTTTTATAAGCATTGATTGTGGGGGAAAACAAGCTACACTATTCTAGAGAACAATATAAGACAGTTGACTACTGATATTTACACAGAGGATGGTCACAACGAACAAGTAAACAACCCTTCCCTGCCATTTTGAATGTGCCTTTTTTATTGAGATTATACTTTGTTGAATTTCATTATAGTGATGAAATTCTAGACTTTAAATGAGATGCAGGAAATGTTAGCTCTTAGGAAATAGCAAATCAAAGTGAAGAGCCACAAGAGAGAGAGAGAGAAGATCTTTGTGAGTGGAGAGTGAGAAGATCATGATCTGAGACTAAATGTCTTTTGAGACCAGATCCAAGCTATACTAAAGATGTCACGAAGAGAGCAAGAAGCATGGTGGCATAGGTATGTCGAGGATATTCAACGAAGAGTAAAGGTTGCCACATTGGATAGGAATGTAAACAAGCCAAAAGCAAATAATGACAATAAATTAAACTCTATAGATAATGGAAAACAATCATCTAGCTCAATAAAAACCCAAAGCCACATGAAATTTTTGTAAATATATTCTTCTCAAAGTGATTTAAAAGCTACTTCCATTATTTGATTTTGTGGTCATGACTCGTGGTCTTATTGGAGCGCATTCAAATCCTTTTTGCAATATAGCAATATGAACACCCAATAATGGGATCTTATGACAGTTTCCAAATAGGTTAAGATTACTTGATCACTTATAATCGAAGACAGGTTACACACATTCCTTATTCTATGAGAGATCTTCAATCTATCAAGTTATTCTTTCAACTGGTAACGACTGTTATATTATTTATATATTATGATGTTGTGGGAACCCCCCTGTCTAAATGATCATGTAAAGAGTTTATCCGATGGTCTTTGATTGTAGAGATGGCAAAAAAACCAACAGATTTTATACCTCTATGCTTCCATTTTTTTTTTTGGAAAGATATAAGATATGCATTAGTTTTGGCACTACAAACCTTGCATACCACTAAAAATTGGCGCGCTACAATCCCCTATTCTTGTTGTTTTCTTCAAGCTGAGAAGATTCTTGTCAAGAGAAAGCTTAGGCAACTTTTGCAAAGATGATTTGAGTGAAATCTCAGGGTAATTATTCTCTCCGAATTCAAGAAACCTACTCTCTTCTGTATGAATTTTTTTCTTGGAGTGAAAAAATACTTTAATTAATTCTGTGTGACAATTATAGATAAAGTAAATGAATTTCCCTAAAAATGGTGAATAAAGTGATTGAAGGGGTAAAAGCTATGGGTTATTGCCGATATCACACTTTTAAGTTCAGGCTTTTCAGAAGAAAGCATCAATTCTCACTACTCTAACTAAAATAAATGCACATTCAACTAGGAAAAACCGTTAAAATGTGTTGTTTATTGCAAATAGAAAAATAATTATAGCTTTCCATCAAATGTTCTTAGATTTCAGAGGGTATGAAAACTTTAACAGTGGTTTTTAAAGTAAATTTAAAGTGGATCTAACTTTCTACTGCCGAATTGCAAGGTTATAGAATTAGTTGGAATCAATGGTAAACAATTTCAACTGAAGGCTTTGAAATTCAAACTAAACTTAATCTACTACATTTTTCTTGGTAATTTTTTAGGTTTTTTTTTTGAAAGGGCTAAAATAATTTTACTCTTTCTATAGAGTAAATTTAAAATTTAAATTGATTTTCAGCAAAAATCAAGTTATGAATTGAATAACCAAAGGGGTGAAAGTTTTTAACCATGAAGTGAAAAGTGGATATTTTATGGGAATCCTAAAATTGATTTATCTCCCTTACTTATTCCAGTTTTTCCCATTTAACATTTCAGAATAATAAATAGTCAAGAATTTTAATTGATGAATAAATAAACAATTAAGAATTAATTTAAATTATTATAATGTTTGGTTCACAGTATGTTTTTGTAGAAAATAAATGCAACAAAATAATATTATTATTAGGATCTATACAAGGCTCTAATACCAAATGAAATGAAACTGATTCCCAAATTCAAAATGCAATAGTTAAAGTGATTTCACAATTTAATTTCAAAAAAAATTATGTAGAGAAAATAATATAATATTTAAAATTTTGCTACTCAATAGAATATAATAAATTAATTAGCCAAATACCATGTCGTGAATAAACTATTAATAAGAAAATTTAAACACTTTGTTGCTCAAATAGTTTATCAGGCATTAATACTTATCTCTTGAAATGTGTAGAACACTCTTCATGATGTGTATGATGTGTTGGTTCCTCAAGAACAATGCTCAACATGCGTGGCAAACCATGCACTTGCTAACCTAGAATCCTATCCCAACAATGTGCCTTATTATTTTCCTCTTTTGTCTCTTTCTCTATGTCCCCATTTTCAAGTATCACATGAATGCTTATATAAGCATTAAAGAGTGGTTAATTTCCAAACCATCACACCCTCTCACAAGAGTCATTTTAATAATTATTCTCCCTTTCATAAAAGAGTTCTTTTAAATATTCTTCATTACTCTTTATTTAAGAAATATATTATCCTTTATTTTCCCATTCCCTTTTTAATCCTATGGGTTATTCACAAATTTATCTTCTTTTGAGGAAAAAGTCACATAAAAATTCGTTTCCTTTTTTCTTGGGCTCTTGTGTTTTTTTCTTGTTTCATTTGGTCTATTAATATTTTGGTTCCCTTTTCATTTC